>VZSC01013503.1:62313-83491 GCA_013398225.1 Steatornis caripensis | reverse complement strand
TAATGACTTCTTTGTCTCTGCTGGTGATGCCCTTGACACAAACCAGCATCCTGTTGGCTCTCTTTGCTGCTGCATTACACTGTTCACTCATGTTGAGCTTGTGGTCCACCAGGACCCCCAGGCCCCTTTAAACAGAGCTGCTGTCCAACCAGGTAGAGCCCAGCCTGTTCTGCTCTCCCAGATTATGTTTTTCCAGGTGCAAGACCTTATACTTGCTCTTGTTGAATTTAATGAGGTCTTGTTAGCTCATTCTTCCAGCCTATCTAGATCTTCCTGCAGGGTGGCTCTCCCTTCTGAAGTGTCCACTTCCCGACTCACAAAATCACAGTATGGTAGGGGTTGGAAGGGACCTCTGGAGATCACCCAGCCCAGCTCCCCTGCGAAAGCAGGTATGCCNTCTTGTTAGCTCATTCTTCCAGCCTATCTAGATCTTCCTGCAGGGTGGCTCTCCCTTCTGAAGTGTCCACTTCCCGACTCACAAAATCACAGTATGGTAGGGGTTGGAAGGGACCTCTGGAGATCACCCAGCCCAGCTCCCCTGCGAAAGCAGGTATGCCTACAGCAGGGTGCACAGGAACATGTCCAGGTGGGTTCTGAATATCTCCAGATAAGGAAACTCCACAGCATCTCTGGGCATCCTGTTCTAGTGCTCTGTTACCCTCACAGTAAAGAAGATTTTCCTCATGTTCGGGTGGAACTGCCTGTGCTTCAGTTTGTGCCCACTGCCCCTTGTCCTGTCGCTGGGCATCGCTGAAAAGAGCCTGGTCCCGTCCTCTTGACACCCACCCTTTAGATATCTGTAAGCATGGATGAGACCCCCTCTCAGCCTTCTCTTGTCCAGGCTGAACAGACCCAAGTCTCTCAGCCTTTCCTCATAAGAGAGATGCTCCAGTCCTCTAATCATCTTTGTAGCCCTCTGCTGGACTCTCTCCAGTAGTTCCCTGTCTCTCTTGTACTGGGGAGCCCAGAACTAGACATAATACTCCAGATGTGGCCTCACCAGGGCAGATTACAGGGGGAGGATCACCTCCCTTGACCTGCTGGCCACACGCTTCTTAGTGTACCCCAGTATGCCATTGGCCTTCTTGGACTGAAGGGCCATTGCTGGCTCATGGTGAGCCTGTTGTCCCCCAGCACTCCCAGGTCCTTCTCTGCAGAGCTGCTCTCCAGCAGGTCAATGCCCAACCCGTACTGGCACATGGGGCTCTTCCTCCCCAGGTGCAGGACCTACACTTGCCCTTGTTGAACTTCATCAGGTTCTTCTCCAGCCAACTCTGTAGCCAGTCAAGGTCATGCTGAATGGCAGCACAGCCTTCTGGTGAGTCAGCCGCTCCCCCCAGGTTTGTATCATCAGCAAACTTGCTGAGGGTACACTCTGTCCCTTCATCCAGGTTGTTGATGAATACATTGAGCAGGACTGGACCCAGCACCGACCCCTGGGGAACACCGCTGGTCACAGGCTTCCAGCTGGACTCTGTGCCACTGTTTCCAACCCACTGAGCTCTGCCATTCAGCCAGTTCCTGATCCACCTCACTGTCCACTCATCTAGCCCATGCTTCCTAAGCTTACCTCTGAGGATGTTGTGGGAGACCATGTCAAAAGCCTTGCTGAAGTCGAGGTAGACAACTGGTGGACCTCTCAGTTTGGTATCATCAGCAAACTTCATCAGGGTACACTTGATCCCATCATCCAGATCACTTACTGATATACTAAAGAGTGTTGGGCCCAATACTAGTCCCTGGGAGACTCCACTTGTGACAGATTGCCAGTTTGAAAAAGAGCTATTTATCACCCTGTTCAGGGTGTGGCCTGTCAGCCGGTTCCCCCTTGTCTAGGCCATAGTGCTTCAGTTTCTCTAGGAGGAGGCTGTGGGGAACCGTATTGAAAGCCTTGGAGAAATCCAGGTAGACAATGTCTGCTGCTTGCCCCACATCAACCGAGTGGGTTACTTTGTCATACAGGTGGAAAGACAAGAGGAAATGACCTCAAATTGCACTAGGGAAGGTTTAGAGTGGATATTAAGAAAAATTTCTTCACCAAAAAGATTGTCAAGAACTGGAATGGGCTGCCCAGGGAAGTGGTTGAGTTACAATCCCTGGAGGTACTTAAAAGACATGTAGATGTGGTGCTCAGGGACACAGTTTAGTGGTGGCCTTGGTAGTGTTAGGTTTATGGTTGGACTTGATGATCTTAAGGGTCTCTTCCAATCAAAATGATTCTGTGATTCTATTCTATGATAATCTTTTGTCTGTATTGTAACTGCAACAGAGTGGGTTCTGCCCTGATCAAAACAGAAGTCAGCATGGGTTTTGGTAGTGCTGACTGGGGTAACTACTCCTTTTGTAAGAGTGGCTGTGGATTTCCTATAGTAATACTGCCTGTCGCAATAGGAGGAGGAACATTTGTCCATTTGCCACTGTTTACAGCAGAGAGTGAAAAATCTGGTCCTTACAAAACATTGAGGCTTCCATCTACTTTAACTACTGTAAGGTGTGAATGCCTATGTTCTAGATGGAATAGCAGAAATGAAAGTTCCTGTCTTTCCTAGTATTCTGGTCATTAAATAACATGTCTTGGCATCATGTAACTGTGTAAGATATTTAGGTGTGTTGGGGATGGGAAATGATTGCTTTTACAGTCAGCCAAATCAATATATGTTGTTGCTTAGCAGTAAAAATAAAAGCTAGCTGCCTTAGTTTCACGTGATCAGCTCTGTTCCTGTATCCACAGCTGTGCTGAGTGTTAACATATAAACTTTGAAGCAAAGTGATTGTTTTAAATCTTTGGTATTTCATTTCTAACTTGTTCCATCTCCTGTCCATTTCACTGGAAAGAGAGAGCTGCAAACACTGAATGACTAATCTTTTCATCTGTCTTCCTATTCTTACAAGAAAGGCATTATTTATGACGGAACCGTATTTGTATTTTAAATGGCCCTGTCATCACATTTTATGACTACTGTGTATATATATTCAGATAGAGGTAAGAGAGAAACAGAATCTACAGCTAACATCCATCTTCACCACAGGTGTGTGAGGGGGAGGTTGACACCCCACGTGTGTGCTGTGAGAAGTTCTCCCTTAACAAGGGAAGATTAATGCCCTGTCTAAAGCCAAGCTGCACTTCTTCCTGTGTGCTGCTGAAGTAAAACAGCAATGTTAAAATTGAAAGAGGATGCTGACCATCAGAAACACTGGTGTTACTCAGTGCATACAAGCAGTTGGCAAGGTGTTTGAAACGACCATCTGTTTCGGTACTGAGCATCAATTGCCATTGCTTGCAATGTTGGGGAACCATGTCATAAAAATAATAGGATTCAACACCGTAGTTGCTTTACGCTTATACCCATGTGTCCACTTGTGGTAAGAACCAATTCTTCTCATAAAGGCACGAGTATAGAACTTAATGTATAGTATAGATGTGTTTTGGTTTACTGAAATCCACCCACTCATTCGCAGCAAGAAACCCCTTGTAAAATTTGCTGTTAACTGATTATCTCCTCTCTGCAATAATATTGCTGCTCAATTGCATGCATCTCTCTGCCCTTGTAATGTAGCACTTAAGTGAGCAAGCTAAAGTACATAGTACTCCTGTGAGCAGACAGCAGCTAGGAACTCCAATTCTTCTCCTGAAGCAGCTCAGCTTGTAGCACTCCTGTAAAATGTGGGCTTCATTATGGTTACAGTAAAATATTAATAACTATGAAATCCCTAGGTACTAGTACAGACCTAATAAACCTACTATTGACAATGTATGGCAGACTACTGCATGATGGAGCTGTAAGAAAATGGCCATTGCTATATTGTAGGGTTTGGATAGATCTGCAAATGCATGCAGATAGTTAAAATGCGCTTCTGATTAGAATCAGAATTAGGTATTTGGTGAGATTTATTCTTCCTGATCTAACATTTTCTGTGGGTGGAGAAAATTACCTCCCTATTGCTTTGTCATTATTCCTTAAATGAACAATGTATTCTATTTTTTTTTTTTGCCTTTAAGTGGGATGAATTGTGGCTTTTTATTGCTCCCTATTTTTCCTGAATAAATAGTTTGGTAAAGCTGCTAATGTTGATGATAGAAGTCATAAAAAGGAGGTTTTATTGTTTAATGAGTGTTTCCTTCGATTTTCTCAGCAGCTGAATATACATAAGACTATATAAATAGTTGCTTGAGAGAATACTCTTTTTTTGGTTGTAGTGCAATAATTTCAAATTATACTTACTCTCTTTGTAAAAGCATGGGAGCAGAGTGGGAGAGGTGTTCTACTGTTTATGCATATAAGATGTAAGATTGTTTGGTTTAGCGTTCTTTTTACTTTAACATTTATAGTGTTGGTTAAGCTGTGTAATGATGTTTCTTCTCCTTTTCTGCATTTTTGTTTTCCCATCTGTTTTCCTTACAGTGAGATCCCAGCTAGAAATAAGATCTCTTATTTCTTCCTGCATTTTTCAGGCCATCTTTCTTCCCTCCCTTCCCTTTATTACAGGGCAGTCTGTCATCCCAGAAACGTGGAGAGTGGTGTGAGTCTGCTGCATGGTATAATAAAGGTTTTTGCACCTTGGAGAATCAATCTTACTATCGGCCCAAAGTTCAGGGGGTTGGAGTGGTGTTATGGACAGATAGCTCTTCTATATCAGTCGTACTCCAGAGGAGACACAGTTTTGTGCTCTGTCTTGTGGTCTTAATTACAAGTAAATAGAAATTGTTGCATTCCCAGAAACATTACCAGTTACCAAGCATCTTGTCAGAAGGTTTTAGATGTCAAGCAAAAAGCAAACATATACTTTGGAGTTTCCTTGACAAAAGAGGTTACTATCTAACCATTTTAAAATGTGTTCAAGGAATTCTTTGAACTTCTTGCAATCTTGCAATCTATACTGAATTAAGCAGTGTATATCTTCAGGCTCAAAGCTTTGGGAGTGCCAACCAGCCCTAGTAACTTCTTGGATATTCTATGTGAGTTTTAAGTGAGAGTGGAATATTTTCCCTTTTGATTTCATGCACCCTGGAAAAAATAGTTTTAGCCATTCCCTGAAAATCCTGGGGCATAAAAAGTGTGTCCTCAGCCCTGGGAGCCCTCTACTAGATTGCTCTGACTCTATTAATTTTGATTTGCATCTATTAATTTTGATTTGCTCTTTACAACAGAATAGCAGAGCAGAAATTGCTCTTGCATGTGTGCATCCTGAAGGCGATCCTGCGCACAGGACAGTAGTGGTTCTCTCAGATGTTGGTATCTCCACAATCGTAGGTGTGAGGGCAAGAGGCAGGATTTGTCCATAGTGCAAAGTACTATCAAATGCAACACATAGCTGTAAACCCCATAAATTTACAGCTTTGATACTGCCTCTGGCTGGGAGAAACATCTGGTTAGTCATCTGTCTGCAGCCAAAAGGCTATGTTTCTGCTTATTGTTTAGAGATTATAACTGGAGAGAGGTGCAGGGGTTAAAGCTGACAAAAGGAAAATAGAGCGTTGCTGGTTTACAGCAAAAATAGATGTTAGTAAACACTTCTCAACTCCTAATGTAAAATAACTTGCAATTAAAGGAAGAGGAAAAAGCAAGCTTAGGTAGGGAAGAAGTTGAAGATTAATTAAAAAAAGTCAGTTTTCTATTTCATGAAGCCATTATCAAAGAAAAACACAAGTCCTTCAATGAATCTTAAATCTTTTAGCAAAGCATGTATGACATCAGCAAGTGAACTGAACAGCTATGATATTTTTTCTGTTGCAAACTGAAACTAGATAACAAAAATATCTCTGACTAGGTGCCAAACCACTAGAACAAAGTAAAATCCATTTTACTTTCATATCTTAATTGCGCTGAAACATGCAAAACACCTGTTCCTTCACCTTAACAGTTAATATACGTTTCTATTTTTGGCACTTCTGTACCCCTTTCCTTTCCTGCAGTGCTGTGTATCTCGTATTTGAGCTGCTGCTGCTTCTGTTGCATGCTGGCAAATCGAAGAGAACCAAGGAGTTAAATTTCAGAACAGGAGAAGAGGAGGTGAGCTGTCTGCTACAGTAGTTTACTGCAGCTTCCTTTCATGCTGACACATATGTAGTTTGTGGTGACAGTGCTAAAGAACTGCAGACAGGCACTTAGCAGACTGGATGTGAGCTGGATGCAAAGATGCCTCACCCTGGACTTCCTGCTGGCAGTATGTAAATACACCTGCAGACTGGCCACGCTGGGGTTTGGTTTTTTTGGGGTTTTTCAGAAGGCAGCATGAGAGGACCTGACAAAGCAACAGCGTAGTTGAGAGACCTTAACCAGCGTTACCTTTGTATCTCAGTTGTGGGGGAAGTTTTTTGGTATTTTTTCGTGTGCTGCATATTCGGACTGAAATCTTCATCACTACAATGTTTGCCTCTATCTGGTATGCCAAGAAGCTGGGACGCAGGTTTGTGCATAACGCCAGGAAAGCGAAAACAGAGAAGGTATGTTCCTAGTGGGAATATAAAGCCTTATGTCTCATGCAAGCTGCCTGCTGGCATCCTGTTTTGTGTCTGGTTAGCTCCTTTTAATACCCTGAAAAATGATCTATTGCTATTCATGATTTCACGCAAGAATCTCTGAATATTTTGCATATTAGTTATTAAATACTGAGGAGAAAATCCTTTTGAAATTCTTTATGCCCTCTTTTATTTATCTTTTTGCAAGATAAACAGCTGTACATCTGGTATGCTGTGTGTTCAGGGAGCACTCCAGTGAACTTGTTGCTGTGCTGCATTATTTTTACTAGTAAAATATTAGGCTGTTAAACAATAGTTGATTGTTTGCTGCTTGTATATTTTTTTGTAGTGTGGGACCAATGAGAATGTAATAACATGTTAAGCATTTACAATGTCTGGGCATTTTCTTTCATGATACTTGTTGAAACTGTGCTGCAGCATGGTTCCCTTCTATTTAAAAAGATACAGGTATGTAAGCATGGTCAGTACTATCCTTCAGTATTTTTCGTCTCACAAAATTAACTATGTTTAACCAGCTGTTTTCTGGAAGTCCTTAGAGGTAAGATTCTCCTGCTTCTTTCTCCATGAGCAAGACTTAAACTGTTTTAGAATTTGCAGTAATGATAACTGGGGGATATCAAGGCAATTGCCTCTTGTTCTAAATATAGAAAGCATTTAGTTAGTAGATCTGCATTCCATTTTTGGCTAAATTAGCTTACAAACCACTTTCAAAATGGGACTAATTCCTCTTTTATAAACTCAGCATTAGATTGGGGGGAAAAACTTCAACGTAATGTTATAAAGTTACCTCATTAGTCCGATAACGATGTCTTCCTTTTTGCTGTCTCTGAGGTAGTCAAAGAATTTATAAATGAATTGCTTTATTATTTCTTTGATATATCTTATGCTATGTACTACAGTCACCAATCCACTAAGGAATTATCCATTTCCTGAATTCCTCTGTAACTGGAAAAGCTCTTCACCTAGAGAAAATGATTAGCAAAAATACATTCCCTTTATGATTGGGGAGGGGAGAATGGGCAGAGATTTGCTTTCTCTGCAAAATATTCCCAGTGGTTAAAAAGGTGCTGTGTGGTCACTTTAAAATTTAAACATCCAAGCCATTGGGAAGTTATCCAAATAACAGTGATTTATATATTAGTGATTTATATATTCCATACCGTATGCATAAGGGAAAATAGCGATGTAGATAGCTATACATGGGACTGTCAAACTTTCGTTGTCGTTAATCATATTTCAACAAAGAGGGCATCATATAAACTGTCCTCCTATTTGTGTGTTGCTATGGGAGGAAAAAAAGTTGCAGACTGGATCTTCGTTAGTCCTGAGGGGCTCCCTCCAGAGGAACGTTTGCTTTCAGGCTTCCTCTGAGATGACAGAGGCAGGATGAGTGGACATATTCTGCTCCTGACACAGTGGGACTCACTCAGCAGCTTTAAAAACAGATTAAATAAGGGTTGTTTAAAGCATGTATGTGAATAGATTACTCCAATAACCTTGAAAAATTTCTTACAACAGTGACAGAGTATTCACTCAGCAAATACATTCTTCTCTATAGAGTCTTGGAACATAAACTAAAAGAATGTTTTAAAAATTTTAGCTCTTTCTGCCCAAAGGTATTTGAAATATTTCCGTATAAATCTATTATAATACTACTTATTTGGCTCTATAGGACTTTCAAAATAATCGAGACAACTCAAGTCTGTTTATTCAGGCTTTGAAGCCATACCTTATAATTTTTAGACAAAACCTTTTTTAAACATTTCTTGAGCATGTCGTTAGTGGATTTGCAAAGGAATTTTATTTTTGCCAGAAGACAATAAGTATGCAAGAAAACATCTTGTAAAAACATTTACTTATTGTCGTATATCAAAAATAAAATTTCTTTCTTGGGGCTTTGTTCCGCAGTCAGGACTCAGTTTCAATTATTTCATTTATTTATTTATTTATCATAAATCAATGGTGTACTCCAACAAAGGCAGAAAATCCCTTTCCTAGCAAGATGCTCTTCAATAAGTGCTATTGATGTTTGGAAGCTGATCAACACTGGCATCTTCAGTGCAATACCTTGGTAACAGGAGAACATAAATATGAAAAAAAAGTAAATTAAAAATAACGTTTAACTTCATGGATTGTTTTGGTTTTGTCTTTTTTTGTGTGTGTGTAATGGTTGAATAATCAAATTATGATGCAGTTCTAACTTAGGTATTTTTTTCTGGAAGAATAATTAGCTTTTTCTCGGTGTGCATGATTTGAATTAAACATTGTTTTCTTAATGCGCTTTTGGAGGTAATAACATACAGCAATAATTTCTAATAGCCTATGTGTGCAAAAAGAGTTTCTTGAAGCTAAAATCTGAATAGAGAGGATGAGAAGAGTATGGCTCCGTAACAGATTTTTCTGTTATGCTTAGCTGCTTTGGATAAGTACAAGTCAATAATTTTTTTTTGAAGTGTATTTCTAAGAAACAGAAATTTTGTACGATCCTATCTGTTTTCTTGGGACCAGGAAGAAAACTGGGCCAGGGTGGGACACACATGAGAAGAGGGTTATAGCATGGACTCATGCGTACACAC
This sequence comes from Steatornis caripensis, assembly GCA_013398225.1. Lineage (NCBI taxonomy): Eukaryota > Metazoa > Chordata > Aves > Caprimulgiformes > Steatornithidae > Steatornis > Steatornis caripensis. The sequence continues at coordinate 74,434 of VZSC01013503.1, read as the reverse complement.
ACATATGTGCACAACCTGACAGAGCAGTTCTTTAAACTGTGAGAAATTTGGGCCTGAATTGTGCAGGCAGATGACTTGAATTTGGATTTCCTAGGTGACTATTTAAGGAAGCAGATTTTCCAAGGTACAAAAAGGAGCATGCAGTGCCGGGGGGGTGCGCACAAAGGCAAGGGAAAGGATGGTGACTGGAACAGCCCTTTGTAGGGAAAGCTAAGGCGGCATTGATGTGACGGTGTGGTGCTGTTCTGTGTGTGCTCCACACCTGCATGAGGGTGTCTGGTTGTGGCGATGTGTGTGGCCTTGGCCCCCAGTGTCTCCAGAGCTCCCCATCTTTTCCAAAGCTGGAATTCCCACCCCTGTACCTCCCAGCTCCTCATCTTGCTATACCTGAATCTGGCAGTCCCGGCTCTGGGAGAGCTGGCTTGCAAATTGCCTCAAAACAAATGGGGTGTGCTTGTTCTTGATAGTGTGAGCCCTGTAGAATTGCAGCCCGAGGACTAGCGGCTCTCGGGAGCCAGAACTTGGCGTGTGCTGGACAAGCTATTTTGGGGCTCGGTAAAAAGGAAAGGGTGAAGTGTTCTAGTAAGTGGCAAAGAGTTGAGAGACAAGAGAGAGGACGTGGACCTGTTCTCACTAAGACCTATGGTAGCTCCTGGTCTGTTTTTCTTATTTCCCTAACCAGTACCTGCTGTTGAGTGCCAGTACCTGCTGCTGCTGGCATCCATTTCCAGTCCTTGCTTCCTCTCCAGCCTGGTGTTTCCCTGGAGGCTGTGGTCAGATGAGTTGGACCCTGTGTCAGGGCACTGTCTCATTGACTCCTACACAAAACTTAGGGACTTCATGGTTGATATTAGGCTGCTAAAACCCAGATGTGAACTCTTACTGTTCAAATTTCACCTGGAGGGTAGAGAAGACGTCTGTGAAGAACTGGATGAATGGCAGCCTCAGTTAGTGTCCTAACCGTGATGATGATAGTTCAAGTAATGTGCACCAGTATTTTTATTTGAGGCAAATTTTTATGGTATATTGGAAAGTCTTATTTTAATTCAGAAATGGAACAAAATATTTTGAAAATTCTTCAAACTTTAGAAAACCGAGCTCTTTTTTTCCAACCAGTTCCGGCTGTAACTTCTTATCTATACAAGTAAAATAGTATAATGCCTATTAATTGCTTTTAATTTTCTCAGTTTGCCATGGAAAACTCAAGCATGTCAAAGTTCCTTATACTTTGTTGGGTTTTTTTAGGTTGGATCATAAACTCTTTCCAGCATATGTTACAGTTGTTATCTACAAATTCTATCTCAATCCGGTTGTCTTGGCTGGATTGCTAGTGATACTTTTGCCCTCAAGTATAGAGATACTTTGTGTACAGGGAATGCTGCCATTAATATTGCCTGAAAACAATTGAACTCCTTTCAAGGCAGCTCTGCTCTTATCTGTTTTATTAAAGTTATTAAAACGCTTTGAGTTTGCCACGTGAAAGGATTATTGTTATGAGAGTAAACGTGATCATTTGAACATCGGAACTAGAATAACTTAAGGCAAAGATTGATGTCTCGAATTTTTCTCATTAAACCACAATCAAGCAGAAATCAAGAGATGTTAACTGCATGTGGTTACACTATAAAAATAAGTACTCTAAATGATTGGAAGAGGTACAGAAAAGTAACTGAGAAATTAATCATTTTGATCTGAGAGGGTGAGCTAAAGCAGTGTGAAAAATCTTCTGATAATGCTTCACTATACTGATAGAATTTGGGTTTCAAAGTTCAAGACAAAAAGCGGGGAAAGATTTGCCAAAGTCACCCTATAATTTAGTTTCAATCAGGAAGTTGAATATTGTTTTTTGTCTTGTTCAGAAGCGGAACATGTTTCAACCATGCAACTCAAATTATATAAACACTGTTAGAATTAGTCGTGTTGAGTTTTTACATCTCAAGACAAGAATCACTTTAAAAGGAGGTTTCTCCTCGTGCGTTATTTTCAGGACGAAAAGAACAGAGACTGTAAAATGTTTCAACAAGTTGACCTTCACCATCCTTCTACAGAATAACGTTGTTATAATTCTCTTTTTAGCTTTTAGGTACCAAAGTGCTCTTATCGTGTCATCAGTACTAAGAACTGGTGTCCTGTGTTTGAAAATGTGTTTTACCCCAGAAGATTTAGTTTATCATTCCAGTTTAACTCATTTATTAATTTTATAATTCAAGATGGAAGCAATTTAACATTAAAAAATAGATGTATATATAATGATACAAATAGCATGCAGTTTCTGTACTATCAATTGTAAATAAAAATAAAGACTACCCATAAGCAACACTTGCAAACTGAACAGCATCATTTTAAGCGAGTAGTTTGTAATGTCATGTAGTGCAAACTAGATAAATAGAACATAGTCCAGCAGATGGCTTTTAATTCTCTGTGCCTGAGTTTAGTGTCATTTTGGGTAAATGGAGTATCCTTGGTAGACTGTCAGCCTACAACGAAATACTTGCAAAAAGACAGCAGAATTTGCCTTAAAAGGTTAACAAAACTGGGATGTGTAAGAAAAAAAACTGTCTGTAAATGCAGGCATACTTAATCATTTTTCTGACAGTATCCTGGCAGTAGTGACAATTAACCCTTCATGTCAAGATGACACTTGATATCTAGATCTTTCTCATATCTGTATTTTAATGTAGCTAATTGCAGAGTAGGCTGTTCTAGGCTATGTATTCTTGTTTCATTTTCTCTTTGCTTACAAGTAGCTGCCCCGCCATCTATTTTGAAAGAGATAAGAAGTCTGCTTGAAACAGTAATTGCTCACAACATAAAATAGAAACTATGTCATGAAGAAATCTTTAAACATAATACCAAACACATTTCTCCTTACGTTATTTTTAGATCTATATATTTAATTCCAAACAAGATACACTCTCTCTTTCCTTCACTATTTGCATGTATACCTTAGATTTCTTACCAAGCGCTCTCTTTCAAACCAGAGCTGACCAAATTATTTCCAGTCCACTGGGGCTGCGATGAAGTGATAAGACTTGCAAGTCTAGTTATTGCCTTGGCTAAAGCTGAAATGACTGCTTTGCCAAGCGACACCTCCTGTAGCTTCCGGGTGCTGTAAGGGCAGGTGGATAGTTTTACTTGTACTGGGGCAAAGGAGGGCCTACGTTGACCAAATTCAGTGGGATGACAGAAGTGTGTCACTTATTTGTACAACTACCTGTTCGCACAGATACCCGAGTGATCTCAGACCCCCGGAGGAATCTTTCTAAATGGACTTTGTAAATGCTCTCTTTTACAGTTTTATGGAGAGATCTTATCTTTTCACACATAACTATGTGGAGAAAAATATGCAAGTGTTCCTGTATCCAGAGCTTGTTGTGCGTTTTGCTTTAGCGCAGTTGGAATTCTAAGACATTTTCTTATGTTGTGATTTAAACCAGAAATATATAGCTACTCAGGTCTTCTCCCCCCACCCCGTTTTTATTTGCAGTTGGTTATAATACCATATGTGCCATGATTAATATATAACAGTAGGAATAAGCTGCTTAAGTAGAGATTTATTATGCTTATAACTCACTTCTCCCTCACAATCACCATAATAATAATAAATAAATTCAACTAATCTTGAAAAAATGCAAAGGTGATGATTTAAAATAAGATACTGATCAACAGTAAACTACTGAAGTTAATCCTTTACAATCCTTTATTTCAAAATAATCTTTTCTTTTTTTCGTGTGAGGGATTTTGCTCTTGTTTTGCTCACCCGTTTCATCTGCATAGGCCCAGCACCTACCTGTAACAATTAATGAGCAATAAGGGAGACTGCTGTTTTAAATTAGCTTTTGTTCACTGAAGAAATATCTGTTGATCTCTGTAAAGAATAGAATATCTTCTCTCTTTCACTCCAATTTAATCTAAGAGGTCTCTAAATTAATCTTGGTTGGTTGCTATACGTTGGTGATGCCTCTTCTCTTTCCTCCATGCGTTGTCATTCTGCCATATGCACTGCTGTATGTATTTGCCTGCCAGGTACAGCAAGGTCTTTAATTCATAATCCATAGGGGTCTACAGTGTGCTCCTTAAAAATTTTTTCTTTGCTGATTTAGCCAGTGTTGTGATCATCTTAGAAACAGGTTAAGTAACTTCTCCGGTTAAATTTCATCTTGTTTGCTTAAAAACAAAGCCAAGACAGACAGGAAGACATTAAGAAAATAACTGCCACACCAATGGTTGCATTAATTGCTACTCTGCCTGCTCATGCTGTGACTTAAATGGAATCAGTTTGGACCTGCTTCTCATGAATAAGTGGGTTTATTATCATAGGCTACAAGATACTGTTTTTTCAAAGGAAAATGTGTTCTGTTTTTCTTTCCTGTTTTTTCAATAAATAATTTATCATTTTCCCCCTTATTTTGTTTTCTTTTTTTTAAAGTAGTATATGTACTGTATTTGAAGCTTTAGTTGGATTTTCCACACTTGGTCTACATTGTATATCATGTTCTGTTAAATCCCAGTGTGTAGCATTGTGAATATAATATTTAATTCATAAGGTACTCACTATTTTATTGGAATTGTTTTATTTTTTGCATTTTTATGCAGTGTTCAAGTATATTATGAAAATGGCTTGTGTGATGTGCAAGTATGACCTTTTTTTTAGATTACTTGCTTCTCTGTCCTGCATATGCAATTCAAACCAGTGTATAATAAAATTTGCATTCTGAACTGCACTTGGCATCATTTGCTATGTTTGCAAATAGAGATCAGTTTGAAACACTGACAAGAGACAATCCGTCCTTTGGCATTAGAGTCCCTGGGGACAACTGTTTCTAAGGTAGATTACCAAATTATACTTTACATGTTTTTAATATACTATATGGGCCATTACAACTGGTATGTATGTAACCTACTCCCACTGGAAGGCAGCCTGCCAGAGACGTGTGTGTGCAAACAGCTTCAGTAAAATTTAGAATTATTGTCATGTAACATGATTCTCAAGACTGTTTATTTTAAAGGAGGTAATTTTTTTTATGTTGCGCAAAATTTCCTCTGCCATACACTACTGAAAATGTTGATGCATGTCAGGGAAAGCTTGGTTATAGCTTTAATATATGTTAACAGCTTCAGATGAGCAATTTGAAAGAATCAGGGGATTAGCTTGTACATGCAGTATGAGAGTTTTTATCACCAGGAAGGAGGCCTAAATGTCATGAGAAACATTCGCAAACTGTTCTGAAGACAAGCTCTTTTTCACAACAGCTTACACGTACCTCAGAAAACAGCAAAACAATGTTCCCCAGCCATCCTCCCCATTGCAAGTCCATTCAGAAATGACAGCTTTTAGATACAGAGAAAGTATGTGAAGCTACATAGCTTGCACAAATCTTAGTTAGCTCTTCTGAGCCAACAGTGATGATACCACCACTGTGCTGACTCATTACATTCCACTATCCTGTTAGTTAACCAATTAATTAATCTTAGCTAGGATTGACTAGTCTGCGCCTATCACATGCCTTTCATGAAGCTTGGGAGTGTAATAACTTTGTCTTTATTAAACTGGAATTGGATTTGAAGAGTAAGCTTTACATGAATACTCTGTGTTTCAGTCCTAGACTAAAATTTTTTCAGTCTGTCTTCCATTAAGAAGTTCTTCCATATTCCGTGCAATGATGTTTAGACTGAACATGGATTGATTAACACCAGTGATATTGCTTACTCTTAAAAAGTTTACCTTACAAATTACCTTGAGAGAAAGGTCACACCTTTAGGGTGCTGAAGTGTAATGAGAGGCCCACCACCAAGCGTACACTTCTTTATTCTGTTCAGAGCCTTGAATAGCTATAGCTGCAATGTTAAAACTATGAAATATTTTTGAGACTTGCGGAAGATGTAGAAAAATGTGTTTTAATCATTTTCTAAATATGATACTCTTTTCCAGTTAGCTGGTGAGTTATGTATATATAGCTGTGGTTTTCTTAGCTGACAACTTTTCTAAAGATTTTGGGTGAATTACTTTTGACAAGACTGTAATGTACGTTTATAAGGTAGCAAAAGGTTAGGATATTCTATATTATTAATAAAAACAGCTTGACAGTTAAGAAGTATCTATTTGCTGTTTTAAAATAGATGTTCAAAATTAAGTGAAAGTAATCCTGTTGCAACTCTTTGTCTTCAGGACTACACTTACAGCCTGCTCATCGTTTTGTTTGGAGTAATATTCTATTGAATGAGCCTTCCTCTTGAAATGGGACATGATGCTATTGTTCGTAACATCGTTCAACCTATCTTGCTTTTCTTCCTCCATTCTTCACATTCATCTTTGTTCATAAGGCGCGGAAAAAAAAGTCCCTGTCTTCCTCTTCTGAGAGCCATGTTGTTTGAGTCAGTGAAACAATGGGAAGCAATATTTAAAAAAAAAAATCCTCATTGTCCATCTTGCTATATATTTAACAACTTCTGAAACATTCAACTACACTTATTGACCTAAGAATATCTGTTTTGAAAGCTCACATTAGATATGCTCTATATCATCATTTGCTGTTCAGGTTCAACACTGGGAAGGATACACGTATGTCGAGATGGCTTTACAAGAGGTCTATGTGCAATTTCCTAAACTGTTTGAGACAAAATTTTTAATATAAATCTGGATGTAAATGCATTTTAAAAATTGTACCTGGGAGGTTTTGAAAACTGAATCTGAAACAAAGAATTATGTAGAAGTGCACAAGGAAGTTAAAATACCATTACTCTAATTAGAGATGGCACTGTTAGTGAGGAAGGCATTGAATCAAGACTATTACATTGCAAATGCAAAAAATAACCTGCTGTAAAGAATTTAATGCTTTTTCCCTCCAAACTCTATTTATTTTAATAGGCATATGAAGTGCCTTGTGTTTTCGATTCATTTAAAATGCCATTTTAAAATTACTTCTGTTTAAGGTACTGCAGGGAACAGACCTGTCAGTAAACAACAAACTGGATAGCCAAGTACATAATTCTTCACTTAACTGGTAAGGGCAAACCATACAAAAGGGAGCGTGCTTCCTACCACTTGTTTTAGAAATTTACCATTGCTGCCCACAATAGAGTTAAGACTTCTATAGTTTAAAAGATTGTTTAATTTCAACAGAGCATCTTCAGCTTTTCTACCAGTTGTAATTAAATATTTAGTTCTATAGTAAATTAAGCATGTCGTGATCTCTGCAAAGTGGTTCTCCGTTTACTGCTGCATAAATGTTTTACAAGCTGCTGTATTGTTTCTAGTAAATTAATAATGAAGATTTAGATTTTAACTGATTAATAATCTAATTTAGTACTTAGGAGGAACCTAATTTAGGACTGGAAACAAAATTGAGGTAAACATCTTTGGCAGTGATCCCAGTTCTCTGACAAAGTCACCAAATGATAAGGAAAAATCAAATCAGGATAAAAAAAATAAGAGGTTGGAAACTCTAGGAGAAGAAACGTTTCCATGTGAAAACTGAAAATGCTTTCTAAACTGCAATGTATTTGCCCTTGACTTCTACTGTCATATTGTGAATCATCAGTACAAATTTTATACATCAAATTGCCAGAAATTTGTAAGATAAAGAAATATGAAGTTGGCATAAGCAAAGAACTACCTAAACTACCCAGAGTAAAGCAAGTTTATGGTGATGTTGTTCTACTCCATAGAATACTACTTCTATTTCTGGTGTCCATAGAACAACAACAACAAATACGTTAGGAAAAGTTCAAAAGCAGCATAGTCTAAATAAGTTGTTGTGATGTGGCATGGAAGAAGCTCAACACAGCAAAATTAGCGTTGTGAATAGGTGTTCTGTCACGATTAGATCCTGCTAAAATACAGGAATGAGCAGGTTATTGAAAACTGTGCGTTCTAAAAAGTGGTGAAATGATGGGCTGATCAAGTTTAATGTCAGAGTGAGATATGATGTGCAGAGGAAGGAAATTTAACTATCAGAAACAGCTCATAAGGAGAGATGCTTCACATCTTGTGCTTCCTTCTACAATCTGAGGGCCTAAAGGTTAGGCTTGTACAGTTATAGGATCTGTGAGCCTCTAGTTTGATGCCTTCCCTAATGCTGTTTGGTAGTTGTAGCTGTGGTTTTGCTACATGTAGCAGTATCTTCAACATCTAAAGCTCTAACTTGAGGTAGTAACTAATTAAAGTCAACACTTCATAGCTTCATCTAGTTGCCTCCAGATGTTGAGATTAAATTCTTCACCATGAAATCTGCCAGTAATCATGCAGTTTTTACATCTTCTATCCACCATTTTTAATTTCGTACTTTTCCAGGACATTTTCTGTCAGTTGTCCTCTTGCATCAATAGTCCTTTTCTGCTTTTAGGAAGTTGAACTTTAATCCAATAACTTTAAATACTTAGGTTTAATTTTGGGCATGTATGTGAAACGTTAGAGTTTGTGTTTTAGAGGATGCCTCTGGGTTCATTCAATAGGCTGTTTTGGCCATTTTTCTATTACAATCAGATTTGAAGTCAAAATTTCTCTATCACAAATTTTCTTGTAAGAATGACTTGAGTAGACTTACCATGGTTTATCAAGCATCAGAACCTGCCGTGTTTCTCTGTACAAATGGGTCATATTAAGTGGAGAGAAGATTATTTTAATTGACATAATTAACTTTTCTTGTGATTATCTCAGGCTTGAAAATGCATTCTGCTCTTTCCCAATTACAACTTTTTCTTTGATAGAGCTAAACATGCTGTGTGGAATAATGAAGGTGGTTTTGGAAGGACTTAATGTATATAATTGGAAACTAAGATGAGGTAGTCTTCTATCAGCAGGAGGGTAGGAGAGCTGGACTGTATAATTGAAGTACAGTGTAATGGGATTACCTACAATTTTTAAGCATTGCTTTCATTAAGGAAAATAATAAGCATATTTATTAAATATAGTCTCTGCTTGGGACAATATTTGTTATTATGAAAAAGCTTTTGTAATTAAGCTTGGGTATAAAAATGTATTGAACATACTACATCAGTTTCTATAAAATGCTTTTGTGCATAACATTTTACTGAAATAGAAAGAGCTTTCACAGCAAAGGCAGTTAGCCAGATATTAGTAAATCTCACATCTAGTATTCACTGAAAATATCTCAGTGTACTTTAAATTTAGTCGAGGTCAAATCAAAAGAAAAGTCATAATCCAGTACATTTAAACATTTACCTTTATGAAAGTTTTTAATGATTATACTGTTTTTCATGGTTTTACTTAGTGGAAATAAAGGCCAGATTTTTTTCTAAAGAGCATTTTCTTGCCGAAGCTACAGAAGCATGATGTTTTAGGAATTATGGTGTCGGTGTCTATGACCGAAATTTTGCAGGCGGCCACATACATTTCTCCTAGGAGTCTTTTTTGTCCCTAAATATGCATCTGTTAAAACATTCATAATAGTAGAAAGTATTTTTAAGTGTTTAAAGCATTTTAAATGTGATTGCTATATTGATGCTTGGAATATAATATGGTGGTCTCTCTGGATACTCTTATTTCTAATCACTTTCGAGGATTTCTTTTCAGAAAAGCACTAAATTGAAGTCTGTAGCTACTTTCGTTAATCAAAACTTGTTCTGAAAAGAACCGCCTGCGACAAGTGTTGCAAACCCTCTGGGATTACTTCCAGGAGTTCCGCTATGTGGCGGTGCCTAGGACATATTATTTATTGGGTCATAATGTACATCTTTATCTAAAGGATATGTTGATTGGGATTTGCCTGTACTGTGAGTACACATCTTAGATTAAAAGTTTCTTCTACCATACTGTACATATGTAAAAATGCTCTTTCTCTTAATTTAAAGAGAAAAAGCTGACAAGGGTATGTTAGTGTACATTGAGGCTAAATAACCAATTAAATGCTAAAATTGAGAGAGAAACAAGTTAGTTCAGAAACTTCTGAGACACTGCTGTTGTAATTTCATTCTTTTTACTTTGAACTAAGTGAATGTATGCATGAAAGGACAAAAAAAAATTACAGAAAAACAGAACAGATGAGGTTGGAACGGACCCCTGGAGATCATCTAATCCAAATCTGTGCTGAAAGCAGGTTGCTGAGGACTGTGTTCAGTCAAGTTTTTAATATCTCCAAGGATGGAGACTCCACAACCTCTCCGGACGACCTGTTCCAGTGTTTGACCACCCTCATAGCAAAAAACCTTATGTTTAAGGGGAACTTCCTGTATTTCCGTTTGTGCCCATTGCCCCTTCTTATCAATGAGAACTACTGAGAAGACTCTGGCTGTCCCCCACCACTGAGGGTGCCTTCCTTGCTCCAGACCTTCCTGTTGTCTTCAGGAATCCCTGAGAACCATCTTACCAGTTGACAGTGAAGTGAAGAAGGCACTGCGTACCTCAGCCACTACCATGTCCCGTATCACCAGATCCCCTGCTCTATTCAGCAATGGGCACAGGTTTTCCCTTGTGTACCTTTTGCTGCTGAACTACCCATAGAAACTTTTGCTGCCTTTCATGTTGCTTGCCAGATTTAGCTCTGAATAGCCTTTGACTTTCCTAACCCCATCCCTGTATATTCAGACAGTGTCTCCATATTCCTTTCAGATTCCTTGTTGCTGTTTTCATCTCTGTATGCTTCTTTTTGTGTCTCATTGTTTTGGCGGAATTCCTTTTTCATTCGTGCAGGCCTCCTGCTACTCTTGCTTAACGTCTCATTGGAATAGATCTTTCTTGAATTTGGAGGAGATGATCTTTAAAAATAACCAACCCTTCTGGCCTCCTGTTCTGTCCAGGACTGCATGCTGTGGGATTCTTCCAAGCACATCCCAAGGAAAAATAGTCACAGGTTTGACGTATGCATGGTGCTTATTTTCAAATATTTTAATTCTATGGGAAATACAGGTCCAGTCTCCAGAATCATTTGCCACACCTAGAACTGACAGAATGATGGCAACTCATATAAATCTGTACAAGTTGTTCTTGAGGGAATGTATAAAAATGGAAAATCTAATCTTGCATACTAGGTAAAAATGTCAAACTTTAATCACAGCTCTACCTGGCTTCTCAGATGCAGATTTTTTTTTTTCTTTCCTCATTACTGCTAAGGATGATTATATTTCATGCAAGGGAAATTCTTTTAGAAGCAGGTGGTGAAGAATTTCAAGAAAAAAGCTCATGTCATTTTTATATATAAAAGAAGTTGTAGAACATCAAGAAAGAGGGAAATATATGATCATGGCTAAATACTAACTCAGTTTTAACTCTCCTAGCTGCTTTTGCCTCAGAGTTCTATCTTTGCCAAGACCTCTCACAAAGATCCTTGCCTTCATGTCAGTGTATTTGTAACTTAAGAGCAATTTGCAAAAACTTGCAGCATCGTATTCCCCTACCTTTTCCCAGGTGGAGGGTTGTTTAATATTTTCCATCCCAGCTTTCAGCACATTCGCTGTTATCTTGTGCTTTCTGGTGACATTCCCATGCATCTCTTAAAAGTTTCTTTTACTCCCCTGATACCTTCTTTCCTTTCATTATCTTCACATAAATTCGGCCATTTAGAACACATAGTAAAAGTTTCCCATATTTTCTTTTAACAAAGGCATGCTAAAGTAATTTCAGACTCCGATACTGCAGCAGAGTGAAGGAGCTTTTTCCTCTGTTAAAGAGTGTAGAGTGTTCAAGTGTTCAAGCTCATAATTTAATGAAGGAAAATAAGATCTAGATTATGGCAAAATTAATGAATTATATTTTTTTGGGGGGACAGGTTAAAAGCAAGAAAATATAGTGCTGTTGGAAAACAAAATACAGTGTTTATTCTGGGTTGCAAAAGAATTAATGAGGGCAATAGTTCCATAGTTTCTCTTTTCTGCTCTAGTCATGATGCTTAAGGCTTAACAACTTTTCATTAGATTAAGTGTCTCAGAAGACAGACCATGAAGATGCCTTGCAGATGCCTGACTGTAGTTTTTTTCACCCAGTTCGTTCCTCCTTTCCATTCCTGCTAAGGAAACCTTCCATTCTGACAGTTCATTGGCCATGACTCAAACACCTACCCCTCCTCATAGAATCATAGAATGGTAGGGGTTGGAAGGTACCTCTAGAGATCATCATGTCCAACCCCCCTGCTAAAGCAGGTTAGCCTAGAGCAGGTTGCACAGG
>VZSC01013503.1:44341-55756 GCA_013398225.1 Steatornis caripensis | reverse complement strand
ACAAAGGCATTTAGGATATCTGACTATTCATTGCACTAAATTATTCTAATCGTAGACATCCCTATATAATCTGTATCATAAAAAAAAATGTAAGGTACACATATGTTTGTGTGTGCGATTTTGGCACAGAACACAAGCTCACAATTTTTATTTGTAAACTTGATGTACACTGGAAAGGCAATTGGTGAATGAGGACATCTTAGTTTTATTCCAGCCTTCTCTCCAGGTTCTTCTCTTCCATTTTCTCTTTCACTTCTGAGTTGCCATCTAGGCTGCCAGTTCTTCACAGATGCAACTTGTCTTTTTGTGTGCACTTTTTGTAGTGTGAGTCCTCATGATCTGTTGGATGACTCTACACCTGCAGTGATTACAGATGGAATATGCATTACTGTAAAAATACCTTCATGTCATAAACAGCCATACTTTATTTAACTAGTTAGTGCAGAAGAGGGCCATGAAGATGATCAGGGGCCTGCAGCACCTCTCCTATGAAGACAGGCTTGAGAAAATTGGGGTTGTTCAGCCTGGAGAAGAGAAGGCTCTGGGGAGACCTTATCGCAGCCTTCCAGTACCTGCAGGGGCCTACAAGAGAGCTGGAGAGGGACTTTTTACAAGGGCATGTAGTGATAGGATGAGGGGTACCGATTTTAAATCGAAAGAGGGTAGATCTAGATTACATACAGGGAAGAAATTCTTTACAGTGAGGGTGGTGAGACACTGGCACAGGTGGCTGAGAGAAGTTGTGGACGCAACTTCCCTGGAAGTGTTCAAGGCCAGGTTGGACGGGTCTTTGAGCAACCTGGTGTAGTGGAAGGTGTCCCTGCCCATAGCAAGAGGGTTGGAATGAGATGGTCTTTTAAGGTCCCTTCCAACCCAAACTGTTCTATGATTCTATGGTCACAGGAGAAAAATGTATGCCTGCACACTGGTTTGGTAAGATCTGCATAGTTTAATTTTTAGCCAGGACAGCAGCACATTCTTAATTCTGGGTTCACTTCACTCAGCCCTAAGGTAGGAGCACATTCTCATTGCCCCAGTCAGGGGAGAAGGTTACATTCAGGTGTGATTCTATTTACATATGCTGAATTGCTCCCTGGAAATGCTTTATTCACCACAAGGGGAGACAAAGTTGACTATGCTTTTAACATAGGCAATTAAATTTAGCTGAAATCTGTCCAGGTCCTATTGTACACATCCATGCATCTTTCACCTCTTTTCATTCTCCCTCACAAAGATGAGACTGCTATAGGGAACACTGTGCTTCTCTGTAGCATTTGGCATAATACCTGCTGAGCAAACTTTCACCTTTCATGAAGATTTCCTTTCTGAAGCCTTCTATAAAATCTCACAGTACTTTTAAGTGCCTGTATGAGTAGTCCCAGCATACGTGTGTTAGTAGATCTTTGTGGTGAATAATGGGAACAATCTTGCAAACTCGAGCTTTCCTGGGGAACAAACCTTATGTCAGTAGTTTTCTCACTGTCTTTTCCTAAAATTACGCAAGGAAAACCCAACAACTGGTTGGCAGAAAGTCAAAATGCCAATAGAAAATGTTAATACTAGTAAAAAATGCATATTGAAATCTTGAATATGATGTTGCATTTCTTATAGTATCCACAGTAGATTAATTAAAAAATATATATATTTTGAATTTCAGATTGTAATGCCAACAAATGCACTCCGTGCTTCTTCAGCAGTTCAGAAATAGGAACCATAATTAGTAGTGAGCTAGGTATCAATGTTTGACGTAAAATTTATTCCACATCTTAGATGGCTATATATGACTGAACTATTGACTTTAATTGTATCTGTCAGAATTTAGCTTCTCATTCACACGTGTGATATACCTTAATCATTTCTAGGCAGGCACTTGCCTCTTAGAGTCATTTCTTGTGTAGATAATACACTGCAGTTCCCTGGAGACCTTATATGCGTATCACAAAAGCCAGCACAAAACAGCGGGCTTGCTAATACCAAAACAAGTGCTTAATATTAATTCTTATACTCCACTTTTGTCAAAGGTTTTGGAATCAGCATTTTCTTTTTTTTGTCCTGGGCAAACATAGAATAGGAATACAAATTCTAGGATCCCTATGTAACAGTCTACTTTTATGTCAGAAGTTGCTATTTCTTCACTTATTTGCATAATAAAGATGGTACATCAACAGGGTTTCTTTCCCGCTCTTAGTTTACTCTAAACAGCTTTTACCCATGTTTTCTTTAATTTAAGAAGAAAATAAAAGTATATGGCATTACTTAGTCACTGTGGATAATTTATAATAGTTATTACAGTACTTTTAATATTATATAACAGGTAATCAACAAAAATATGTTCCTGACCTTACTTTTATATAAAAACTAAAAATGTGCCCAGATCCTGTCATTCCCTATCTCGTTTATTGTATCTTATTTCCCTTTTCCTTAATTGGAAGTGTTGTGAGCATCTGACTGCAAAAAGACGATGAACGCTTGGTACTTGACAGTGAAGGCTTTGCGCTTCAGTAGAAGCTTTTCAAGAGCTAATTAGAACAAAGAAGCTGATCTTTATTAAAAATAACATCTTTAAATGCTCCAGTGAAAAGTTAGGTTTTACTTACTAAATGACCACCTGGAACACTTCCTGAGCAGCACAAATGCAGTATTAAGATAAGGATTTATTGTCATTATGATTTTAAAAACAAATAGGCGGTTATCTCCCCTCTCCAAAACACTAATACATAGTTTCGGCCTGTCAGTGCCTTACCTTGTAAGTGGCTTATTTAGTATAAATGGCAGAACAGTGAACAGTGGGAACACCACTGAACAGACAGTGGGAACACCAGAATTTGTTCTTTGTTTTTTCCTAAACATTTATGACTCTTACGATCTAGTGGGGTTTTTTTAAAGTAAATTTAGTGATTTTGAATTCCCTTTACTTTTTAAAAACTCCTGAAATGTCTACTCAAACAGTTTTATATCCATTTATAATCATGTCTAACTTTTGAGGTCTGAAACAAACAGTGCTATAACCTTCAGATTCATCCTAGTTCTTCTATATTCAAATATCACAGTCCAGGAGGTTTGCACTAAAAAAATGTTCACTACTTTTCTTTCTTTTTTCAGATACATTTCAGTTTCTATATCTTTAGTAATTGATTTGAATTTTAAAAAAGTTAAGCATGTGAGGAATTGCATTTATCTTATGTTAGCAAAATGACTTCTGACTTTCTAGTTGAAAAATTTGGCGCTCAGTCCACACCGTTCTACCACGCAGTTCATTAGTGAGCTGAAACCTATTTCTTTCTAGGTGCTATTCTAGCAATAACTGACTTGCTTGGTATATCTACTGATACTGCTTTTCTCATTATCTTTGTTAAAAAGATCAAGTAGCGTCTATTCCATCATCACAGAGTACATTTCATGTAGATGACTTCCAAAAGGTACCTGATATGAAGTACTTAAAAACACTGTGTAAATTTGAATTCGTTTAAGTATTTATACATTTGAAGAAATATAATGTTATTGTTAATTAGAAGTAATGCTTTAATGCATGTATAGTTTAAGTCAATACCAGATCCTGGGTTCTTTAATGCTCAGTTGTGCAGACGGATGTACTATCACAAGGCAAAATCCTTAATTCTACTCTGTCTCAGTTGTGAATTAGTCCCACTGCAAGCCAATTTCTTATTTCAAGACCTCTGTGTTGGTAATAGCTGACAAGATAACTCAAAGTACACACTGTTGACTTTAAGATCACAAAGGCTTTCCTGAGAATTATGTGGGCATAGAGAATAGATCAAACTTTTAGCATAAGGCTGGACTTGTTAACAATTAAAGCAAACTTTTTATGTGTGGTAATGAAACAAATAAGGAAATTGAAGAGGGAGGATGAATGCTGAATAAGAAGAAACGTACTTTTTACTGGTTTCTTTTTCCCAAAGTATAAACATATTAAATTATTCAGACTACAATAGGGAGAGGTAACATATGAAATTATACTTCTAAATCCATCCATACCATAGTTGTGTGGAAGATCTGAAAGCAAAATCTATTAAAATAGTATATTGAATATATTGGAATATTTGTTAATCTACGGATTGTTTTAGTTTACATTCTTCCGTTCTTTTTCTTGCCACTGTTAGATAGAGAAAAAGCATTGCAAAGGTTTTTATGAAGTACTTGCATTACGGTATCTGGACAAACAGCTTAATTTTGCATGGTTCAAAATAGATTCGGTTAGCCAACAACCTGTATTTTCCAGATTATTCTTATATTTTGGGTAACGAATATGTTCTAAACTGTTCAGATAATGACATGTCAACTTGTTGACTGGGATATTCTGTAGTCTCTAGTGGCCTGTTGCCAGACTTTTTTGACCCAGCCGTGAAGCCGGAAGGAAAACTTTCACTGCTACTGGAAACTGTGCCCTAATGACATAGTGCAGGACTGTATGTAGTATATAAGTCTCTTCCCTGGCCTGGCACAGGTGGTCACTGCCACCAAGTGCCTCTACCACCACTACTCTTACTACGCTGTCTGCTACCACTGCTGGTGCTGGCACTCAGCCAAAGAATTTTGCAAACCGCTGTTTTGAGCAAGGCATAGTTTCAAATTGCCTATGAAGTTCTATTGCTGCATTTTAGCCTTTCCTTATTTTCGCGTTCATTTCAGACTCATTCAGAAGAAAGGTTGCGGTTCTGAAATTACTCCTCGGTTTCTAACTTAACTTCTCTTTTAAGTGTGATTGTGTTTAGACATGATAGATTGGTGGTCAGAGAATGTGATGATGGAATAGAATCTAAAAGTTGTTGGTTTGGTGTTTTTTCATTATTTTGTATTTGTTATCAAAGCAGAAGTTAAGGAAGCAAAATTACGCATGACAATTCATTGCCATTATTAAAGGAGTATGACTTCCTGGTAGTTGGTGCACCGCCTAAATGGGTACAACTTTGCCTTATGGCTGCTTAGTATATTTTCCTGTTGATTCTTGATGGTGCCTGATCTCATACGAACTTCCCAAATCATTACAGTATTATTTTATGAGCATGTTTACATATGCTGGGATTGGAAATATGTTTACCATGATGTCCAGCCGATGATGGATGATGCAAAACCAGGGAGAGTGATTTATAAGTTCATCATGCCTCAGTAGTGCTGAAGGTTACTTTCCTGACCATACTTCCCAGTTGTTTGTCAGAGTCCTGTGATGTCTCCCTCTTCCTCCTCAGAGAGACCCAGAATATTTTTAAATGTTATATTTTCTGGCTGTCTACTTCTGTTACGCTCATGGTTCAGATTTCTGAAAGTATAGTTTTTCAGAACTTCTTGTGAGAATCTTAAGTTTCACTGAATTTGTACGCCAAGACTTTAGATTAAGACTCTGCAAATCACTTGGTGAAATATCAGAAAAAGGAGTCAGAAGTCTAATCTTAAATTACAAAATATGTTTTTTAAAATTATTTTTTCCATAAACGGATAACACCAGCTGTCAAGGCTCCTTGTTTTGCATGACAAATGTGCTTCTATTGCAAATATATTGAATGGAGAGCATAGGAGACAGCTGAAAAGTCTACTTTAAAACTTTAAAATGCTCCTAGATGAAATTTAAAATATAAATGAATCACAGGAGTGTTTTTTAAGTGTTCTTATTCACCTTTAATTAATTCAGGATTTTTCATATGCTAAGGTTTAATAAGAAAAAGGATACTTAAAGTAGTTTAGGATTCTCTTTTAACAAATGAGTTACTCTTCTCTAGTATGTGATAGGACATTATTTAATCTAGAACAGATTATCTAATCTGGAACAGATCAATTTGGCTTTGGTGTTTATAAGAGCTCAGACAGTTTTTGCTATTGAGGTCAAGTGAGAAGGTAAACAATTTATGGGACTAGGTCTGATGCCTCAAATACAGCAGCTGCGATATAGTTCACAGGGAGATGTAGGAATTGAACATACTTCCACCAGGAATATGTGTGCCTAAGAGAATTTTTCCTTTTTACTCATGTTCTGATCTCTCCTTAAAGTCCTGTAATACATAGCTGGAAAGGAAAAGGTGGATGGACTTTGTTATGGTTTAGTGCTTGTGTGTTACTGATGAAACGTGGTGAAATCTTGTAGGCCGAAAATACTGAGTTTTTCCCCTCCCACTGTATTGACCTCCCCTAAATCTTTTATGGTCAGGAATATTACTTTCTGTAATGCCTTACATACTTACCTTTTGCATTAAATAACCTGAGTCCAACAAGATAAATGTCATAGACTGAGATTTACATGTGATTCTAACAGTATTCACTGTCTCTAGATAACTGGGAAGAGGCATGGGAAATTTCCCAATAACCTTGTGAAGAAAACTCACCTTCATCTGAAGGCTGTCTTACTATAGTTGTCTTTCTGAGCTAAGATACCATTTCCTCACCTTGCCTTTTTATTCTATTCTTGTTTGTATCTAAGGAATTGAATTAAGTGCTACTAAAATAAATTTATTAAAGTGATATTCTACTGCACTAATGGTGAAAGTTAACTTCCACTGCTCCCTGAAGGGAAAAGCATATCAGTAATTGAGGCATTCCCCTTGCTGTTCTGTGAACCTTGTGGTGATGTATGAAAGATATCTTGAATTATTCAGTGTTCCTTGTTAGTTATGTTTCTCCTTGGTTTCTCTGTGTAGCTGATGTCACCTGTGGAGGTGAGGTTTTTATTGTGTGGATAGAGCTCAGATTTGTGAAAAATATCTCCCTTTTATAGTATTGTTCTAAGAGGTAGCATTTAGTTGCTGACATTTTCTATTTGTCCACTTTTTAGTATATGGAATAAAGGAAAACTTTAGAAAATGAATATCACTTTGTTTGTTAATCTTCCTACAATGACAGACAGAAATTTACAGAACATTCCAATAATGCTGATGCCTGCAGTCCTCAGGGTAATTTAGTGCTGAAATCACAGAGAATGCTTAACAGGATAAGCATTCCCATTCTGTTTTACTTAAAATGACCTCTATGTATAGGTACACCTATTCCCAAAATTCTGCCCATTTACATTTCACAGTTGAATGCTCATCCATAAAGACAACCTTTCATGAAAGCGAAACGCACATACCTACAAAGAGCTTTTATTTAATACTCTTTTCTAGAGCTACCAAATTACCCTTAGTTTTGTTAATCTTAAATTACTACCAAAAACAAAAATGAAAAAAAGGGAAAGAAAAAAAGATATTTTATATAAATTGCTTAATCCCTCAGCTATGTACTAGAAGTACCACCAATTGCACCAGCACAGATGTTCTCTCTGTGAGTGCTATAGGAGAAGCTGTAAGAACAGCCCATTCTGGCATAAGAGCATTTCATTACATAAATGTTGTGAAAAAGCTTGTCATTTCTGTGAATATGTTCTAGTTAGATTTTTATTAGTCCTTCATCTTTGAATTCCCCATCCCACAGGCTAATGAACTCCCTTTTTAACTTTAAATAGCTATGTAGTGTTTCTATTAGAGATTACATTTAAAGTGTTATTTTCTAATATTGCCAGTCGGTACCAATCCCACTAAGGTGAACAGCAATATGGCCTTAAATTGATATTCAGCCACGATTACTTTTTCAATTACTTGTCACCTTGCTTGTTGCTGATCTTATCACACAGGTGAAGTGAATGTATTTTCATGCTCTTTCAAGGAAGGAAGGTGTGACCATGTGGTTACACACCTTACAGTAAAGAACCATGAAGGCGACACTTTGTCCATCTTTTCAAAAATGCAGAAAACATCCCACTGTATACTGAGACAAATTTCCCTTCTGTGTAGTTTTTGAGCACCTGGAGGACAAGGGCAGCTGCACCAGGCTGGCTGATCCACTGGGACACACGGCAGAGAAGGCCAAATTTTACCCTTAGACCTACCCTGGTATTTCCTTAGAAAGCAAGAAATCATGCTTATCTGAAAGCTGGAATTTTCCCAGATGAGGAAAAAACACACTTTCGTCTCTTAGTAGACAAAAATATTTCTTGCGGTATAACTGAGCATATTCATCAGTTCATACAAGATTCTTATAATTGAAAGTGTTAATTCTACCCTCACAAGGCCACTTTGGTCCCTAATGGAGAATTGCAGTGAAAGCCAAACACTATTCCCAGGTTCTGTCACTGACCTGCTTTTGCAAATGATCTCCCATTTTTCTTTATTTCTCTTTTTCATATATGTGTGGCTATTTTTACTGCACAATGTCTCGAACGTAGGAATTATTTGTTTTAACACGCTGTCTCCAGGATTAGTTTGGACTCCTATCCTCTCTGAAGCATCAAGTGAGAATAAAAGAGAGAAGATTCAGGCATGTGAACAGTTGTTTGCATTTTCTATTAATGGTTAATAGAAAAACTTTTGTGAAACAGCAAAATGCTTAAAATCCATTAAGTTGGGTGAAAATCTCAGCTGTAGTTCAAGGATAAATTCTCCTCAAGTAAATTCTGTAAAGTAACCCACCTGACTTGAGTAGTAACAGTTTGTAATAGCTGACGTTGGCAGCCTGTTTTTATTATTCTTTTTTAACCTTAAATAGCACATTTTTTAAAAGTTGTGCATCTTGCCCTTATAGGCTTTATTGCGTTCCTAGCGAACTTTCTGCCTCCATCTAGAGTGATGATTTAGATTTGTTGATGTGGTGATAGTGTGAAGCTGATGTGGAGACATGCAGATATGCCACACCTGCTGATACCAGTGTAAATTGCTTAACTAAAGCCCAACACACAAGGTTGAGAGTGTCCCTCCAAGCTTTGGGCATACCAGAACAAATTCTGAATCAAACCCTTTCCATTCTTGCATGGTAAAACAATTCATGATACTATAGATATACAGAAATTTGAAGTTTAAAGACATTCTTTGATGGTTATGTATAATCAAGTAGAAAAGGTGCAGAGCTGGTTGGGTGAAAGCTAATACAAAACCAAACATATGAAAGTATTTCTCAACCTAAGAAAATAAAAGTTGAAGCCACTCTTTATCCAGAGAGCTGTAAATGAAGTTCTGAATAAAAATGCAGCTGTTCCGTTGTATAAATTTCTCTACAATTCTGGCTGTCACACTAATAAGATTTTAATCTGCAATCCTCATAAAAAAGTAAAGGACAAACTGTTATTAAGGCTCATTCCATGTGAGATGGCTCCATGGGCCTCATTCAGTAATTCATAACCTCTCTCATACGTGCCGCTTTTTATTTACCAGGGAACTATGATGACTGCTTTTCCCTTCGGCAGTAGGCTTACAGGTTCTGGTACCTGCCTGATACTGGCATTTAAATGTTTATCCCAGAGGAAACATGTACTCCAAAATGTTCCAGTATCGCCATTGCAACTCAATTCTGTTGGGCAGCTTTACAGAAGCCAGGTGCTACTACCAAAAAAAAAAAAAAAAAACCAAAACCAACCACTTTGTAAATTACAGGCTATTTTTATGAACGTAGAAAGTAGTTTTCAAATATTTCTGTGTCTCAAAGACCTGAGGCTGCAGAGAGCATACTGCAATATAATATTTTCATCCTATAATGGAAATACAGGAAAATAAATTCTAAAAGAAATTATTACTTCCTTCCCTAGGCCGTCCCATTTATTCTTTTCTGAGAAACCCTGTTTTAGGCTGAAACTTTTGAATGAAGTATCATTATGTAATCTGCTAACACAGGTTTGTAGGCTTTTTAGAGCAAGTATGTTTGATTATGGATTTTTTTTTCTCGTTCTGCATGCCTAAGAATAATTTAAATTCAGAAAGCAGTTGGTGCTTATAATCTGTAGTCTTCCATGAATCACCTTGGTTTGAAGATACCCATTGTGATAATTAGCATCATCTCAGTTTTGTAAAACTGTGTTAACTGCAGACCTCCTGCACTTTCTGTTTTAGTCTTACTCTTGCAGCTGTGGGAAATAGTGGAAATAACTGCGACATTCCTCTCCAATTCTTACTTTTCCGATCTGGATTTATAGATGTGAACATAGGCAAAACTAAATGTATATGACTGTCTGCACATAGGTAGCTCAATACATAAAATTAGCAAAAGGCTTGCAGTTTTAATCATGTTACCATTTTGATGAAAATCTCTTGTAAACAGATGAAGGAAGTAAGGCAGAAGACAAGATTTGAATAGAGTTGGCTTTTCAGTTTAAATTAGAATTTTTGTGTAAGATTTTTTTTTAGGAGACTGATGTACTTAGTATATCAAAGGAACTTTTGAAGCGTGATTTGACACGAAGAGCAACGTGTTAATATTCTGAATTCACAAAGCACAAAAATGTCAGTTATCAAAATGGTGTTGATTGTATTTCACAACTGCTTGTGCTGATTCCAATGAAAAGAGTTGTGGGAACTTATTTCAAAGGATAAAACTGGCTACTTTAGTACCTTTTTAAACATTTAAAGGCTTTGCAAACAAAAGTATTGGCAAGAATAAAAACACTAAGATTGTGAACATTTTGTCAATTGAATATAGATGGATTATTTCAGTTATATTGTAATACAGATGCTTAATTACAACAGTGATGAGCACTAAAATTTTCTAAAAACTAATATAATGCACTTGAAATAGTAATGTAATTAAAATCTTGTGGGGATGAGGCCATCGATCATGTTCTAGAGATAAAATTTGTGCATTTGAAACCTACATTCTCTGCTGAGGTCTTCATTTAGATTGTAGTGAAGTATTCTGGAGGTCATGAAACCCCCATTTGCCTTCTGATAATAAGAGAATAATTTCTGTCTGCTTTCCAGAGAGTTATAAGGATGGCTCAAGGTTTGAGTAGCATTCACAGTGCCATATATACTCAGCATTTGCATTTCATTAACATGGTGATACATAAAATCTGATGTGAAATAAAAATTTGTAAGTGTATCAGCCAGCAAGCAGTTTACAGTGCATATATTTTTGGGAGGGAGGAGAAAAAAAAAAGGCAGATTTTTTTTCTGCCACTGAAGTATGAAAAATCCAGCTATTACGAAAAGCACAATGTTAATTTTAGGTTGCTCAAATGGTGTTCTTTAAAATACCACTTCAGAAAGTCTACTTATTTTATGTGGTTCTTTATACTCTTTGAATACTTAATATTAGGTTGTTTAAAAGGCATCTATGGGATAAACTCTGGTTTATAGCATCCATGACACAATTTGTAACTTGGTAGATCCAGTTCTTCATTGAAATTATTAATGAATATAATTATTCATCCTGTGCTCTTGAAATGTTGGAGAAGCCTGATGTTCAGCAGCATATTTGTTTCTGCCAGGTGTAACTGTAAGCATGTAATGTGGCCCAAAATTAAAAAGTCATTTAATCAGCATATTAGTTCATCTATTGATGAGCGCACAGTGAGGTGGGTCGAGAACTGGCTGAATGGCAGAGCGCAGAGGGTTGTGATTGGTGGTGTAGAATCTAGTTGGAGGCCTGTGACCAGCGGTGTTCCCCAGG
>VZSC01013503.1:4362-40299 GCA_013398225.1 Steatornis caripensis | reverse complement strand
ATTGCTGATAGATGTCTTTCTAATACTCTGAAAATTCAGCATTTTTCTACAGTCATCTCAGGCAGTCTACTCCAGCACGCTTTGTATGTATGAAAGTTTCCTTTCCAAATGTTCATTGGAATTTAAGCACTATCCCATCTTTTATTAATAAACATATAGTTCCTTCTTATTGCAGCAGCTTTTTCTTTAAAGACTGGTATGTTTCTTCATGACTTCTTCCTTCACTAGACTAAATAAATAATTTTTTTTTTCCCCACACATTACATCTTCAAGACCTCTGGTCTTCCTCTTGTCTCTCTTCTGAACTCTAAGTAGTCACTTCACAGTTTTCTTGCAGTTTTCAACTGAAAACTCAGTTTGCGGCTAAAGTATGTCCAGCTGAGATTTCCTGCTGGCCAGTACCATCCCCCTTTTTATTTTTTTCTTCTGTGCTCCCCAGCTATTGGCCCTACAAAAGTGTCCCATTTGAATGTTGTGTAAATGTCTAAAGAAGGTTTATAAGATTTTTTTTTTTCCATTGCATTTCTGATATTGTTGGGAAAGGAAAAAAGAAATGGGACACAAACCCTTCGAGTCTGATTCTGGCTGAAATGATCCTCTGATGATGTTATCTATGACCTCCTTTTGAGCTTTAGAGTGATTTCTTATCCTAAAGCTGGAGAAATCATAGAATTTTCTCAATTTCATAATATTTTTCAACTACTATGTGAATTTACTGCTGAAACTCAGTAGAAAATAATTTTAGAGATTGTAACAAAAAATCTATTATACAAGTGTTGAAAATAATGAAGACAATAAAACACTTTAATCAAGCCCAGTGCTGTGCAAGTCATGACAAAAATTAGCTGAGCAAGAAAATTAGTTTTCCCTTGGACTGTTTTACTTCCCTCCTGATAATAATGATGAAATTAGTTTGTGCTACTTGACAGTATTAATTTCTATCTGCCTAGGTGCAGCAGAAGTCTTCCAGCTGAAAATGATGCTTTGCTGTGAGGGATAAGTAGAATCTTTCTGGATTGCTTGCAGTTTCATTTCTAATAGTTTGGTGGGAAGACATTACTGGTATTGCTCTAGAGCAAATGGTACTCAGACTTCACAGTCCCATATGCGGTGTATATCCTCCCCATTCCTCCAGTCTGTCATAAGAAAAAACCCAAACCAATCCAAACTAAACCAAAAACCAAACCTATCTTTCATTACAAAATCCAGAAACATCTCTCTTGGTGCGTCATTCATGTACCTTAAATATTTCCTGGTGGTACCACTGAATTTGTTTGCTTTGTCGTCCTGTGCTTCTAATAACAGGAAATAAGTACAAGGAATGACAGAGCTTATTCTGATAGACTTCTGTCTCCTCATTTGATCCTTAAATGTATTGAGTGCATGCTGTCATTGTAGTTTTACCCCCTGTTTTGTTACTTTCAAGGGGATTATACTGCAGGTTTTCCTTCATTTGAAGCAATAACATGTTCTCTTTCTTTGAAGTTTCCTACTGTTCCCATGCAAATTCCCAGGAACTTTGGGAGTTGTCCAGATTTGCTCAGAAATGTCCCAGTAATTATTTAATTCGTTGCTCAATACTACCAGCAGATAGATGTTTGGACACTGATTCTTTTAAGTTATGTCTCCAAAAAAAAGAAAGGTGGGGGCAGCAAAGAATTTTTTCTGTACATTGATTTACTATTTAGTGTTAATAAGCATGGAAAATTTGTTTCTCAAGTGTTACCTGAAATGAAGACAACTGTGTGATAGTAGTGAGAACATCTGATGAATGACAAATATGTCAGCCTGGCTTCTAGAAAATTAAGTTAGAGCCTGCAAAATTTGCAGACAATTCTATTTCCAGTGTGTTTGAGGGGGGTGCAGAGAGAAAAGGAAAGGGCAGACAGCTTTTTCACAATTGCAACTCTGCTAGCTATAGCTTCTGCTTTAGGCATTATTTTCCTATTATTGTTTTGGTCTGGAGCGATATGTGTGTCCTTACACGGGCTCAGGCTTGAATGATTGATTTTAAAAATAAATAAATAAATTTTAAAAGAAGAACCAGTTCAGCTTTTCCAGCAGAACTGATAGCCCTCTAGCATTTAATTACGTGGCTCTGCAAACTATATTCAGGAAGCTTTTTAATTTTTTCTGTTTTTTCACAAGCTTTTCATAAGGCTACTACATCTTTATTGGCTACACTGAATGTGTGTCGATTGAGTTGTTTTTCATGCTGCATGAGTGCACTGATGCTGTGAGCTGCTTTTGGCAACTGTAAAATCGAGAACAATAACACAGTACAATAGAAGAGGAACAGTGCAAGACACGCAAGTGCGAGAGAACAGCTACCGCATAGCCTGTGTCATATGAGACTTAATAATGGATTAGGATTCTCTCTGCAGCTCTGAGATAGGTCAGATAGAGAGAAATAATAACCAATTTTGTGGCATGTGCATGACGTAAACTCAATTTGGGGTTGCACAATAAATAGCATCAAATGTCATAAATTGCAGCAAAATTTATGGGTTTATAAGTTAGGGTACAGAATACTATTGTATACAGGAAATGAAAACTGTTTCATAAGGCTTTGAAAACAGATGTGTAAGGGAAACTTTCTTATATTATATTTAAAAAAAAAAAACTGAGAAAACAGTTATCAGAAGACTGAGATTAAAAATGAACTACTCAGTGGTAAATAACCCAACCTTGATAAATCACAGAGGAAGTGTACCTACTGTAAAAGCAACATCTCACGAGCTTTTGCACCCACGTTACCAAAAAACGTGTTATTTGGATGAGCAGGAAGGAAAAACCCAAGATTCAAGCCAGCTGAAGTGGCCGTCTCTTCTTACTATTTTTAAATGGAGACAAAGTTTGGAAGAGCGCCTGCTGAAGAAGGACAAAACTAGATTGAATTGTTTTCAGGTAATGTCAGTCACAGAATATCTTGGCTGTTGTAAGTAATACGATTAAACATAATCGGCAACTGCATGTGGATGTGTCCAAGAGATTAACATTAGATATGTGTGTCATATATCAGTCCTAATTTGCACTAATGGTTTGGAAACTTGTTATGAATATGTTTTCAGCATTTTTATTAGTGCACAGTCAAGTATGTGGTGTTTTAAAAGGCTAAGTCGGTTCTTACTGATGTTTTCTGAAGTATCAGCAAATATTATTTAGTGGGTTTTGCTGAAAATCATGGAGTCTGCAACATCTCAGATGAGAGTTCTGAAGTAAGGGTTAATTCATTTTGGATATAAACATGGCTATATTAATTTGGCAGTGCATATAATGAGTGTTATGTAGTATTATATTTCAGAGATTACAAATGAAGTCTTATTCACTCTGCATTGTATTTTTTCTTTTCTGTATTTGATTAAAAGTAAATTGAAAATATAAATGTTTATTGTAAACATAACAATTATGAACGAAGAATCTTGGCAGTCACTGTAGTGCTTGCAAGAGTGTGCAAGTTCTTACCACGTTTCTACTTCGCAGTTTGCAGTCCCACATTAAACTGCATGAAATAAATAGATATTTGGAAAAGGTAAAACCATGATAAAAACTGTATCTCAGTGTTACTCAGTAAGAGCTTGGTTAAGTTTGAAGTCTTCTGCTGACACCTGCTTTAGCAGGAGGGTTGGACTAGATGGCCTCCAGAGGTCCCTTCCAACCCCTATCATTCTATGACTCTGTGACTTTGCTGCAAGCAGAATTTCATTAATAATCTCCAAATCCAACACTGGAATATTTATTATTAGCAGTGTTAGAGATTAATATAATAGACTGTATATAATGCTATGTATATCTGTTTTCAGGATATTTGTGTAGTGAATATAGTTTCTCCTATTATGTTACTACTCTGATTTAACAAATTTATTCTCATCAATGCTGCTACTTACAGATGAAGAGTTATAATTAATAGTTATAATGATATCTTGTTCTAAGTTAACCTTCAAGCAGAAATCCTTTTAAACTTCAGAAGACAAAACGTAACTGTGCAAAAGAGTATAAAGCATTTTTTAATGAGGAATGGATTATATTATAGCTCCGGTAGCAGTACTGGAGTGATATTAGTGAGTGGGTCATAAGAATCATTCACAATTCCATTCTTTTCAGAAGCTTCCCTTTTTAAGATGAAATGCAGTGCAGGCTCTAATAGAGAATTATTTAGAAAAAAATTTTCTACTGTTGATATTCAGAATAATCATTTACAGAATAAACTGCTTTGTACTCATCTGACATTTTTAAGCAGTGAGAAACTCTATGCAAAATGCTTTTTCCCCCCACTTTTTCTTGCACCTGTCTTCCTCTATCAAAAAACTCCGAAATCAACAAATTCTAGATACGATATGTTTTAAAATTTTCTTCTCACATTCTCGTGAAATAAAACAGTTCTGTTTAAGTGTTCTGTGATACTTCGATTAAAACAAGTACATAATTTTTTTATCTTTCCATCGTTAATGTGTCTTAGTGGAGGCAAAAATTGTTGAAGGTGGCAACTTTGTGCAAATCTAAAATATCATCATGCTTAACATGGACAAATCTATAGATACTGGAATACAGGTAGATTTGCCATTACGGTATAACAAAGACAAACTTTATGATGCTATATGAATTTTCATGTTATGATGTGTGTGAAATGGTTTGCAGAATCTCTGTAACAGCTTTGTATTGACTTTGAGTGTAGATTATTTTGTTTTAGGAGGAGGGAATAAGAGCAAAATAGGTTGGTTTCATATATTGCATAATTTGAGTTTGGGATGAATGTTCAAGAATTATATTTATTAGGTGATGATAAATTGCAAGTTTATGTAGCAAAGGCAGTCTGGATGATGAATTTCAAAAGGATCTTAAAAGTGTGCCGTAAAATGGCTGATGAAATTTAGTATGAATGATTGTAAAGTAGTGCACATGGCAGTGGAGACTGAGTGGACACTTTTAATAAGATGGGCTCTGGGTACGTAAGACAGAGATCTTAGAGTCATGATACTTCCCAGATAAGATCACCTCAGTAGTGCTAAAAAACACCACAAACCCCAAGCCCCTTCTCTTATACTAGAAATTATTAGGAAAAGAATAGAGCACAGAAATAGGCCAACATGACCAGAAATGGAGCGATGGGCAGGAGTTACGCTTTCAATGGGTTAACCTTGAGGCAAGAAGAAATAGGGTTGGGGGGGATTTTGACCTCTTGAAACAAATGATGGGGAGATGCAGTATACGGACCATCTTGAGGATAGTGGGCATGGGGGCCACGTATCCCAGCAGATCATAATCCGGAAGGTGTCTGAGCATGGTAAAATCATCCATGTACATCCTCAGGTGCAACAGCCAGACCGCAGAGAGTCCTGCCCAGCCTACAACTACTCAGATGCTCCATCCTTCGGCTCCTCTGAGTTAGCTGCTGGAGAGGGACAGATGGCAGAAATGTGCACCTAGATGGAGCAGCTGTGTTTTGTAGATAGGTTAGGGTTCCAGGTGGTAACATTGGGCAGTTACACAGCACCAAAGTAGAGAGGGAAGTGCTGGTCTTTTCTCACTGCAATCCAGTGACAGGAATGGTTCAAAGCTGCACCAGGGGAGGTTTCGATGGGACATGAGGAAGAATTTCTTTAATGAGAGGGTGCTCAAACACTGGAACAGGCTTCCTAGAGAGGTGATCAATGCTCCAAGCCTGTCAGTGTTTAAGAGGTGTTTGGACAATGCCCTTAATAACTTGCTTTAACTTTTGGTCAGCCCTGAAGTGGTCAGGCAGTTGGACTAGATGATCGTTGTAGGTCCCTCCCAACTGAAATTTATTCTATACTGTTCTGTTCTATTCTACTCTACCCTGGTTTGGCTATTCCCATGCTACTTTGGGTGGGGGAAGGCCCCCTTTCCAAAGTTTGGTGTCTGACGTGGTGCAGATTTTTGTTAAGGAATTGCAGTAGTGACTTTTCTCCACTGCTCATACAGGAGAGTGGGAGGTGGGCTCCAAGAGCAGGAGTCAGCACACCCAGCTATAGAAATTGGGTGGGAATTGTCCTTTTTTTTCTCTTCTAGCTACTGTGGGACACAGGATATTGGGGAGATGGCCACTTGATCCAACCAGTATTAGTGTTCTTATGTTCTTACATTTGGTTGGGAGGTAGTATCATTGACAGATTGTTGAGTGGTTTTTGGTTTATACTGTTTTTACCCAGGCTACAGTTAATCTTCTTCATAGTAGCTTGTATGAGGCTGTGTTTTGGATTTGTGATGAAAATAATGTTGCTAACACAGGGATGTTTTTTGGCTATTGCTGAGAGTCAAGGCCTTCTGCTCCTCACACCATCCCACCAGCGAGTAGGCTGGGGGTGCACAAGGAGCTGGGAGGCAACACAGCTGGGACAGCTGATCTCAACTGATCAAAGCGATGTTCCATACCATATGAGATATCATGCTTAGCAGTAAAAGCTGGGGAAAGAAGGAAGAAAGAGGGACATTTGGAGTCATGACATTTGTCTTCCCAAATAACTGTTATGCGTGATGGAGCCCTGCTTTCCTGGAGATGGCTGAACACCTGCCTGCTGATGGGAAGTGGTGAATGAATTCCTTGTTTTGCCTTGCTTGCACAAACAGCTTTTGATTTATTTATTGAACTGTCTTTATCTCAACCTACTAGTTCTCTCACTTTTACACTTCCGATTCTTTCTCCCTGAGGAGGAGTGAGCAGCTGTGTGGTGCTTACCTGCCTACTGGGGTTAAACCACAAGAGCTTTTTTAGCAGACCTTGGATTTTATCATGATTTATAATACCTGAGAACGNTTTTGATTTATTTATTGAACTGTCTTTATCTCAACCTACTAGTTCTCTCACTTTTACGCTTCCGATTCTTTCTCCCTGAGGAGGAGTGAGCAGCTGTGTGGTGCTTAGCTGCCTACTGGGGTTAAACCACAAGAGCTTTTTTAGCAGACCTTGGATTTTATCATGATTTATAATACCTGAGAACGAAAAATTAAGCTTAGTGCAGCTTAAGTAAATTTTTATTAAAAGCCATAATATTATCCAGTTTGTGGTATGCTTTGAAGAGCCTGTGAGAAGCAAAAGGGGGGTGAAAAAGATGGTGAAAATGTCAGGTAAAAAAAGAAACTGGAAGATATAAGCAGGCTTATTATACCTTAGAGGAGGTATGCATACAGTCAGACTAGCCCTTTTGAAACATTTCCACTTAAGATTTCTTTGAGGATGAACATATAGTGGTAGGTTATTGGATTTATTGCCTTGGAAACCTTGATTAGAGTGCTGAAACAAATTGTCTTCTCACAGTGAAGTGAAGTCTCTTTGCTGAGGTTGGTACAGCTACTTGCTACTGCTTGTCATGCCTTGTGGACTTGGATTATTAGCACCAGGGACTCATGAAACAGCACAAGTAGCTTCCGCAATCTTTCACTGTCCTTAGCAGGTGGGTGTTCACCTGCAATGCCATGTGCTTTAATGGACAGAGGTTCAGCCTGGAAACAGCCTTTTAGGTGCTCTCTTCCCATGATTTTTTTTTTTCCCTCCTATCAAGAAAAATTACTATCTTATTGACAGATAAGCAGCCAAATGCGACTGCTCTTAATTGTACTTCATAATGAGTTTGGGGCCCTTGTTACCTTATCTCCACACACCTTTATCGCTGCGCATGTTCGAAATCTAATGTTTAAAGTACCTTGAAGTTCAAGAACTCAGGCAAGTCCTTCCTTGACTAAATAAGGTCTCTCATGAACGCTTTTACGGGTGAACTCAGGGTTTCCTTTCACAGATTCTATTATGATAGCAGCAGTTTCANTGTACTTCATAATGAGTTTGGGGCCCTTGTTACCTTATCTCCACACACCTTTATCGCTGCGCATGTTCGAAATCTAATGTTTAAAGTACCTTGAAGTTCAAGAACTCAGGCAAGTCCTTCCTTGACTAAATAAGGTCTCTTATGAACCCTTTTACAGGTGAACTCAGGGTTTCCTTTCACAGATTCTGTTATGATAGCAGCAGTTTCGACTTAAAGATCACATGTGCAGTGTACATGTCGTATTTCATGTTCGCGTTTCCAATCTTTAGCTTCCCTGAGGGATCAGTACTCACCATGGAGAGTGCCGTGTATTTAACATCAACTTAAGTTGAGTGCCTGCCATAAAAATGTGTAATTTTAACAGGGAGGCGGGGAAATTAAGCATGATCCTTTTTATGTAACTTGCAATTGGTTGCATGCAGCATGCTGTGGCACCAGTTGCGTGCAAAAAAATCTGTGTTGTTTTGAGGCTGTTCCGTATGAGTTATGTTTGAAAGTAGCCTGATATAGTAGATCTTTCCTTCTAGCTTTTGCAGTCTGTTGAACACTAGTGTCTCTTATTACAGAATTAAATGGAATGAAAAATGTACTCAATTTCTTGATGTGATTTTACTCTAATTAGATAAGGAAAGGAAACTACTATCTATAATTGTTTTACTGCATAAATCTTTCATGGCCACAACAAACCCTTGTGGGAAGAAATGCAGTCTTCCTTCCTCTTCTCCTTGTGTATTCCCGGGCTGTCATCTTCTTCATGCCTTCTGCTTTTGTTTTTTAAAGTGCAAAAGTAAGGAGTTTCAAAAGCAGAGAACCAGAAACAATAACAGCATGTTTCTTTTGTTTCACACATACAAAGCATTGTCTTCTGGAGGCAGAAACTGCAGCTCCCTTACTAACCGGTCTTAATCTACTATATCGAGGTGATTAGTCATATCGATATTTCTGGACTACTACACCTAATGCACATAGGTCAATATTGCAAAAGACCTGTGTTAGCATCATTAAGGATGATAGGAAACATTTCATAATAACAAATAGCACTCACCAAAAGATTTTGCTAAATACTTATGTTCCTGTACCACTTCATCACATAGAGATTGCTGGTGAACTTTAAGAATTTATTCTAGAAAATGATATAGTAAAGGCGAGAACTTGTAGCTGTGTTTTGTCCTTTTAGGATGCAAGAGTTCCTCTGAAGAGATCGGAAAGGGTAGGGCTGGAGAACAGCATTTCACCTCATGAAGCTCTTCTCTGGTACTTGACTGCAGTCTGACTTGTATAAGACAAATTTAGTTTTTTATATTACTAGGTTTAATAAATTCCAAAACAGAGAAATATTCCCAGACTGGGAAGAAAACACGATATAATTTTACACGAGCTTAGGAACATCAATAAGCAGTAGATGGGACTGCTGTGGATTGAATTGGAAACTGTCTTTTAGAATCCTGTCACTGTGGTAGATAAACACCACATAAAATGTAGCTTTAATATTTGAAACCTAGAAACGCTGCAGCTCAAAGAGTTTTTATTAAGGGAGCTGGAGTATTGCTTTAGTAGCTTACTTGAAAGGGGTTTATAGATTCATTTCATAATTATATTATTTGTGTTAAAAGTAAAATTAACCTGCAAAACACTCAGAAGAGACGTTTGGAGTTTTATAATCAACGCTTATTTGTCTAACAGAGTGCCTTTCTGAACATCCTAGCCTAGTGTGAACAGTGACAGAACCAAAGCTGGTATTTGCTTTCAAGTTTCTGGTATCTGTCATCTTCAGGACAGTTTTCAATGTGTGAAACTTGGACGAGTGTGATACCAAATCACTTTATGATGCTGGAAATTGTGTTTAGAAAATCTGAAAGAGGAGTTCATGCTAAGGATGGCAAAAAGGATTGCAGGGATGAACCAAAGTGGAAAGTGATCACTGTCCTATTTACTCCCCCTTCCCCTCCCCTCCTCCGGGTTTGGAGATGTCCATAAAACTCTAGATCAAACCCTGAAAATATTCATGAAATACAATTAGTTGTGGTCATCTCGAATTCTGAGTACGATTTGGGAATGAAGACATGGGAATGAACGTGACTGTCTTTCCTCATATGGGGCTTCCGTGGCGTTGTTCGTACCACTTGTTGTATTTCAGGTAATTTCCAAGGAGAAGAAAATGTGTTGACAAAACAGGGTGAATGTCAACGGTGTTGTAGTAACGGTACAAGTGCGTAGGATTCCTAAATATTGCCTCAGTGGTGAATGCATTCGATAAAAGGATTAGAGGGATTGGGAGCAAGGTATATTCTATATTCACTGGGATTTGCATGTTGTACTAGTATTTTGATAATTCAGACAGAGTTACACAACTGTTTTGTTTACTGTAGTCAGATTATACAAACCAAAATGCATCTATGAACACACTGCAGAGGGCTTTTATGTGAAAGCAGTGATATTTCACTAGCATGGTATACGTGTACCTTCTGCAGATGGGGTTGATGCCCTCGAATTACACATTTTTTCCTGAAACTTCAGTAGTTACTGCAGTTAAAATCTTAGTGGATGCACTCAGAGGAAAGTGCTTGGTTCTGAAAAGATAACGGGGCTTATAAAGCTGCAGCAGTTGATCCTTCGGATTCCTACCACAACCTTCTGTTCATACTGTGAGAAACAGGGAGCAAGCGATGTGCCATCTTGTGGCTTCTGTAGCCGCTGCAGTCAGTCTAATAGCGGTCAAGTGTTAGCTGAAATATTTTTCTTTCTTTTTAACTGGTGAGTTGCATACAAGCTCTAGTTGAGAGAAGTTGGGAATGGGACTCTCTGGAGAGGAAGAGCGTTGTAGGCCACTGAAAATATATTTAGGTGAAGCACAGGAACTGGATTTTTTTTTTTCTCCCTTCCCCTTATTTTTCCACCAGATAATGTCATCCTCAAAGCAATTTGCTATAATTGTTCTTCACTCATCTAAATGTAATGCTCTTTGCAACAGTGAAGTCTGTTTGTGTATTCTACTTGTACTCCATAATTAAAACAATTAACATGCTGGCTGCTGCGTCTTTTAGACAGAAGCTTTTAGCAGTGCATGAACAGAAGGTCGCAGCTTAACTGGGTGCATCATTTTACTTGACTAGCTTCAATACAGACAATCAAATATGTTTTTTTTCTACTGCAAACAGTGTAGCAACGATCAGGTTTTACCTGGATTACAGAGAAAGGCAACATAGTAAAACCCCAAAACCAAACCAAATCATTTTGCAGCCCTAGGTCATATTTTTAAGAAAACCTTTGGCCTCCATGTGGTTAATTTTGTGGCATATATGGACAGTTTACTTATGCAAAACTGAAACAAAATCTTTCATGAAGAATTAAAATGTCTTTAAACAGAAACATCTAGTTATAGCTGGTAAGGGCTGTAACTGTTCCAGTAAGTGCTGTATTTTTTCTGCAGCGTCAGGAATGCTACTCAGCTACAGCAGCAGAAAACGTGGCGAATAATGGGGCATTTGTGTGGGCAGGAGTCAAGTGACAGATCAATTAATGTGCTACAAAACACACCAGACTACTTTTGTACAAGCTCTCCACAGAGTGACGTGCTGTTTCAGGAGAAAGAATGAGAGGAGAAGGCTTCCTTCGCTGTGATACCATCTGCAGCCGGAGTGAGTATTGCAGAGAGCACAGAAGTGACAGCTTTAAAAAGCAAAAGACGATGACAGATCTATGGACGAAAGTAAAGGATGTGCCTTTGCAAGGTTTTTGTTCCATATGGCTGCCCCTGAGGCTCCAGTGACAGAAACCATGACCAGAAATCCAGCTATGGGGTCCAAGACCAGACCACGGTGATGATACTGCGGTTCTAGGAGATCATAATCTCTTCTAATTTGAAGCATTTCCCTTACTTTTAGAAGAAATGGTGTATCTGAAATCGGTATTTTTTCCTTTCTGAGATGAGTAAAAACAGTACGCATCAGGTACCTGAGGGGTAATGGTGCCAAAGTCACAGACCACACTGATAACTGGAAGGACTCAGTAATATTTTTTTTGTCTTTTATACAGCACCTGCAAATTTCCTCTCTGTGCAATCTTACTTTACGCTTCACCTGTACTGATTAGCTTGATTCACAGATGAGCAACGTAAACCAGCTTTGACCGGGTCATTCAGTACCTGCATCCATTCTTCAGTGTAAAAATTAACAGATACTGTAGGGAGAAGTAAAATAACTGCATTATGTGCAAACACTGAGACTTCAGAATTCCAGCATAAACTGTAGCTCTATTAACCCTTGAAATGCCTGTAACTGGTAATGATTTCTTTTCATATCAAGGTTTATTTGCATCTCACTTTCTTCATCCACAAGAGACCTTAATGGCAATTTTTTCTTTGTATTAAAACATCAAATAAACTCTGCTTGTCCAGATTTAACTGCATGATAATACCTTATGAAAAAGGGGTAGGTTTTGATCTTTTTAAATTTTATCCAGATGAAGTCACTAACCTTTTTGTTTATTAAAGGTGCATCCTCTCTTGTTCGAGTGTTTGGGAAAGTCTGAAATTCATAGTTTAGCCACCCTTCTTGAGGAAACCCTACTGGAACATAGGCTTTCACTAACTTGCTAAATATTTACCGGCCTCTGAATTTCTTTTTATGGAGAGGTTATCTGATAGGTTTATGATGGAACAACTGTGGCAGGATATGGCAAATTCACACTTCTGTGACTCTCTGCAGCATGTTTAGAGCCTCATCACTTGAAATATTTACAAAATGTTGAATGTGAACTGAAGATTTAAATATATTCACACTTTTGAGAATGATCCTGTTATGTCAGATTAAAAGTATGAAAGAGCAGGATAAAAACATTCTTTCTCTGTATTTGCACAAATACTTTTCAGAAATCAGAACTCTGTCTCATACTCAAAGAGAAAGCATGTTGTACATTTCCAGTCGTTCAAACTATTGTGCAAGCACTGGCCAAGACAGAGCACAGTTGGATCTATCTTGGGTTCAGCCAGAATTTGGCACTGAGATTACTTGACTCTGTCCGATGATTTGACACCTTTGCATGATTCATTCCTTGAGCTAGATTATTTTTGCACATGTTTCTAATCAGATGTCACTTCGTTATTGCTGAACCAGAAGGTTGTGAGCTTTTAGATATTAATCTTGGAAAACCAGCAGCATGATTTGGCCTTCATGAGCAAATGCAATTTCTCTTTAATCTCTGTATTGAAATGAAACACAGAGATTATTTGCAACACATGCTTCAGTGTGAAACTTAATACTTTGAAAATGTTCTGTCCCAGTGGTCATAATTTCACTTTTGAAATTTTGAAAGCAAGTCACACAACTACTGGGCAACAAAAAGCTCAAAAGTGCAAATGTAAAAACATATATGGAATGAATTTGTGAAGAATTATAAAGTATTTGAGATCCAGTCCAGGAATTTGCAGTCCAGATCAGCCTCATAAAACAGAAAGAAAGTAGAAGGAGAAATATCTCTGCAAGTATGAAGTATTGTGGAAAAACGGGTAAGGGAAAAGAAAAAGAACAAAAAAAAAAAAGAAAAGCACAAAGCTGTGTGGAGAGTATTTTAATAGGAATATACTATGTATGTCTGTATACTACAGAAAACATCTCTGATATCTTAAATATTATTAACTATACAGATAAATGTATAAGCATTTCAAACTCATATATTGGTATTTCAGATTCATAGCATATGTACCTTGTGGTTTAGATTTTAGAGCCCTCTTTAGGAAGACTCCAGTCCATGCTCCTGCTCAAAGCTGGGTCAATAGTGCTTTCAGAGACTGTTGTGGAGGCCTTTGTCCAGCCTGGTCTTGGATACCGCCAAGGAGGGACACTGCACAACCTCTCTGGACAACCTGTTCCAATGCTTAAATTCTTGTAGTGTTTGTCAGGATATCAGCTGTGTGCTTTTCCTTCTGATATTTTTGTTTACGAATGTGAGTCTCCAGTTTGGTTCAGCTGGCCCCAGTTGAGCCCAGAAAAGGAGAAAGCTGTTGTGAGCTGCTGGTTGAAAAAAGGTCCCCAAAACACATAATTGTTCTGCCATTTAAGATATCTCATTTTTTTAATTCACTTTATCTAGCAATTTTTAGGCCACTTATTGTCTTTATTATAATTTCTAATTTATTTGACATTAGTGTTTTCTCTGTTGTTAATAACCTGGAACTTATTTAATCCTTCCTCACCCCAATCTACAGTGCTTCGTTTGATGTGTATTAGGTTACTCTGTGCCAGGATTTTTCTTTCCTTTTTACTGAAAATACTATGCAAGTGCAAGTTATATTTCGCTCATTTGCACACTTTCCTTTTTTTGAACCACACAACTGATCTCAACAGTGAACTTCCAAAAGCTTCCATTCTTCATTTAATTCTTGTAGTCTGCGGAGGAATAGGAAGTGAATATCCTTAAGTATAGAAAATATTGAAGTCAAGTGAGGAAATGTAGGAAACAAATCAATATTTGTCCAGTTGATTTCAGAGGAAGTGTTTAGAAATTTGATATAGACTTTTACATTTCATAAATGTTTTTGAAAACTTTTCTCTTACTGTAGCAAGTTTAGCGCTTTTACAGGCAAACATATTCCTAAGTGAAGTGTACAATATTGAAAAATATAGGTTCTTTCTGCCTAACTCTTAATCCTTTTTTTTGTGATCCTTGTAGTGCTTTGGAGTCGTTAGAATGACATATTCAAGTAAGTGATCACTTGAAAATATATTTTTAATAATGTATCTGTTTTGGTCTGGGTTGAGTGTCTGTAGAGTCAGTGAACATTAACTAAGGGGACACAAGCTTGTATATACCAGTAGCTATATGTAAAATTTGACAGATAAAAGTATCATCTTTTCAATGATGTTCTTGAAACCTGGAAAATTTCTGTCACAAGGGTATTCTGTGTATTCATTAAAACTGTTTCAGGACACTGATAGACTGGTATGAACCCTCAATATTCACGTATTTTGTTGGCACTTGGAAGCAAAACTTTAAAGGAACTCTTCAGTTGAGGAGGGGAAAAGATGGATTACTCATTAAAGTCACTTCTAAAATAAATTTATAGCAAAGAATAGTATTTACTATGACTGTCTTGGAAAGTGTCAGGATTTATATTTTTAATAATTTGAAACTACTCTTAATGAATCATTATGTTTGATTAGTGTTTTTGCAATATTTATTCAGAGTTCTTTTATTAATTATTTTGAAAACTACTTCAAGGCTGCCTTTTTTAAATCCACTTGGTCAGAAAAGAAATTAATAAGGAATTTTAAAATTGGTATATTAGCATCAAAAATAATCAAACTTGCATTTAAATAAGGTTAATTTAAATGTAAATGCACGTTGTGTAAATAGAACTGTTCTTAATAATCTGCCATAATTCATTGACTGGGATCAAAAGAATTTAAAAATGTCTTTCACATCAGATGTTAACTATTAGTAAGGAAACAAACTTAATTTGAGAAGTTTGGACTTCAAAGCATTTTTAAATTGCTTTTGTGTAAAAAGCTTGCTTGCTATCATGGGGAAGCTAACTTTGAGTACTACAAGTGCAGTAGATGAGATTTTCCATTTGGATTACAACCTCTGGCTCTGAGTTGACAAATAACCCTCAGAACTTTATAAAAAACCTGATAGAGCATAGAACTGACAAAACCCATAGAAGTGATAGCGCCTATTTCTATTAGAATTTCTTGATTCTACCTACACAAAACTCCGCATCCCTTGTAGGATGGACAGGATTCTACTGAGCTAGGAAGCCTGTGAGATCCTAGCATTGGGGATGCTTGCAAATGCTGGCGTAAGGAATCTTGGTGAAAGCAGGGCTGCTGGAGAGACTTGTGTGTTAAAGTATGTTACCATACACACAGCGTAGCTGTGGGCTTTGGGTATTACATGCAGTCTCACTGCCCACAAGCAGGCAGCGATATTACTGTAACTTGCACAGGTTTTTTTTCTGTAGCAAGGGCTCTGGTCTGAGAAAGTCTAGATTTGACTGAAGCTGCGCCTCAGGCTGAGAGTTGTGGATTGCATCTCGAAGAACCGAGAAACAGCCCAAAGTAGCTCCTGTGGACTGGCTGGCTCCTTACATGACTAATGTCATGCCACCTTCCCAGTGCCTTTCTACGGTTTGCCCTTGGCAGTGGGGTTTAACTTGGATGCACATGGCTCTCAGGGCAGAATAACACAGGGAGCTAGTCCCAGGACATTATCGTGCTCCAGATTTGGGCAGTAGCTCCTTTTAATGATGCCTGTGCTACGTAGACAATCTCAGCGCAGACTTTCATCTTTTGTTTTGTTCTGTATTTGATGAAGTTCAGCTCCTAACACCTACTAGTGCAGAGACTCTGCCAGTACAGACTCACTAAATGAAACATTTTCTTTGTTTGGAAACTCGTATTCCCTTGTTTGTTTTTAGTAGTTACAAACAGCACAAGAAAATGAAATCTGATGTTATCATTAAGAACATTCAGTAGGGGGAAAAATTACCAGCAGTCAAGTGTACCGGTTACAATAACATAGCCTTGTCTGTTTATCTTAGAATGAGTTACATCGTCACCATTCTGCTCAAAACAAACACCAAAGGTTATCAATAATGTGAATTTAATGGTAAGCATCTTTTGTTCATATTTGAAGGTATCTTTCAAAAAACTTATGAAATATTTTAAAGGCTCTAAAAGGAGTAACGTGTCTTACATTTAACCCATATTTATTTATTTGTTGTTTTTATTATTATGCTCTTTATCTCATTACTTTTAATATCAACATGAGTATAATAAATGAGATTCTGTGCTAATTGGTTGCATACTGTCATTAAGATACTCAAACTCTGGACTGCCACAGGACAAAGACGGGAAATAAAATCCAAGGCCTCTTAAATTGGAAATCCTAGTTTTTTTTAATGAAGTACAAAAATTAATTAACATGAATTTGCTAGATCCACTCATAGATACACTGGCAACTGGTTTCCCCTTTACAGCATCATCCAAGCTGTGCTTGAAAGTGTCTTGGCTAGCATATCTTCCCTTCAATATGTTTGTCAAGCCTCAGTTGGATGCTGATGCATCCTGTAACAGAAGTGATAACTTAGTTTTCATTAGAGAATCTCTTGGTGAAAGTATGATAATGTGTTTCTCAGTATCTGTAAAAGTATCTAAACGTGAGCAAGAAGGAGGCTTGGAAAGTGCCTTTCTCTAATGACAGAAATAGTTATAGCAGCAGAAACATGATGAGATGAGAGTGTCAAGATGTCTGAGCCGGAGGAATGGAAGTCTAATCAGAAACTTCGGGAACGGAGGCTGAAACAAGCTGATGCGGAGAGTGAGGGAGGGAAAGGTGGAGGTGGAGGAGAACAGAGCCAATAGGAGCAGCTGCAAGGAGGACAAAGCAACCTGCACCCGATGCAGCACGCTCTCCGGGAATCTGAATCAAGTGGTTTTAGAAAAAAAGTCAACATTTCTCTTTATATTACTGATACTATAAAAAACAAATTATATATTTTATCTAGGAAATATTTGTTGTAAGTGTATGTCAAGGAAAAAGCTTGACTGGGGTAAATTAGAGATTTAGTACAAAAAGTTACCTAACTGGAGAAAGTCATTATAATTATTCTGTCATAGCTATTACAACTGAGTGTGGTATGCAGAACCGGTAACACCTACTACTATTAGAATTGCTTGATTTACCTAGACAATCACTTTTCAGTCTGTAACTTTGGCAAAGTTTACATGTTAAGCTGAAATTTTCCGTGCTCTGTTTCTGTGTCTCAGGCTGATTGATCATTTGATTCTGTGTTTTCACAGTTTTAGCCAGAATGATTTAGTAATTTATTGACTGATGGTAGGGAGGGAAAAGACACTATCTTCAAAAATAACTAAGTA
Source organism: Steatornis caripensis (assembly GCA_013398225.1). NCBI lineage: Eukaryota > Metazoa > Chordata > Aves > Caprimulgiformes > Steatornithidae > Steatornis > Steatornis caripensis. Next base: position 22,640 of record VZSC01013503.1, on the reverse strand, counting down.
AGCCTGGAATTCTTTTCTGTGTTCTTGATACTCCAGCACTTGTAGAAGAGCCAGATGACTTTCATTTAAGGGTAGTCCTTCTGAAAATGCAAACAGATTTGGCTGAGTTACGGTCAGAGTTCACACAGGCGCTCTCTATATTTGCTAGAGATAATAATTAAGTCTTCAAAGAGCTATTTTTTCTTGCATGTGCTGAAGGTTTTTACTGCCCTTCCTGCTAACCAAAGTACACGGGTACTGTTTTCTCAGGGATTAGGCATTATTATCTCCAAGATGAAGTCAGCCTTTTGCTGTAACAACTGCTCCATCCTTGGATGTGTTTGTGCACTGGAACTGAAAGCACACTCTTTCTTTTTTATGCCTCAGAATAATAAGCCAAACAGAGAAACAGACTATTAGCTCGGGAACAGCACTGTGTTAACACAGCTACATTTTGAGTCTGAGTAGCTTAGAAACTGAGCATTATTGGTTATCTGAATCGATCTGTTTAGATGGATTTGGGGAAAGAAAGGTAAGGAAAGGAAGCAGTAAAGGAGAGAGGAAACATGATCACTCAGATAAACTCTAGGGCAAACCAGAGCACAGAGCAGTAACAAAAGCCACCCAAACAAAAAACAAACCTAAAACCTAAACCCACCTTCACACTAATCTTGGATGCTTTATTTATCCACGCGTGGTCGTTTAGGATTTGCTCAGCCTTATAGAGCACATGGAGTGTATAACAAATTTCATGTTGACATCAGCAGCATTTTGGGGGTTTTTTTGATCCTGCTACAAATTAGACCCAATGCCTTCAAACTAAATAGCAAGAAAACTAGGCATATGCAATGACCACATGTGATAATGTTTTAAACGGCATCCACAGCAGAACACAGAAACACTTTGAGAGAAAAGAGGGTCAAAGCCAGCAGTCAAGGGAATGATTTAGTTGCTTTAAACGTAAGATCTTCTTGATTATCTGCACACACTCTCTGTTCTGGTGCAGATGAGATAGAGGTCTTGAGAACAACGTCATTCAGATAACTCTCATTTATTTCCAGAGGAGAATGGAGAAAATAAAGTTCAGATTCCTAGTCTTTCCTTAGCTATCACAGATCTTATATTTTATTCAGACTAAGGAATGTGCTTTGCCCAGTTAAACAGTAGGTACATATGATGTTCCATATGGGTAAGTGACTTTAATGATCATTCTGAAAAGCTTAATCAGATGGCAAATATAACATCTGTTTACATATCTCCATCCGAGATAACTAACATTCTTTTCAAAGTCACCCTCAGGGTCTGGGGAGATAATACCGTGGGATAACTCAGCCGTTCATTACTGGAGAATTTGAGGTTTATTCTTTTTGTAGTTAACATCAATAACTACAGAATTGCAAAAGTTCTAGTAAAATATGGAAATTACCATAATCAGAATGATTTAGAATCTGATGAGATCCGGCTCTAAATCCAGAAATGTGACTGTAATGAAGATGGAAAAACTAAGGACCAGATTCTGAACTGCTTGTGACTATTTAAATATGATATTTACTCACACATGGAGAGGGAGACAGATCTTCAACTCCCTCTATCTCCTCATTAGTTGTACCCAGTGCAGCGCATACGTGCTAAGGTGTAGTTCAATGCCCAGCATACCTTTGTTCTGGTTACGGTGTCATTCAGCCATTTGTGAGATGAGGTTAGAATGTCAAGCCCAAGCAAATAGGAGCTGTTCCTGATTGAATGAATTTTGCTTATTATGAATTGTCTAAGTGGGTTTTAATGTCCCATCAAGTTTGTAGATTTAAAGATGAGATGAAATTATTTCCTTTTCAGGATTGAAATTAAATTGGGTCTGAGGTGTTGCCTTATGAATGCTATGATACGTTTACATTTTACAGGTAAATTGACAACTTGTATGAGAAAAAAATGTAACTGATGATAATCGCAACATTGAAAGTATTGGCTACACTGTGGTGAGCACTTTTCTTACAGGGTAGTTCCATTAAAATGTCATCATCTCAGAGAAAATCCATGTGCTATTTACTCATCTGTTTGCTGTTTTTGAGCCCACTGGTTTATGTTGAGCCCTCTAGGCCACTTGTGAAACAACGTTGTCTTCCTAAACTCTTTTTCTGATGACTGAAACCTGCTGTTAAGGTCCTACTATCAAAATTCGTCCATGCATCCTGATATACAGTTGGACTTGGTGATCTTAAAGGTCTTTTCCAACCAAAATGAGTCTATGATTCTATACACCATTCCTCAGTGCACCAGACTTGTGGGCTCATTGTTTCACTATTTTCCAGGTGTATGACAGTCAAGGAAAAGATATTTGAACATTGCAAAAAGCATTTACAAAATAATGCTTTGTTTTAAGCTACACTGGCACCCAGTTACTGCCCTCAACAGATGAATACCTTAACCACTCAGCAGTCCTATACTGCCATGTCTTGTTTTCATTCTGGACCTGCACTGAGAGCAGAGATCTGCCATGAAGTTATTCAAGTAATTACATGGGAGGTGAATGCCTTTCATGAATTGACTGGAAAGCAGCTTTGTAGAGAAGGAATTGGTGGTCCTAGTGAGCATTGCGTTGACCATGAATCAGTGCTTGCAGCAAAGGAGGCCAACAGCCTCCTGGGCTGCATTAGGCTGAGCGTTGCCAGCAGGTTGAGGGAGGTGATCCTTCCCCTCTGGTTAGCACCTATTCCTTCCCACCTCAACTATTCACTGGTTCTGTGAACTGGGTCTACATGAAATTTGCATGCACTGTCCTTGGGTTGCTGACATAAGTAACATAGAAAAACATAGCACTTCACTTAGAGCTGAGAATGTTTTATTTGTTTGGTAACTAGTGAGGCTACTGCAAAACATATTTTTAACTGCCCTTGAACTACTTATTAATTTCAGTAGATTTGCTGAATGGCTTTTAATCTGTAAAAGATTCTGGGAGTCGTTCAGTTCCTCACACAAGGAGAGATTCAAGAAAATGAGACGGTAGCACATCCTGTACATTGATTGCCAGTCACCTGTCCACATACACTCATGGAAAACAAAGATATGTGCCCAATTGTCTCTCGTACTACAGTAAAGGTCAGATTGGTCACTTCAGTTTGGTGATGAAGTACAAAGTAAACATCATGGAATTTACTGAACTGATGTTATATGTTGTACTTAAACTAGCGTAGTAGATTCTAGATGTTCTGTGGTGCCATTAAAAAGAAAGAAGTATCTATAATGATGATTTCTGGGGTTTGAGTTTGTTCTTTTGTTTCTGTCAAAACTGAAACGTATCCTGCTGTATTTATTTGTCTGTGTTTTGATGCTCAGAGAAAGGAAGAACATGAAAAAACTTTCAGTCTATCTTTTAGCAAAACGTTCAGGGTAGGAGTCAGATACTGGAAGGTGTGTGTTTGAGAATGTGAGTAATCAATGTATGCTTAAGTTTAGAAGTGACCAGGATCATTAAGTCTTGGTTTGAGGAAATTTATGTATTTATTTATTTATTTATTTTAGGATTAACATTCATAGTCTGAGAGCTCTGGTATAATCATTTATCTGCTCTCTTCCATGTCATGTTTTATTTTAGAGTTATAAACAATTCAATCATTACTGAATAACCACTTCTTATCGGCCAAAATGAAGATAGATCAAGTTCAAGCAATACGTACCTGATTGCCAGGCAATTGCTATCACTGCTAAACAATCTAAAACCAGTTAGGCTGAGATGAGCTCAGACAGAGCACTGTCAGGCTTTTCCCGCTAATGCTGAGATCATATTTTTTTGGCTGTGCTCTATCCACTTCAGTTTGGGAACAGACATCCCAGCACAGAGGGTCTCATCACTGTTGGATGGGATCATCTGTTTTTGCTGGACAACTTGAGCAGGATCCTGAACTGAGGTACTCTGAAGAGTGCAAACACTTGGGTTTAGGTCAAGATAAATCTGTTGAGTCATGTCTAGAGTAAGTTCAAGACTGTCTGTTGGACTCCATAGCAACTTTGTCTTGGGGTGAGTGTCTCAATACACTAGCTGTTGTGGAAAATGAGGTTGTACTTCCAGTAGTTTTGTGAATATAGCTGTTATTTAGCTTTCCTTTTTTCAAACAGATAACTCCAATACAATCTGAGTCATGGTATGTGTTTTGTGTCAGTTGCAGCAGAAAGCTGTTTATTTCAGTAAGAGCAAAATATGAACTTCTAATATTGATTTAGTATGAATCTCTGTTTCAATTGGGCAGGTAGATTGCATTTGGATGTCAAATACAGATATATTGGCAAAACACTGCTTATAGATCTTTACAAAAGCCTTCTGTCCAGATAAAAGTGAACCTCAAATGTCTTAGAAGACGAAATAATGAAGATGAGTCAAGGTCATAAAGACATTCAATAGAGAAGTTACTTGCATGACTTTATGTAGATAATGAGTTTTTGAATTTTGCTGCCAAAATTCTAGCTATGCATAAATGATTTTATGCCTGTAAAAGTTTCATAAATTATTTGGGTGTGAGGAGATAAAAATCTCTGAGTATTTTCTAAATCTGCACTGGTTACTTTCAATCTGTAACACAAAGAAAATTTCGAACACAAAAGTTTGCGCATCATGTCCTCAAATACCACAGAAGACATGGGAGCAGGTTGTCCAGAGACTGTATTTATGCATTTCATTCCCTGATCCCTTAAATTTGTGGGTCATGAACATGGACATACAAAAAAAATCCGTACTAATACAACTGCTTGTTAGAGCATTGTGTGGACCACCAGCTCGCTGGCAGATGGGAGCTGTGGAGGCTCCCCGGAGGCCAGCAGGTCAGGGCTGCACAGCCAGGCCCAGTCCCACCACCCCTAACCAGGGAGCAGGGCAGCCGTGGGCAGCCCCAGCCCTGGGCATCAGGCACCTCCTTGGGTATGAGACTGGGCTGAGGTCAGGGTGGGATGTCAGCCCATGGGTGGGCCCAGCTCGGCAGGGTCCATGGCTGGGCAGAGCAGAGCTGTGGCAGAGCTGGAGACAACATCCTGCCATGGGGCAGGGACCAATGGCCCAGGGCTGAGCTGAAATGGAGTCCTGGGCTGTGGCTGGGGTGAAGGGAGGCCCTGGAGGAGGTGAGCAAGGACAGTCAGGCTTCCTAGTGCCCTTGGGGCCCTGACACTGCTGTCCTCAGATTGTTGTTTATAGCTACATTGTCCTGCAAACGACTCCACAAAGAGTAAAGGATTTAGAAGACAAAAGATACACAATTAAACTTTCATACACCTTTCACTCTGTGAAACAAATACTTTGTCAAAAACTTTGAAAATCTAATCCCCTGACAATCTACTAACAACTGTCAAAAGACGTTGACGAAAAATGTATTATTTCTTCTCCAAAAGAGAACAAACTATTAGTATTAAATGCAAACTAGTGTCCTCTTTTGCCATATTGAATGTCCTTGGATAATTAATATGAGACTGATTTATTTTTGATGTTTTTAATAGTTTCTTCAATTTTCTTACATTCTTTCAACTTGTTGGCAGTTCCACAGTATTAATTTTCCATACTGAAATAGTTTGTCTTCACCTGCCAAGATCTTCTATTAGTATTTTAAAAAAAAATGGTTGGGAGGAAAGAATGAGGTAAATGAAGCTGAGTTGATTCTTGCCAACTAGTTGTCTTTGGAAATATGAAACAATTCTTACTTCTATCAAGCGATTAGCTTGATTTACATTAAGATGGCTCAAATGTGGTTTATACTAGTTGGGTGTCTCAAGCATAGACACCAAAGACTGACTGACCAGGCAAAATTCAAGAGATGTGCTCTACACTAGAGCAACATTTGTTGAGTAAAGGAAGCATTTGCAACACTTGTATAAGCATTGGTGGTTTTTGTATTCTGGGCAACTTGTTCTTGTGCTTGATCACATTCATGATAATTTTTTTTCCTGACACCTAACCACATTTCCTTTGCTGCAGCTTGTGTTAATTGGTCCTTGCCTTTTGCTGCACAGCACTGAAAAGAGTCTGGCTCTGGCTTCTCTGTAACCATCCATTTAAGCAGAGAGTTGGTTAGATTAACCCCTTAGCTTCTTTCCTCGCCTGAAAATAGCTTTCTCATGCTGTCCATATAAATATTGTGCTCCAGCCCCCTGACCATCTTGATGACTCTCCACTGGACTCACTTTAGTTTGTTCATCTCTCTCCTTTACTGTGTAGCCCAAAACAAAGTAGTTCAGATATGCTTTCATAATACTCAGTGAAAGTGAAGAATCACTTTCCTTGATGTCCTTTCTACGCTCCTACTACTGCAGACCAGTATATGGTCTACCTTCGTTGTTGCAAGGGCACACTGCTGACTCTTGTTCAACTTGTCTGTCAGGACCCTCAGCTCCTTCTCTGCAAGTCTGCTTCCAGCTAGTCAGTCCCCAACCAGTTCTGTTGTGTGGGATCATTCCTTTTGAGCTGCCAGACTTCAAATTGCCTTCCTTGAATTTAACGAAGTTTCTATCAGTGTATTTCTCCATTCCATCAAGATTCCAATAAGTGGCAACCATGCCTATTGGTGCATCCACAACTCCCTTAATTTGTGAACTTTTTTTTTTTTGCTCTATAACCTTCCCATGCACTGACATTAAGAAGACCAGCCTGTAGTTCCCCAGATCCCAATCTTGCCCTGTTTGAAGATGGATGTGATGTTTCTTTTTTTCAGTTATCAGGACTTCTGACACTGCAGCCTTTCAAAGCGGAGAGAGGTCTCACTACAATGTTAGCAAGCTTCATAAGCACTTCTGGGTGCATCCCATCCAGTTCCATGCACTTGTGTGCATCGAATGTACTTAAGTGGTCTCTAGCTTCATATTCCTATATTCTAGGTAGCACTTCCACCCCTGGACTCTACTACTTGTTGCAGGGACTAGGGAGGATGGAGAGCAGACCTTGCCTATAAACACTGAGTAAACAAAGTCACTTCATAACAAAGAATTTTCCATGTCTTCATCACTATGTCACCACATTTTTCTTAATTTTCCTTGTGTTGCTGATGTACTTACAAAAACCTTTCTTGTCACCCTTCACATCCATCTCCCATTTTAATTTCAGCTGAACTCCAGTAGCTCTCTTTCTAGATAATTTAAACAACAAAGAAAACAGAGAAGGGGAAGTATCTTTACAAATAACACTATCTGCTCAGACTCACTATTCCAAAATATTTTCTGAGAAGCATTAAATATTAGAGATTTCAACTAATTATTTCCCTTTTCTCCCCAATGACAAATTCTTATTGAATTCTTCCTCTAAAACTTTCTGTACTGCCTTCAAAAGTCAACATATACATGAGCTGAAAGAAATCTGGAACGCTGTTGTTGATATATGTTCCCTGTTTCCTGTTGTAATTTTTTGCAATCATTATGTCTATTTAAGAACGTATTTAGAAGCAGTTATTTTGGCATAAAAGCAATTCACTAATCAGTCATTAGTCACGAGGGAACAAAATTATGTTTGATTGAAATGGTAGATGAACATGTCATCATGTTTTGCTCTGAACTAGTTAAAAATAGACTTTCACATTGGTGTGAAGTTTTCTTTGTATAATTTCAGATTCGCTGTTTAATAAAGGCTAATGCTCTGTGCTTGGTGGTAAGGAGACAGAAATTCAGGAAAAGTGTAGTTCACTCTGGAAGAGTTATTTGCCAATAGCATTGTTTATTTTTTGGGAGGCTATCCAGTTAATATTTATTTATTCGTTTGCTTGCTTATTTATTTATTTTCATGCCCTGGGGTATAGTTATGTGTACATTATAAAAGAAATATAACCATAGGTTGTACCAAGATTGCAAATTTAGCTTTCACTTTATGTACAGACAAGGAGTTCCATGAGTTAACAACGCATTTTAAAGGAACTTTTGAGCTATATTCAATTTTTTAACATAGTTATTTCCATATCTTTCTTTGGTCTTTCTTTTGGCCAAGCAATTTATTCTGTTTATGGAATTCATAGATATCNGAGACTCCACAACCTCCCTGGGCAGCCTGTTCCAGTGCTCTGTCACCCTCACAGTAAAGAAGTTCCTCCTCATGTTCAGGTGGAACTGCCTGTGTTCCAGTTTGTGCCCATTGCCCCTTGTCCTGTCGCTGGGCACCTCTGAGAAGAGTCTGAGCCCGTCCTCTTGACATCCACCCTTTAGATATTTGTAAGAATCGATCAGATCTCAGCCTTCTCTTTTCCAATTCAAGTAACATGTATGTGTAAATTATTTACGTGGAATCCTTAGTATAAATGAAGAAGTTAGTGCATCACACTTCTAAGAAACTTAGTAGAAAGAATAAAATCCATGGGATATTGCTGTAATCTTCATAGGAATAGTATAATATAATGTAATGAAAAAAACACTGAACAAAAAATAGTTAACCTGTATGAAAATGGCATAAGAAATTCTGTAGCATCCTATGATATTAAAGGCATGCTGTTAATTGAATGATAAAAAGGTTGTGGTTTTAAGTGCAACAAGTGATGTAAAACAATCAAAAAATTGCACAAAGTCTTTTTCGAATTAGTCCTAACCAATGCATAGAACCCAGACGTGATGTAGAGATCATAATGTGTTAAATTTCATATCCTTGTAAGGGGGGGAGGAATCACAGAAATGTTAAAGTTCAAAAAATAAAATTAATACAAATCCAGAAGCTAGTTTTGTAGGAATTTTTAAAAAAATTCCTAAAAATATAGCAATATATAACTATGGTAATGCTTGCTAAAAGTTTTAATGGCAAAAAAATTCGTATTTATTTAAGCACGTCAGAAGCAGATAGCTTCTTAGAGTCACGAGAAGGGGTTAATAAATGAGCAAAATACAAAAAAGAGGGTCACTAAAAAGACAAAATTATTTTAAAAATCTAGTTAAGTGTTTGCTTCACTTTCCACCATACAGAAATGTTGGAAGTTTTATTTTTTATCTACATGGAATAAGTCAGGGAAGCTGTCTAAAAATCAAAGTGCCGTAAAAGAGGAATTTGATTAAATTAGTAGTTGCACACTGCTGGGATGATGTGGTTTTGGCCCAGGAAGGAACTGAAAATTAAAATTATCAAAATGCTAGAACAATGGGTATCCTATCACTTAGGATGCTTTCGGAAATACAAGAATGGGAGATGAAAAATGTAACTTTCTTAAAATAGATTTTAAAGATGATTCAGAAAATTATAGATCAGGAAGTTTTACTTTACACTGCCTAAAATGGTTGACAATATAATGCATTCTCACAAAGGAAGAGTCAACATAGCTGTTCTAAAGGGAAGGCGTTATCAAGAGACTGTTCTAATTCTTTTAGAATAGTAACTGAGTATGTGCAGAAAGAATATATATGCATACAATGTAAATGTGTTTTTAAAAACTTGACAAAGTTCAGAAAAATGTGTCTGAAGGAAATTACACTAAACTATAGAAGATGAACAGAAGATCTGTTCTGGATTTATGATTGCTTAACACGTAAGAAACCTGGAAAGGCAACAGAATTGGGTGAGAGTGCAAAATTATATTAATAAACGTGGACCGCAGCTAACCGTGAGGATGCAGAAGAAGCTACTGACTCAGCTGACCAGCCCATAGGTGTGAAGTGATTGACTCTTAGTCTTCATAAAAAAATGAAAAATATAATGAAAGTTTAAGTATTTGCATACACTAAGATTCGTAATACGTAGATTGTTTTAATGGCATGTTTGAAACATAGGTTAAGTGCTCTATCTATCTATCAGCCAGCCTATCTGTCCAGAAACATAGCTTTTGGAAGGATACTTTATCCTTGAAAGAATGCAAATACTCACCATCAAGTATATGAAGAATTCTTCTACCTTATGTTGCCCTCTCTATAAAAATAGTTTCTGATTAATTCGACCTTTTTTCCAATACTCCTGGCCCTTTAGAAAATAAGCCTTGGACTCTTAGTTTGCTTAGGTTCTTCAATGAATTGTTGGGTTTTATATACTACAGTCAATTATTGTACTACTTGATGTTTTATTTCCCTAAAGAAAAATGTTAAAGTGCCATTTAATAAAAAGAAGTTGGAGCTAAAAAGGTATTTTGAGATCCTCAGAGAGGAATTAAAAATATTGAATTTTGAAATATTAGGGACAAGATTTCTGAAGGAAATAAAAATTATTCAGCAAGGTTTTAGGGTTTGGGGTTCTTGTTTTCTGCAAACACTTTTATGTAAGATCCTTCAGAATAGAAAATATCTGGTTTTGGAGAAGAGTGTTGGTTTACATGTTGGCTTAATAAATGAACTCGGTTTGTTTTGAAGTAATGCACTGTTTAGTGATATATTGCATGTATTGGCTGGACACTGTTTTTTCTATGTATTATTCTTCCAGTATCTGTATTTGTGAACATACTCCAGGATATTAAGGTAATGAATACAGTTTGCCAAGAACCATCTTGCAAGGACTCCCCAAGTGTGCAGACTGTTTTTATAAACCCGTTTTATCAGTATTCCAGGGGCTGGAATATTGGAGGAGTATTTTCTTAGTGTTCTGGTCACTAACCTGTCACTAACAGCTAGCTATCACATAAAGCTGCAAAGGTCTAATCCTCTTTAGGCTGGATAAAGTTTAAAGAAAACAGTAAAATGCTTATAGGGTCAAGCTGACTTATGAGCGACTAGTTAACAAACTGGATAAACAGACTAATAAACTATGGGGGTTATAGTGATGTTTTCATTTGAAAGTAACGATTACTGAGAGGGATAAAGAATGATTTAAAGTAAAATTAGAGAATAGAAATAAATTGATGAAAACAAGGAGATGGAAGTTGAAGGTACCTCAGGCAAACGTTTCTCAGGGTGAGAGCTATTTGACTGAAGAGAAGATTTTCCAGCTAAATGTTGAAATTTGTTTCAATAAATGATGCAAAGCAAAACAAAAACCTTGGGATAGACATCATTACCTACCTTTCAGTATACAACCCCTTGACTGTTCTTTGATTTGCTCTCCTTTGAGAATGTAGCCTATANCAGCTAAATGTTGAAATTTGTTTCAATAAATGATGCAAAGCAAAACAAAAACCTTGGGATAGACATCATTACCTACCTTTCAGTATACAACCCCTTGACTGTTCTTTGATTTGCTCTCCTTTGAGAATGTAGACTATAGTTCTGTGAAATCAAAAGGTTGTGGTGGCTTCAGCTTCAGGCTGCTCATTTCTTCTGGCCTTTATTCTTCCAATCCTGTTTACCATCACACATTGGAAAAGTAAAATGTCAAAGGTTTCTACAAAAAGGAGAAACAGGCCAGACGTGTTTGAATTATCTAAATGTAATTTGCTACTTAACAATACACAAAGTCTCTGTTTCCTTCACAAGCTAATGTGCTCTCCATGTGATCCTGTTATATAGACCAGACTGTTTTCCTGAGACAGCAAGTGATTCCAAGAAAAGTCGTAAGTTTTATTACCGAGGGTTTACTTTCCTGGATGTTTTTATAAAAATAAAAGTCATCCTCTCAATTTAATAGAAGAAAAGTGCTCGCTTGTATCACCATGTTTCCTCTTGCTTTAACCAACACAGCTGTAGGTGGCTCAGGCACGTGGCTGATCCCTCACCTGCTGTATCCTGGAGATCTTTCTCCAAAGTGTCATTCTGGGAAGCATATTTGATTTTGTCTTCTCTTCCTAAAACCAAGGGGAATCCTAAAGCAGCTGTGAATAGCAGGCTGCCTTTACATCCAGTAATACAGAGAAACTACTTGTTATCTTAGCCATTAATTTGGTTTCATTCATATGTACAGCGCTAGCAAGGCTGTTGTGATTATCTGGTTTGACTACTGTGTAACACAGGCTCTAGAATTTTATCCTGTCAGGCCTGCATTGAGCTCAATAACTTCTAGCGGTATCAAAGCAAAGTGCAATCGGTCCAGGCCTTTGAGGTCACTTGGTGGAGATATGGTGTAGTGATATAGGTGCTCCAAATAGTGACAATATATTGGTTTTACCCTTGAAAGCAATGAAGACAGACGTTAAGAAAAAAATACCTAAGATATGTGCAAACCTCTGATGTCTAGAGCAACTGTGTTTATGGGTAAAGTTCATTTCAGTATACAGCCATCAAGGGTTCATCGTGCTTCTGTATCTCCCTTTCTTGATTCATGTACAGTCCTTGTCATATAAATACACAGCAAATGGACCCGTACATAATTCGTTTACAAAAACGTGTTAGGATATTTCTGTTTGGGAAATCTTTTCAGATGTTGTTTTCAGCTGAAATGAAATCTCAGAGGTGGCCAGGTGTGGATGGTAAAGAAACAGGACAGATTTTTATTATTTTTTTAAATTGAATCAGTTATCTTCCAGTCAAATGGCTTTGCTTTTGTTGTGAAACGTATGTTAGTCACTTAAAACAAGCCGTTATTTTCCAAAGGCTGAAGAAGGAGCTTAGTAACTTGAATTCTTAGTAATGTATGTTATAAACCTTGTCTTTTTTGTCTGTGCTATATGATCATATCTCTCTGCTTTCCATTAACCTGCAGTGAAAGCTTACAACTGGCCAGTAATAAGATGGTGCCAGAACTGTGCCAAACTTTTTACAAACGTGTATTATAAATATAATACAAATAGCTTCATAGAGAAGAAACAATAAATTTGCTAATAAATTTGCTAATAAATTTAATAAATCTGCTAATAAATTTGAGTGAAGTTCTTTCAAAATAACCTTAATGGGAAGCAATCGCTAAGAAAGAGATGCTGTAATAGGCACTACACCTAAAAAAGACTACCTGGGTAGGTTAATTGGCATTCTTGATTTGCTACGTGCATTGCCAGCGTTGGAATAAAAATACACTCCTGCAAAAATTCAGGCATAGTTACATTGTCCTCTTTCTTTATGCAATGCATGCAGTGCATATATCTTTATGGAATGTGACTCTGCAATAAAACTCCTGATTAATGTATTCTATGGATATCTCCTGGGTATTCATGGTATACCTTCACTGCTTAGGCTACTACCTGAAGGGAGACCCAACATAGTTCAATTTCTCTTTCAAAACTGAAAATCATCTATAGTAAATAACATGCTGTTTTATTCCTAATTTAACAGAGAGACAAATAAAAACAGTTCAAGGTACTGAACATCTTCATGCAACTGCTCTTGGGGATACGAATTTTAAGTAACTGTTAGCCATGAATAGTTCTTTATATCCTTTTTTTATTACATGCAAAACAGTGGAGTATTAGGCTAATACTGAAGTTCTTGAAATGCAATTCCTAAAAAAATGGAAATGCAGAATCAGGTCTTTAAAAAGCCATCCTAAATTTGCCAAAGTGCTAGTATTAGAGTCTGTAAATTGAAAGTTTATTAAAGGGTTTAAAGTCCTTGGTCTCAGCAGTGCTTGTCACGAAGTACCTGGCCAAAAGTACCCACGCAAACAACTTTTGTTTCTCATGATAGTGGGTGGAAGTTCAAGGTTATATTTTAGTATTTTGGGAAAGTCTTGAACCTGGCACTCTTTCTCCTCATCAGCACGTGGAAAAGAGGCATCAATATTTTCCACATAGTGAAAAAGACAGTTGGAGCAACACTTGCTGTCCTTTCTACCCTCTGCATTTAATCTATCTTTTCTAAACAGACCTTTTTTGCAGTTTCATCTAAGCTATTTTGCCTAATGGCTTTAGATGAATCTAGTTTAAGGTGAACTAAAGCACTAAAATAAAGTGCACAGAATTCTCCAGAGGAGAGAACTTCACAAACTATGACACACCTCTATAACAGAAAATAACAGATCCTGTAGGGGATGTTTCTGCATTGCCATGGAAATGCTCTTCTATTTCAGTCTTTCCACTGCAATTTTATCATTCTTTGATTCACTTGGATGTGAAATTGGTAAACCTGCTGTTCTGTTCTCCACCAGCTTTGACATGATTGACTTTGACTTAATATTCCCAGCTGAGGGTTGTTTTCTTCTGTTGATATAGATCCCTTCCAAACCCTTGTCATTTTTCTTTTTCATTGTATCTTGATTTCTAAATTATTGTCCTTATGTTAACCTTAGGACATGTAGCTAACACTGGGAACAGATATGTTTGTGTTTGTAACTCCTTAAGCTTTTCTACCCTCTCATAAAAATTAAAAGAACGTGCCCTTGATCACACAGGAAGATATGTTGTGCAGGGAGCTGTCTCTCAGATAGTGCCGTGCTACTTTTGTATAAAAATTCAAAGCTTTTGTTTAAAGGATATGGGAATTGTACAACTTTAAGTACACAAAATATTACTCTGAAAGACCATTGACAGATTTCCAATGAAATTTCCTTAATGGTGAAATTTTTAAATAACCACCTTTTATTATATTTTTTCTTCTTTCACTGTTTATTTTTGGTGTTGTAGTTCTGCATGCCTCTCTTGTCTTGCACACCTGGAGGAAGGGAGAAGCAGACAGGCCTGAAATAGAAGTTGAGCTGTTTTATTTCAGATGTGTCTTTCCCCATGCCTTATGTTCTAGTTTCATTAAATGAAGGAGCTTTTTTCATTTTACATGTAGGATAGTCACGGAAATCAAGTGATTTGCCCAAGATTTCCTAGGTACCCTGTGATAGCAATGAGTTGTGCCAGATCACTTGGCTCCTGGCCTAATCTTGGACCAGTCACAACAATTTCTTCTAGCCTATGTCACCACTAAGACTATTATTTCTATACAAGCACTGCTTTTCACCAAACAAACAAAAAAAACCAGTTACAAAGAAGTTGTGTTTATTACTGTACCCTTGCTATCATATTATTAAATGTACTCCCTATTATTTTTCTTTCTAGAAAAGCATTTGTAGAAATATTAGGACCACTAAATAAGCTCGTCCACTCCACGTTTATTACTCTTCTTTCATTCTGTATTTTTTATGGTTGCATAACATTGCATTCTTCGTTGGAGGGAAAAATGTGTTACTACATCTAAATCATGTCCGCTTATGCTTCTAGCTTCCCTTTCAGAACTCTATTAATAATTTTTGTTTCCCATATGCACTTCTTGTTTCCCATATGCACATTGTTGCCTTAGGCAAACTCTTCTCAGCGTTTATTTTTGGTGTATGTCCAACATTACTATAATCCAGTTACAGTTATTTGTGCTAGTAGAATATCAGCTAAATCTATTTGCTCAATTTTGTCATGCCTACTTAATATTTTAGAGAGAAAATTTGTGAGCTTTTTTCCACAACAGTATCAGGTCAAACGCAGTTCACGCAGTGTACTGCACAATATTCAGTTTCGCTTTGTGCACCAGTTATTATCAAATTAGGGTGATAGTTGGGCATGTGGATTTGAGCCATGTGTTAATCCAAGTTCATCCAGAAATGCGTGCCATCCTGCCTAACACAATGGTTCAATTACAGCTGATGAAATTGCATTACCTTTTGAATCCATCTTACCGTGTTGTTTGAAAATTAGTTGCATCCCATATTCAAGTGTTTTTGTCTCACACAGGCAGTGACAAACTTTAAAAGTAAATGTGGGCAGTTAAAACATTTATTAATAGAAATCTTTTTATTTACGGATTTTCCAAGTATGAACTAGCCTAGAAGTGCCGGTTAGGTTCAGGGCAAGTTCAGTGGTGTCAAATTCTTTTGAAAAAGTCTTTTTCCACGTTCTGATAAGAGGCCATTTCAAATGCAGTGTTTTAACAGCATACGAATAAACGTTACAGTCAAGAGGATGCCTTTGCAGTTCTGCATTGTTCTGGCTGGGGTGCAGTAAGGTTGCTAAAAGGTCACCTGCTGCTTTAAAATACAGGACTGTGGGGTTTGTGATAGACATTTTATTGCTCTGGTACAGGCAGCTTTACCCAATATTATTAGTGTAGATGTGCATCTGGTCACAGAATGTGTAGATTTTTTACACTCCCCAACCATATTGTAACTGTTGCTTGACCTGATTTTTTTTTTTTGAGCGGCCGTTTTGAAATTTATATGTGAACTTTTTCTGACTTCTGCAATTAGCCAGATTTCTCAAAGTAGCTTTGAAAGACACATGTAAACTGGTTTTTTAGATTCTGACTGGCATTTGAGAAAGCTGCAATAGCATCAGTATATTCTGGAGTGAACTGGGTAGCTTGCTATGTGACAAAAAAGACAACGGTCTTAAACTGATGGACACTGCTAATATAGGTCTATGATGATGAAATGAAATCTGGATTTGGCCTTGTTAGTGTTTTCTCTTTAAATATATATAATATACAAATATGTTATTGCTTTATACATGACTTATAGTCATGTATATATATATATATACACATGATATATATCAATTCCTGATAATATATAGTTTACTTACATAGAGGTAGTCCTGCTGGAAATGATGCAGTAACGATTTGGATTATTTTCTGGCAGACAAGTTTTTAGGTGCTCAGAGTTGAGTTACCCTTGGGCACTAGAGGAAAGCAGCTTTCTGGACAGCTTGCACACCTTCACTCCTTATGCTTGAGTAAAATTGCAAAAACATGGATTCAGCCTTATGTATCTTTACATTTGCTTTACACGCAGCAATGATTACCCTGTAGACTCCATTAGCTCAGATTTTTAAGTGCTAGCTTCCATATCTACACCTGCAATTCAGAAGTGCATTAATATATCTTTCAAACATGAAGTGACCTTAACTGTATGCAAAGCTGTGAGAGTACTTGCAGCTGGGCACTTGGTATGTGAAAGGACACCGCCAGATCTATGGTTGTGGCTTTTCAGCAAACTTCTAAATAAACTTTACATTACAACATGGTTGTAGTGTAGTTGGGGACAAGCACCTTGAATGAAAATACAGTTAAAACTGATGTTAGTTTCTCATACAACAATTTGAATTACAATGTCAAAATATTTTCTCCAATGCCTTGATTTTTCATTAAGAATTACTGCCGGGTTGTATTGCTGTGTATTTTAGCAGTGTCTAAGCTTTGAGGAATTTTAAGTTAGTAATTTAGGAGGAATTAAGTAATTGAATCAAGCCTTATTGCACCAAAACATTTATAAAAATTTGTTTATCTTATTTGAAAGTACATTTGCAGACAGTCGTAGTTTTCTCCTTGTCTTTGACATCTTTAAATGTAAATTTGCTTTAGTCTTTGGAATGGTGAAACTATGTGTGTCGCTTAAGAATTCTGTTTAATTTTTGCCTAGTTGAACATCAAGAATTCTGTCACACAGTCCTGTATTTGTTTTTAAAAATCAGTTGGTTATTGTTCATGGTTAAAAGTACCTTAGACGGGCTTAGGTTAAAAGAAAAAGAAAATCTCCGGAATATGTAAGTGTGTAGGGGTCCAAGATTCACTGAGTCTTAAGGGGCTAAAAAGTTAGTCCCTGAGACTGGAGTGTATCCCTGAATCTCTTTAGATGCTTGAAAGGTTCAGCCTGGATTTCATACATTTTATACCCCTGCCACTTCTATGAGAAGAAGGAAAAGAAAATACTTGCAAATAAAGATTGCAGGAAAATTTAAAGAAAAGAGATTGCATTGGTAAGAAAACCCCAAGATTTAAAGAAAACTCTATACAGAAGGTCACTGACAAGCACCGAAGAATTTGTAAAGGGTGAAAACAAGAGGACAAACTGATACATCAATCATAATCCTGAAGACTTTATGCACAAATAAATATAGGCACATTTGTATGTGAATACGCATTTGTACGTGTGAAGCTGCTGAAGATTTGTTAATTTATTGCACAGATCTATCGTAAGTGGCTGTTTATGTACGTTAGTACACAGCAAAGTTTAAGCTACAGTTTAGCATTTAGGGGAGATAACATTCTTCCTGAACTCTTCATTTGCATCTTCTGATGCAATTTTGGTGACAAAGTCTTTTCAGGCATGCTTTTCGTGGTGCTGTTTCCACAAGAAAGCACTTTCCCTGTAACGCTTGCACATATAAATCTGCTTCAGCAGGGTGCCTCCAAGTTGTGTTAGGGTCAGCTAGAGAAAGACTAAATCTTCCTGAAAACGGCAAGAGTGTTTTTTGTTTTGTTTCTTGGGGTTTTTTCTCTCGTGGTTTGTCATCCAGAAAGATGCAGGCACGCGTCCCAGCCACGCAGAGCATTGATTGCTTCTGCCTGCAGCAGGGATGCTGTCAAGTCGCTGCGCGAGTGGAGTCCGGTATTGACACGGAGCTGCTGGCCAGCAGCTCATGCTGCGCCCCGCTCCCGCCATGCCCCGCCGCTAGCTGCTGCCAAGGGGGCTGGAGAGGCCCCGGCAAAGGACCTCACGTCTGGGAGGAGAAACACTTCCACGCAAACTGGCCAAAAGAAGCCCTGGATGTGCCATGCACACGCACCTTCCCAAGCAGCACAGCTGCGGCAGGGGGTCCGGGGGG
>VZSC01013502.1:17366-32529 GCA_013398225.1 Steatornis caripensis | reverse complement strand
GGGATGGGGATGGGGATGGGGATGGGGATGGGGGTGGGGGTGGGGATGGGGGTGGGATAGGGATGTGGATGAGGATAATGATGGGAATGGGGATGGGGATGGGGATGAAGATGGGGATGGGATGGGGATGGGGCTGAGCGACTGCAGTGCGAGCCGTGAAAGTGGATATTAAAGGCTTTATTATAGGGTGACGCTTGCTAATTGCAGAGCTCCTTTCAGGGAGCCGGCAGCAGATGAGCTCAGGCGACAGCACCCAATTATTGCAGCTCAGTGGGGGGAAAAGGGAAAGAAAGGAAGAAAAGAAAGCGCAATTATCAGGACCTCGCCTGCCACACGGCACAGGGCTGCAATTCCGAAGCAGGCTCGCCTCGCCTCGCCGGCCCCGCTCTCACCCCCAGCACCGAGCGTGTGACAGCTTGCATTTATTTTCACGTGGGCAGGTGCCTGTCTCTGCCTCGCGTCTTCATCCCTGCCCCGCCGGGACAGGCTCCCCCATGCAGCGACGCTGGGACGGGCTCTGGCGTCCCACCGATGCTCCCCGAGCACCCCTGCCACCGGCTCAGCCGCAGCCCTTGGTGGGTACCAAACCACCGCCCGCGCTGGGAGGCCGTGATGCTTTTCCTCCTCCGTTATCTCCCTCGCTCCCACCTTTTGCTCCCGGACCCGCTGCCGGCTCCGAGCTCGCAGCCTTGTATATTAAAAAAGGTCAGATTGCAGCTCCTGTGAAGTAGCGAAACCCGGAGCAGCGTGAACAGACGCAGCCGCCCGTTTCCTGGGGGATCGGCAAGCCGGGGCGGCCCCGGTGCAGAGACCCGCTCGCCTCCGCTGCGGGGGGCTGGGGGCAGACGCCGACGTTTGTGCCCGTTCCACATCACCGCTTAGTAATTGACAATTAAATTTAATTACACCTCGGAGAAATAATAGTGTGCGTTGGTTTAATGGGCCTGTCTGGAGCGGGGCGGGTTTGCTCCTGCGCCTGCTGCTCTCGGAGGTGGATCACGGGGCGGCGTTCGCGGCACGGTGACGCCGTTCGCCAGGCTGGGGTGCCAGGCGGTGCCAGCGCCATCCCCCAGCACCGTGTTCCCCGCTGTCTCTGCCAGCACGGCAGGGCTGAGCAGCGGCTCCAGGGACCCAACCACCCCGGCATCGCCGGAGACGGCCTCGGCGTGGGGACGAGCTCCGTGGCCAGCAGCAAGCCCAGCCCGAGGCGCATCCCGGCCACTTTGCCCAGGCGGATCCGGCAGCGTCCGGGGGAAGCAATGCCATCGGCTCCATCAGGCCCCGCGCCGGGGAATGCTTCAGAAGATCCCTCAGAACAGCTTAATTATTTATCTCAGTAGAGAAGACGGGGCATGAAGCCGCCCCGCTGGCTTTAGCTGTTTCCATCTCTGCTCTTTTTGCCTTTTTGTAAAAATTTTCTTTGAAACAATATCGCAGAGATCTCCCGTTCTTTGCTGCCTGATTTATGAATCCTTCCGAGGCAATCACCAGCGGCTCTCAAGGTTTCTGCTGCAATTAGGGAGGCTTTCTAGAGAGAGCGCGCAGGTGTTCGGCGGGAGCCAAGGCGGCCGGGGGGCTCGGCGATGCCGCGATGCCGTAGCCCGGGCTAACTGGGAGCTCAGCACCTCCTGAGCCCGGCAGCCTCCACCTTCCCTGTCCCCCTGATTCACCCCCCCTCCTTTCCTCTAATTAAAGATAATCACTGGCAATTACCTCATTAGTAGTCTGATTTTTGCCCTCTGATCCCCTGCACGTCGTGCTCCCTTGGGATGGGACGCTGCTCGGTGCCGCCGGCACCTGTGAGCACCCGCGCTGGGGCACGACAAGGGGTGACGAGCTCAGGGTCACCCAGCACCCAGACGTGCCCAGGCAGGGCACAGGCTGGGTGGCCAACCCACCGGGTCCCCCCCGTACCCAGTGCTTGCAGACATCAGCCCAGTGCGGCCCCAGTCCCTGGGGCGCCTCAGGCAGCCCTCGGAGGGATGGGGGTGCCCTGGTCCCCCCCGGCCGCCCGCAGAGCCGAGGGGCCGCGCGTGCCGCAGCGGTGCAGCTGCCTGGCTGGCTGCCTGGGGAGGCATTCGGTTCAGGGCTGGTCCTCAGAAATAGCCGTGACCTCCTGGGTGTGTGCCGGGCACGCTGGGGCTGCCGGGGCCGTGCTGGGGCTGCCGGGCGGCGGGGAGGCTGGGGGCACACAGCCGACACAGGTGCCGTTCCCAGGGCGATGCGCCGGTGCACGTGCATGAAGCCAGCACCCTCCTGCAGCGGCTCAGCCCCCCAGACACCCCATGTCACCCTCTGATGGGGCACAGGGATACGTGCCGGGGCTGCACCGGCGCAGGGTCGGGCTGTGGGTGCACCGGGGACCAGCAGCAAGGACACCTCGCCGGGGCCCGGGGCGATGCCACAAGGGGTGCGGGGAGTTTGGCCAGAAGCAGGTGGGAAGGACAGGAGGAGCCCAGGGAAGCAGCGGGCACACGCGGACACCCGGGATCCCCGGTGCCACCGTGCTCCGGAGTGAAGCAAACGTGCTGGTGAGAGGTGACCGTGCAGAGACGTCCTCTGCATCCCAGTATGGTGAAAGCCAGCACCCGGGCAGGTACCGTGGCACTCGGCGTGGCACCACAGCCCTGCTCCAAGGGACGGCACGGAGCTGGCGGGGCCACTGCCACCGGCTGGGGACGGGGACGACCCAGGCGTGGACACACCACGCTACCACGGAAGAAAAATTAGGCCAAAGCGGGGCCGTCTCCCTCTCTCTCCCTCCAAGTGATCATCGCCCTCGTTAAAAAACAACTAATTATTATTCTGGCTCATTAGCAATTATAAATCTCCAGCTCCGGTACTTCATTAAAAAAAATGGCAAGCTAGCACTTAATTATGTTCCCCAGCAGCCCGACCCGTGGAAGTGTTAACCCTCCCCACCCCGCCGCCCGTCAGCGCCCGCCAGCACCAGTGCCCCCGCCAGCGACTGCACCAGCACCAGTGACCGCACCAGCACCAGTGCCAGCACCCACACCAGTGCCAGCACCTATGCTAGTGCCAGCACCCACACCAGCCAGCTCCTGGGGCAAGGGGGCAGTTCGGACTCCCCCCACCGAGGGACATCGAGCCACGGCATCTGCCCGGACGCTCGTCCCACAGCGACTGGGTGCCCTGGGCTCGCTGAGCCTCCTCCCGCGGCACAGGGCCACGCTCACCCTGGCGAGATGGGAACCGGGAGCAGGGAAGAAACCAGCCCGTGCACCCAGCACCGCGGGGAGTTTACAGGAGGCAGCGAAACCACCCCTGCCCAGCGGGCAAAGCTGTCCCTGGGCACGTGTCCCCGAGGATCGCTGGCCCCGCGTCACCCCCACCACGGCCAACGACGCCGCAGGTCCCAGGGCAGCGGTTTGCAGGCAGCAGCTGGCAGCAGAGACGATGTTTGGTGCAAAAGCCCTCGAAAAGCAGAGCCACGGCGGAGCGGGCAGCTGCCTGCGTCCCCGGCACCGGGCTGCCTTGCCGATACGGCACACGGAGCCTGCAGCGAGCACCTTCCCGCTACCCGACAGATAATTGGCCACTAAATCCCTCTGGGGGAGAAACGGTGAGGAAAAAATTACAGCTGCGGAACTAGCTCTCCAAAATTATATCACCTTCTGTGACAGGATAATTGCTCCTTTTCCCCGAGATTTAATACAGATCTCACGTCCTTAAACAGTTCGGTGTTATTTTAAGGGCTCCCGGTGTTTTTCCCTCCTCTCCCAGGTAGCACAGGATCCGGCGGCAGAGATGGTGCCCCCCCCCCGGCACGGCGAGCTCTTTTGGGGTGTAACGCGCTGACGCCGGTGCTGTGTGTCGGTCCCGGGGGGTGATGTGGGGGAGCACGCGCCGGCGGTACCCAGAGGAGATGCGGGGGGGGATGATCCTCTCCGAGCGTCACCGACGTCTCACGGCCCCCGGCGCGGCGGCACCGGCGGCGTGCCGTGTTCTCCCTCCACTCTAATGGCTACATCAATATTATCTCGCCTGCAGGTTGCCCTGTGACAGGTATATTAATGACACGGCGCAGCGCCCACACAGCGCCGGGGAAGGACACGCACGGCGTACGGGGGCCGGCACGGGCAGGTGCCTCGCTCGGAGCAGGCAGGACCCAGCAGAGCCCATCCAGGAGGGGGCCAGGAGGACGTTTTGGGGGGTCAAAGCCCTTGGCCAGACCCCGAGGACTCAGGCTTTCAGGCCTGGTGGTCCTGGGAGCCAGGAACTCCTCCGTGAGACAGACCGCAGTGTTTCAGGATGCCCGGTGCAGAGCATGTGCGGTTCCCCGGGGTCCGTGCCAGATCCGTGGGCATGCTCCCCGCCGCTCGCACCCAGGAAAACTCTCCCTCTGGCTTTCACCGAGGCTTCGATCTTACAGACCCATCGCAGCGAGCGATAAATCACCCTGCGGATGCAGAGGCGCCCTCCCGCGCTGCCGCCGGCTCAGCCCCATCCATCACCGCCCCGGGCCTGACCCCGCCGTCCCCACCGTCCCCGCTGCCGCCTGCCACCTGCGTGTCCTGCTCGGGGCCGGTGGCCCCTGCACCCTGCCAGCCGCCAGGGATGCTCTGCCACGGGGACCGGGGGGGACCCCCAGCAGCAGCAGCCCCCCCGGCACAGCCTGGATGTTCATTACGTTTCCCACGCACCAGCCCCATCCCACCAGCGAGAGCCATCACCCGCCTCCCCGGCAAACCAACGGCACCTGCCCCGGCATCGGTTCGGCAGCAGCTGGCGACCGGCGCGTGGGAACAGCTGGGGAGCGTGCGGAGCGTGCCGGCGAGCGGGTCCCGGTAATCATCGCCCCCCCGCCGCCCCACACCTGCCGCACGCCACCAGCAGCGCACTACCGGGCACGGGACAGACGAGGGGACCCCCGTGTCCCCCCGCTGCTCCCCCTTTCTCCCCCAACGCGCTGAGCCCGTGCCAGCTGTCCGGGGCGAGGGAAAGCAGCCCTCGTTATTTCACGTATTGCTCTGAAAATAAACCGCCGTCAAAACGTTTTGGGATTACAGTCAAGTGAGATCAAGTTGTTTCGGAGCCAGGGAGCATGAAAAGATGGCTCAGCAAGAGGCTTTCTGTTGTGCGAGCCCCGCCAAGCATCAATTCGCGGCGTTTGGGAGCTGCTGCCCGATTACGCCCCCGTGCCATTCACCGGTGCCCCCCGACCGCGGGGACGGCGTGGGGCCCGGCACCCCCCGGCAAAGGTTGGCTTCGCCAAGCTGCACCGAGCCATGGTGTGGCACCGACCGCGCTCACGGCCGTGGAGCCCTGCCAGGCCCATCCGCGGGAGCCGGCGGGGGCAGGATTGCAAGTCTGTAAATATATTATTTATTATTTCTATTACCCTTCTCCATTATTCATTGTTTATTTCGCTGCTATTCTATTATTAACTCTCCCAAGCGCTTTGGCGATGCTCTGACATGAAAGAGGCACAGCGAGGTTTCGCCTGTGCTCCGCAGTCCCCGTGCCGGGGCGGAGGCAGGTGCGGGACCAGTGGCCCCGGCTCGGGTCGGCCGTGCCGCGTCGGTGTCCACGAGGCCGGCCAGGGTCCGGCTGCCGAGCCCATGGCCGGAGCCCTCTCCCCGTGTGCCGTGAAGCCAACCGGAGCAAACTGTTTCCTAAAGCCTTTGCAGGCACAACTTAGCTGCGCAGAAGCCTTTCGGCTGAATCAAAGCGGAGCTCTGCGGGTAACGCTGCTGCCGCCGCCGCCGCCGCCGCCGCCTTCGCTCCCGGGGATTCGCGTCAGCCGCTTCCCTCGGGGGGTTCTGTGGGTTTTGCTGCCGTCGGGGTCGGTGGGGCTGGTCACGGCCAAGCCCCTTCCCCTCTTCTCCGCCATGAGAGCTGACAAGCGAAGGGATGGCCGCAAGTCCAGACGCAGGGAAACGCGCAAGAAGGGCCAAGGACCTCGTTTCCCTTAAAAGTCGCCATTTGTCACAAAAACGGCCTGAGCTCGGCTGCGTGGGTTCCTGCTGCCCCCCGGGCTGCCGGCCCCGGCCAGCACCATGGGGCAAGGGTGCCCGTCCCTGGCAGTGCCCTCAAGCTCCCGGCAAGCTCCATGGTGCCGGCACTAACCTCCGCGGGGGCAGTGCCGGGGCTGCCGGAGGGAGCTGCGCGCTGTGGATCCTCAGTATTCCGAATTCCTGCTCTGCGGTCGGGTGCAGCAAGGACCTCTGAAGGGCCTGAGCCACCACGGGAACCCCAAAATACAACCGTCCCTCTTCTTCTTTGCGGGGGGACACTTTTGCTGATACGTTTTTGCATGGCCAAACCCTGTCAGAGCTCTCCGCACCGATCCTGCCGCTGTGAAAGGGCTTATCCGGGAGCCAAGGGAGCGCGCCGGGCTGCTCAGCAAATCGCTGTGGTGTGATAGATGGGGCGCCCACAGAAACAAACGCTTACAAATGGCTCTAGCATTTACCTAAATGTCACGCCGGCTGCTCGGCAAAGAGATGGGTCCCCAGCTCCGCTGCGCTGGCAGACGAGCTGCGCGGCATTTCAGGGTGGCGAGGGCACTGCGGGGACCCCTCGCCCCCCCCAGCAGCCCCGATTGCAGCAGCTCCTTCCCACCTGAGGGGTGCCCATGCGGGCACAACCCCCCCGGCAGCACGCGCGGCCTTTCGGCGGAGCGCCACGAGAGAGCTCGGGAAAGCAAACCGCATGGATCCATCCCAAATCTCTTTGCCCGCCGTCTTTATCCCTCTTCCCTATTCCCCCGGGTGGAGGCGTTGCCAGGTAGCTGGCCTGGACTGAGAGCCCTCATTTATTCCGATTTATGCAAACACGTTCCTTCACCACGTCTGTTGGTTTACCCGGGCAGGCGGTGGCTGCCACTCACCGTGGGGTACCCGGGTTGCGCCCCCAGCGCCAGCCTCCCCGGTCCCTGACGCGGGCACATTTGTATGCAGGGCTTGATCTGTTTGATCTCTGCGAGCTCATGGGGCGCTGGGCGCGATGGCGTCTGGTGGCGATGAGGGGTGCGCAGCCAGCGACGCTGATGGTGTTTCTCCCAAACCAGCTCTGTACGGGGCCGCATCCTGCCCTGGTGCTGCTGCAGGGGGTAAGCTCCCGAGGCAGGGGGCTGGGGACCGCGTCGGCTGCAGCGGTGCAGTGCTGGGCAGCCCACGCGGCTCCTCGGGCACTCACGGGAGGTCCCGCGGACAGGACCTTCTGGATCCCAGCTCCCTTCCCTCCCAGCCGGCCGGGGACCATTGTAAACCATCAGCCCTGACGCCATCTGTACCGCACGCTCCTGACAGCCCGTCACGGATTAATAGCCGGGGCGGCCGCTCGCACGCAGCTCCGGTGGCTGCAGCAGGTCACCGTACCGCCGCTGACAGCCGCAGTCAATCTTCCGCTGTTGCAACTCGACATTGGTTTTACCTTGGGTTCGGAGCGTGGCCCTGCCGATAAACCTCACCTCCCGGCGCCATTACGGATGTGCCGGAGCAGCAGGCAGGTCCCTGCTCTGGGCCGGGCTGCGGCCGCTCTCCGGAGGGAGATTTGGGATGCTGGGGGGGCAGCAGGCATTCCCCCGCAGCGATGGCGACGGGCGTTTCCCACGGGCGCTGCGAGCCCCGGGCCCCGCCGTCCCCGGGAGGACACCCGCTTTACATTGCTCTGGTTAAATTACGCATGAGCTTTTTGAAGAGCCGTTTGAGCTTGGGGCAAGATCGTGGGGGCGTTTAAGAGTGCCTGAATCCCACCTCGGGCTGTTAAATTTCGTCTCGGGCTGATCAGACAGGTCATAATTTCTCCTGTTATTGAGACGTGGGAAGCGGCTCCGGTCCTGGCGTGTGGGCACCCATCAGCACAGGCTCGCCGGCTCTGGTGCCTGCGCTCGCTCCGGGATCAGCTTTTGGGATGATTTTCAATGAAGGCAATGGGGGCAAGGTGTCATGGAGACGGTGAGACCCTGAGCCCTGCCGGCCCCTGCCCGCTGCCTGCCCGCCGGGATGCACTTCCACCCACGGCCGGGGAAAAGGGAGATTCATTAACTTGCTGATGACTGCAGCGACGGCTGGGCTCTGCGTCCGGTGCAGACGCGGGATCCGGCACCGGGAACGTCGCCAGGTCTCTGCAGAGGCGATGGGGAAGGGGAAACACCATGCCCCAACCCTCCCTGGAACCAGGACCCGGTGCAGAGCCCAGCGCCCCAGGGACACAGCCCCTCGGTGGCACCGTGCCGCAGCCGGGGCTCTGCGGCTCCGTCACATCCCGGCGTCCCGCGCTGCCGCCGAACCTGCCCCCAGCCCCACACCCTCCTCCGGCACCGAGGAGCCGGGATGGTGAGGAGACGCTTTTAATCTCAATCAATTAGAAATAAAGCAGTTCTAACGACAGGGCAATAAAAGAACACTTTAATTTTAGAGCTAATTAAATATCAACAATTGGAATGCAGCAGCAGACAGTTAACCTGGAGTAACCCGTTATTTATAAGGAATATAATGCATTGACTGGGGGGATGAAGTGAGTTGTAGTCATTTTAATATCAGCTGTCACAGTCTAACTGTTCTCTTTTGTCTCACTCCAGCACAATCATCTCGCCAGCTTCCTCCGGGACCATTACCACTTCTCCGCTCGACAGAAGATTAATTAAGCCCGGGTCCCAGCAGAGGACGGGCACGCGTGCTCCTGTCCCCGCTCGGTGAACCGGGGTGACGCCGGCACACGGCCCGGGCTTCAGGGCTGCGCCTGCCCAGCCGAGAGAGGCGATGCCTCCAGCCCGAGGGTTCAGGTGTAATTGCAACCCACCGACTGTCTGACAACTCATTAGAAGCTGTACGTTATTAATGGGGAGCTCTCGCGGCAATGCTGGGTGCCCCGCCAGCCGCAGCGGCTCCGGGGACAGACAGAGCCACGGTCTCGATGGGCGCCAGGTGGGAACGGGTCCCTTCGGGTGTCGGACGCCCCGGCACCCCAGACCCATGGCAAAGCGCTCTGCGCCCCACGCCGCCGCGAGCCCCCTGCACCGTGGGGAAGAGGCACGGTGGGGCAAACCCCGAGCCCGCCAGCCCCAGCGCAGCCCTCGGGTCATGTCCTGGGGTGCCCTGAGCCCAGCCAGGAGCCGGGCAGGAGGGGCTGCTCAGCCCCAAAACAGCTGCTCAGCGGGGTCGCGCACGCTCCTTGCAGCCCAAAAGGCTCCGTCGCTGCAGCCCAGGCACGTTCACTGCAGAGTTTCGGCAACCTCCCGGCCTGCTGCGGCGAGGTTCATTTAATATGTGCCAAAGCGCTATTTAATTCAGCGCATTCGTTAGATTTTTAATGGCTTCAGTGGCAAGGAGGAGCAGCAGGGACCGAGGAGCGAGGCCTGCCGTCACCGGCAGCAGCCGCTGGTGCCTGGGCTGCCGGGGGGCCCCGGCCAGCCCTAAGGGGACACGGGGCCCACGGGACACCCGGAATCCCCTGCGGTGCCAGCCCCTGGAGCCCTTCTTCCAGCCAAATAATTTGCAGTGGAATAAACCCCCAGCCCTGGCAGGGGCCGTGCCTCCACCGCCGCTGCTGGCGGGCTCAGTGCCGGCGTCGCTCCTGCAGCGGCAGCTGTGGGGCAAAAGGAAAACTCCCGCGTTCCCATTTTTTTCCCAAATTTACGTTTTCCTCTGCTAAAGTTCCCTGCAACCCATTTGATTCTCGCCGGGGCGCGGTCTCAGGGCTCACACTCAGCCACTGCCACCGTGCCGCCCCCGTGCCGCCATCATGCTAGCCCGTGCCGCTTGTCGTCCCAGCCCCATCCCAGCGCCTCCGGCACGGGCTCCGGGCAGCTCGGTCGCACTCTCCCACGCCGGGGGCTGCCCCGCCGGCTCATGCCCACTCCCTTCCATCCACTCACCCCGCGTGGCACCGGTGTGCTCCGGGGGGGATGAGCCACGCCTGCCGCACCGGGGCTGCCCCACGCCATGCCCAGCGGTGTGCCCAGCGGCGCCCCAGGGCCACGAGCCGCAGGGACCACGGGCCGTGGGAAAAGGGGAGGAAAGGGGGAGCTTGGGGGACGCAGCCGCAGCAGAAGCGAGGAGCGTGTTGGCACAAACCCACGGTGCTTCGCTCAGCGCAGAGAAAATGTTTTGACTCCCAGTCGCCGGGCTTTTGTTACGGGTTTGGTATACCAACGTCGAAAGAAAAAAACACCAACATGTGACAAAAGGTCAGGAAACCTGCTTTGGGAAATGTCAAAATGAAACACTTCCAGAGCGAAACGCCTCGCCAGCAAAAGGCTGGAGGCAAAATCCCCCTGCCAAGGCTGGCACCGTCACCGTCACCGTCACCGTCACCGTCACCGTCACCGTCACCACAGCCATCGCTGCTGGCAGCGATTTGCCATGAGCTGCCGGTGTCTCTGGCAGGAGCAGCCGGGGGGGCCGGGGAAGGGCAGGGGGAAGGCAGGGAGAGGACGAACCCCCGCGGCCACCCCCTCATCTGCCATGTTTCCACGGGAGCTCGTCGCGGCCCTAATTACCAGGAAAAATCACAGCCCTTTTCCACCTGCCGACGCGGGAGAGGCGCTGCTCCGAACGGGAAGTTACGTGGGATTTCATTGGTATTATTATTGTTATTATTTAATTCTCAAGGTTGTAGGATTTACAGCCCAAGCTTACTTAATACCAGACCCAGCCAAATAAAAATGATAGATTCTCACGCCTGCTTTACAGCAGCTCGCGGCAGCTATTACTGCTGCTAAAAATGTTTTCTGTTAAAAAATAAAAAGAGGAGAGGAAAGGAAGAAAGCGAGGAAGAAAAAAAGCAAAAGGCAAAATGCAATAGGAGCCAGGGAGATGACGGATTACGGGAGATAATCCATCTTGTCAGCCCAGGACTACATAACCTTGATGTCAGCGGGTATTTTTCTCTGCCTGAGCTCTCCGGCTCGCCAGCGCTGGGACGCAGCCGCGGCGTGCCGGAGCGGGCAGCTACGGCACGGGGATGGCTCCCACCGCACCTCCGGAAAGCTGCCGGGATTTGGGGGATCCCCTCATTCCCCCATCCTGCGTGGGCACGGGGGCGCGAATGCCCAGCGCAAGTCCCCGGGGGGACGGCGGGGAGGACTGGGGCTGCGGGCGAGACGCGCTGGGGCGGCGGGGGACAGCGAGGGGCCCCCCCAGGCACGTCCCAGCGGCAGCGCTGCCTCCGCTCTTTCCTCCCCTCAATCTCTTTTCGTTATCTGCTGCCCCTCCCCACCCCCGGCTGCCCCCTCCCCGCCACCGCTGCCGCCGCGCTCCGTTCCAGACATCTCTACCGTTTTTGTCCAATGCTGGCCGTGAAAATTGGTGTGAAATAAAAAAAGGCATCTCTGCCCACAGATGAAATCGATTGATTTGGCCGGTCGCCCGTGGACACCTCCGAGCAGCGCTTCCAATTTGCAGGACGGACGCCGGCTCAGCGCAATTCCTTCCCTTTCTTCTCCTCCGTCTCCCCCAGCCCTGCTCCTCCGCCCGATTTTTTTCGTCTGTCTTTCCAATTTCCCTTTGATGTTCCCAGTATTTCTGCTTTCCACTTAACGGAAATCAGCCCTGGGTGCGTGCGGGGTTTGTCTGGGGGGGTCTCTGCACTCAGGTTCCTGTCCCCTTTCACTGGAGGCGGCTCAGGGACGTGCTTGGTCCCGGCGTGACGGGGGACAAGGGTGATCCTGGGTGGGGGCCCGTGGGGCTGGGCGGCAGCTGTAGCACCCATGTGCCGTGGGTCTCCAGTCTCTCGCCTCCCACCCTGCCTCTGCCTGGCCTGGCTCCGGAGGTGGTCTCGGGGCCGGGGCCGGTCCCCGGGCTCGGAGCAGCCCCACACATTGCAGGGTGCGGAGAGCACCAGGAGCGGCTGCATATGGTGCCGGCCCCGCTCCATCCCCCCTCTGCCTCCACCCTTCGTCCATCTCCATCCCCCCCATCTCCATCCCCCTTCCATCTCCATCCATCCTCCGACTCTGCTCCCCCTCTGCCTCCATCCCCTCTCCGTCTCCATCCCCTCTCCATCTCCATCCCCTCTCCGTCTCCATCCCCTCTCCATCTCCATCCCCTCTCCGTCTCCATCGCCCCATCTCCATCCCCTCTGCGTGGCTGCGAGCGCGTGCCCGTCGTGGTGCAGCCGGGAGGGAAGCGCATCTCTGAGCCCCGGCAGAGCCTGGGGCTGGGAAAGCAGGAGCCCGGGGCTGCAGTGTGTCTGTCTGTCCATCCATCACCTGTCCAGCGTTTTGAGCAAGGGATTAATTAAATACAGCGCCCCCCGGCCACAGGCACCTCCGTGGGCCGTGGGCCAGTGACCGGCGTGCGTGGAGACTGTAGGGCCAGCCGCTTCGGCTCCCGCCCGGAGCCCCGGCTGCCGTCCTGCCTGCGCAGGCTGGGGTTTCGCGTTCGGGCGGGCGCTGCCTGGCTCCCGGCTCGCACCGGCCCAGTTATTCCCCAGAAGTTAAATATTACACAACTCCACTTCGCCATCGCTGCAAGGCAAGTGTGACGTTAATCACGAAAACCTTGGTATTCTGCAGGAGACTCAAGCCCTGGAAGGCAAGGGGAAAGAAAAAAATCGCTTTCTTTCCGTCGCTTTCATTTTACTTTGAGGTTAATAGAAGGCTAATTTGAAAGCACTCTGTTAATGAGAAAGCTAAAAATACTCCTCCCGTGCAGACCCTTCCTCCGTAGCGCCTGGCTGCCTGGCACCGGCTGCAGACGATGCTCCCAGCAGCCTGGGGACGCGGCGCCCCTCGCCAGCGCCCTGGCCTGCCCTCTCCCTCGCGGGACGGATGCGGTGGCTTGGTGACATCCGCAGCCGGGACGTGTCCCAGCCAATGCTGGGGCCGTGCCATGGCCCCTGGGGCAGCTCGGATGGGGATGGGGCAGGAAGGGGAGACCCGTGCAGGGGCTGCAGGGCTGTGGCTCCGAGGACCTTGGGTTGACCACGTGTGGGGCAGGGGACGGGGACAGCTGGGGCGTGCAGCCACACCGTCGCCTCCCAAAAAGGGGCCGAGCTGGGGGGAGCAGGGCGCCCGCAATAGATGAGCCTGCGTGCTGCCCGTCCGTCGCTGCCTTCCCCATCACCCGGAGCACGCCGCTGCCGAGGGCGCACGTTGTTTGCCGGTGCCTCACTCTGTGATGGGAAGCTAATGTTGTGTGGCCGCTTACAGCACGGTCCCGGCAGCTCGGGGGGCACAAACCACGATCCGCCCTGAAAACGCCCCGGGGAGCCCCGAGCCGCTGTGGGGGGCTCCCCCCTTGCTCCCCATCGCCCCACGCACACGTCGATCCTCCGCGAGCCGCCTGCTCCCCTTTGAACCCCCTGCGGCTCCCAAGGGACACGTGCGGGCACAGAGCCCCCGCGGCAGGGACACGGCCCGGCAGAACCCCCCTCCCTCTGCTCCCCGCGCCAGCACAGCCAGAGAGGCAGGAGCCCGTGGGGCCAGCTCAGGCACCCCGTGCATGAAACAGGGTTAATAAAGCTCCTCTGCCTCCCCGGGTGTTTGCGTGGGTTCACCTGTCTTCCTGCACACCCTGGTTTAATTCCCACAGTGGCTCCACATTGCCCTCCCGGAGCAGCCGACGATGCTACCGGAGGAAGCCACCGGCAGTAATAGGCAAGCGGAGGGGATTTTCCAGCTACGGGAGGGCTCGCGGCTGGATCTGCTTCCTCCAGCCGCTTCGCTGCTCCTCGCATGAGCACGGCTCGGTCTTGGTTTTCCAGCGCGGAGCCTGGATCGGCTCCAGGCTTGGTGGGGGCCCGGCAGGGAGCCACCCACGTGTGCCGCTCGGCACGAGCCCCTGCCAATTTGTACCCCTGGGAGCCGGCGCCTTCGCCGGTGCTCCCAGCCCGCACGCAGTCGCTTGGGATGCGGTTTAATTAGGAAATGATCTGCACGGAAAATTGCGCATTCGAGTGCCTCGAATCTCGTGCTCGTGGCTCGGCTCCAAACCGGCGGAAAAATCGCACAAGTTTGAGGACGATTCCTGGAGACTTTCCAGAGCTGCCGGTTGGGATCAGGACCCGGCAGCCGGGCGGGGGTCGTCAGCCGGCTGAAAAGAAGCCACCTCCCCTGCACCCCTAAACTGCTTCTAAACTGGGGTCTGGAGGAGCTCCGGGGCCCTCCGCGGGCATCGCGGGGCTGCGGGGAATCACCCTGATACCCTTGGAGATGCTGGGACGTGCTGGGACGTGCTGAGAGATGCTGGGATGCGGTGGGGTGTGCCAGGAGATGCAGGAACACGCTGAGAGATGCTGGGATGGGCCATGAGATGCTGGGATGGGCCAGGACATGCTGCGACGTGCTGGGAGATGCTGGGAGAAGCTGGGAGATGTTGGGAGATGCTGGGATGTGCCAGGAGATGCAGGAACACGCCGAGATGCTGAGAGATGCTGGGAGATGCTGGGATGCACCTAAAGATGCTGGGAGATGCTGGGACAAGGGGGCACGTGCCAGGAGCCGCCCCAGCCGGCGGCAGAGGCAGCGGCAGGCAGCGAGCAGCTGGCTCTGCCCACCGCCCCGGCGCTCGCCTCTCCAAAGGTGCCCCGGAGATGCCAAAGTGTTTACAGCAAACTGGAGTTCAGAAGGGCAGGGCTAAATTGCCTCGCTCGGAATAAACGAGAAGACTTTAATTCCCTTTCTACAGAGCCACATTAAAGGGTTTCTCGTTCTCCTTGCTGGAGAAAGGCCGTCCCTTTCCCGGCTCTCCGCTCCTCCGGAGACAGACTTGCACGGCTTTGAGGACTGGGTGCGTTTAACCTCCGCTTCCCCGGAGGATTAAGAAGCTTTGCTGGGGGGACGGGGTGAGATGCGGCGGGGGGAGGCAGCGGGGCACGCACGCCAGCACGCCGGGGGCTCTGCTGCTGCCGCCATCGCTCCCTCCGGCTCCCCGACTCCTATTGACGGTTTAATTTTCCTTGGGGCTGGGGGGGAGAAGAAAAGCACTAGATAATTGTAGCAGAATGGGCTGATAAGTAATGTTTGGTATCCTTTTTACAACCATTCCCCAGGGGCCCATTATGGTAATTTTTCTTCTATAACTGGCAAATTGTGTAACAAGTCAGATGATAAACTAGCAAGCCGGGCAGAAATTTGCATTTTAATACAACTGTCTAAATCATTTCTCCACGTAGGGCCGGACAGGGCACTTCAGCTGTTTCTGCTGCGCGGGCTGTTTCGGGGGGTGAGGCTCGGGACCCCGCTGGCCGCCCC
>VZSC01013502.1:0-17247 GCA_013398225.1 Steatornis caripensis | reverse complement strand
GGGTCCACGGCCCCACAGGCGAGGGCTGCGCCGCGAGGCCAGGGGCTGCCGTGGGGCTGGGCAGCGGGAGCCCCCCGCCCGCGACGGCAGAGCCTTTTACCGAAGCCTCTCCCGGGATGTGACGTCCCTGAGGCCTGTGCCGCGACGTCCCCGAGCCCTGCACCGCGAGGTCCCAGGCCCTGTGCCATGATGTTCCCGAGTCCCGTGCCACGACGTCCCCGAGCCCTGCGCCGTGGAGTCCCCGAGCCCTGCACCGCAATGACCCCAAGCTCTGTGCCCTGACATCCCCAAGCCCTGCGCCGCGAGGTCCCCAAGCCCTGTGCCACCATGTTCCCGAGTCCTGTGCCGCGACATCCCCAAGCCCCGTGCTGCAACAGCCTCAAGCGCTGCCCTACAACGTCCCCAAGCCCTACGCTGCAACGTCCCCAGGCCCTACACCGTGATGTCCCCAAGGTCTGCACCACGATGTCGCCGAGCTCTGTGCTGCAACGCCCCCAAGTCCTGTGCCCTAATGTCCCCAAGCCCTGCGCCGGCTCCACCACGCGTGCAGCGAGAGCCCTCGGCAACCCATTCACTAGAGATCTGATAGCGAAGCGCCAGGCTCCCGACAGCTTTATAAATAGCTGCTCTGAGTGCAATTTGAAGTTTCGATTAAAAAGAAAAGAAGGACAAAAATAAAAAGAAGAAGGGGGGAAAAAAAAACCCAAGCCGTGGCTGGAGCAGCCCTCTGGCACGGGCACACATGGAGCCGCAGCAGCCCCGGGGTCCCAAGGCCATCGCGGCAGAGCCTTGTGCCTGTCCCCGTTCCAAACACGAAACCTAATTAAGATTTTATAAACCCTCGCCCGTCACAGAAAACTGCCACCACGTTAGCAAGGCAAGTAACACCCAAATTGAGGCATTTTCTTGCCTTGTTTTAGTCCAGTTTTTAATTAGGTGGCAGCTGAGATGTGGCGTGGCCCCGTGTAATCGCGTCGCCGTGATTTATTAGGGCTCTTCGCTGGAGTTACTGCCGCCCCCTGCGTCGCCATCGCGTCCTACGGTGCCGAAGCACCGCCGGGATGTCCCTGCTCCTGTCCCTGCTCCTGTCCCCATCGCCGCGGTGGCCTGGGGACCCCCGCCTGCTGCCCCCCCGCCCGCTGCCTTCCCAGGGCAGGGCGCCCTGCCAGGTACCCACACGCCGCTGCGAGCGGGGTCGCCAAAAAAATAAAATTACCCAACCCCCCCACAACGAGCTGAAAAAGTTCCGTGTCTGCGTTTTTAACAACAGGAAAGATGTTTTCCAACAAAACCCCAGGACGCCCCTCACCCTCGCGCCTGTGCCACNGAAAAAAAAACCCAAGCCGTGGCTGGAGCAGCCCTCTGGCACGGGCACACATGGAGCCGCAGCAGCCCCGGGGTCCCAAGGCCATCGCGGCAGAGCCTTGTGCCTGTCCCCGTTCCAAACACGAAACCTAATTAAGATTTTATAAACCCTCGCCCGTCACAGAAAACTGCCACCACGTTAGCAAGGCAAGTAACACCCAAATTGAGGCATTTTCTTGCCTTGTTTTAGTCCAGTTTTTAATTAGGTGGCAGCTGAGATGTGGCGTGGCCCCGTGTAATCGCGTCGCCGTGATTTATTAGGGCTCTTCGCTGGAGTTACTGCCGCCCCCTGCGTCCCCATCGCGTCCTACGGTGCCGAAGCACCGCCGGGGATGACCCTGCTCCTGTCCCTGCTCCTGTCCCCATCGCCGCGGTGGCCTGGGGACCCCCGCCTGCTGCCCCCCCGCCCGCTGCCTTCCCAGGGCAGGGCGCCCTGCCAGGTACCCACACGCCGCTGCGAGCGGGGTCGCCAAAAAAATAAAATTACCCAACCCCCCCACAACGAGCTGAAAAAGTTCCGTGTCTGCGTTTTTAACAACAGGAAAGATGTTTTCCAACAAAACCACAGGACGCCCCTCACCCTCGCGCCTGTGCCACCGCGCTGCCGGACAGTGGGGACGGTGACATGTCCCTGTGGGGTGCAGGGGAAGAAGTGGGTGCCCCAGGACGGGGCTGCGCGGACGCGCCGGAGCAGCAGCACTCGCTTTTTGGGGTGGGAAGGGGGAGGCATGGCAGCGGGGCCGGCTGCTGCGTGCCAGCTCCTCAAAGGACGGTAAACCAGTCGCCATCATCTTCCTGAATAAGCACAAGTGACACTCGCTTTGTACCCCCTTGTTTCCAGATGGCGAGGCCACTGGATACGATTCGGCACGGCTCCATGGCGCTTCGCCGAGCTGGGCACCGCGACGACAGAAAAGCCGTGTTTCCCCTCGATCCGCTGGGACGTTCGTTAGCTCGCAGCCGAAAGGCAGCCGCGCTCTGCCAGCGCGCTCAGCGTGTCACCGGGCCCCGGGAACGGTCCCGGCGTGCTCCCACGCTGCCGGGGCTTCGGCTGCGGTCGGCTTCATTTGGGGGCTTACGGGATGCACCAGCAATGACCAGCGCTTGCCAAATTTCCTGTGACGGAGGAAGGAGGGGGAAGAAACAAGCTGGTTAGAAGCGGGCGTTTGCCAAACGGCGGGGACGTTTCCTACATGACGCAGCGGCCGGGTGACGGGCAGCGGGTGCCATCCCGGGTGCCAGCCGCGTGTTTTGGGAGAGGGCCCGGCGACGCCGTTGGCGCACAGGGCTGCAGCACCAGAGCCCCATCTCGGGGCCGCCACGGCTCCGGGCTGGGATGCTCAGGCCTTTACAAGGTTTGGGGGAGGTTTGCCCAGCACAGCTCCGTAGGAGCGGGATGCTGGGGCTGGATCTGTCCCTCCCGCGCCAGCAGATCCCTCCCTCACCTCCCCCTTGCAGCCTGCCCGGCTCTTGCCAGCTCCGGTGCTGCTCTGTGATTGATGAAATAATTCAAGCCCGAATGACCGGGAGAGAGAAACATGAGCACGTTGTCCTTTTTCTTTATATAAAGGGAAAAAACTCCCAGGGAGCTCTAACGGCAGCGTCAGGCGAAGGGCGAAGGGCTGGGGCGGGAGGGCGAGCTCTGCCTGCCCGCGGCCGTGTGCGGTCCAGGGGGTCCCGCAGGTCGTCCCCTCGCCCCGCCACCGTCTCTGCTGACGGAGCGAGGCAGGTGACGCCGGGCAGAGGCACCCGGGATGCGCGGCTGGGTGCCCCCGCCGTCCCAGACCCCCCCGCAGCCCCGTCCCATCCCGTCCCCACCGCCGCGCGCCCCCCTGCCCTCCTGCACCCCCCGCTTTCACCGAAGTCTCAGGTACCTTCATGCCCCTTGGCAGGGCTGGCGCTCGGGCAGCCGACGGCCCCGATGGCAGCCAGAGCTGGGGGATTTGCCGCCTCGTTTGCCAACCGCAGCCTTCGCCGCCGGCCATGCCGGCAGACAGCGGGGCTCACCAGGACGGATGCACCCCGAGGCCGGGCTTTGCCTGGGAGCTCCCCTGAGCACCCTGCTCCAGGCGGGAATGCACCCGAGGGACAGGGACCCTGGGCACCGGGGGCCGTGAATAACGAAAGAGGAATCCATAAGTAATCACGTTCCAATTAACTAAGGGTGATGGATAGAGGGGACCGGGTGACTCCACGCGATCACACGAGCCTAAAGGGCCTCGCTCCCGCCACCGTCGGATTGATTTGCTGGCTTGGAGGAGGGAAAAAAAAAGAAGAAGAAGAAGAAAAGGAAGGTTCCGTTGTTGTAACGTTTACAGCCCTGGAGGCACCATCGCACCGCGGCTCTCTGGCTCCCGGCTACGGCAGAGGCGAGGTGAGGGGTGTGCGGCAGAGAGCCGGGGCGGTTGCACCGCCACGGCCGCTTCGGGGGCAGAGGGATTTGGCTTTGCCAACCTCAGTCCCTGGGTTCGTTTGTGAGCTTGCACACAAACTCCTAATGACCTGGCAGCGCCGCGGCTGCCGTTCGGCGTGACAGGCGGCACTCGGCTGAGGGCTATTCTGTCAGCCGGTGCTGCAATTAATTAGCGCTCTGTCTTATTAGCGCCTTTATCTGCTCAGCCCTGCGCAATGTTGCTGCCCATCCGAGGCAACGGTGACGCCGTTTGGCAAAGGGCCCGGCACGGAGGATTGCGTGCCGCCGGCGGGGGGCTGCAGCCTGGTGGGGTCCCCCCTGCCCACCCCCCCGCACACCACCGGCCCCAAGCAGGTGCTGGGGGTGCAGAGCAGCTGCCACCGCAGCGG
Organism: Steatornis caripensis; assembly: GCA_013398225.1. Classification (NCBI taxonomy): domain Eukaryota; kingdom Metazoa; phylum Chordata; class Aves; order Caprimulgiformes; family Steatornithidae; genus Steatornis; species Steatornis caripensis. The sequence goes on along the minus strand of VZSC01013502.1, from coordinate 13,080 downwards.
TGCAAGGCTGGAGCGCCAGGGTCGCCTCTCCTCGGATGGCGGCCGCCACGCTCCTCGCTTTGTGCTTTGCACGTTGCTCTCCGGCTCTGCAGACGTGTGCACACGCACGCACACGCACGCACACGCACACACACGCACACACACGCGTGCACAGGCCACACTTCGCCGTCCGCTGCCCGCCCGCCGCACACCCGCTTCCGAGCAGCTCCATCTCCACGGCAGTGCCGGCAATGCCAGCGCACGGTCCTCGGCCAGCGGCTGTTGTAGCATTACCTTGGAGACTAATTAAGGAGAGCGCGAGAGCTGGAACACCTTGACTGGGGGAAGGTTAATGGCTCGCGCCCGTCTCACGCTTGGCAAGAGGAGGCTGGAGCTCCAGTCAACGCGGCGGCATTAATTGCGGTATTGAGCGGCGCAGCGTGAGCTGCCCTGGAACCGTTCCTCGCCATTACATTAATGGCGCTGCCGTGTCTATATTTTTTAAGTAATTGGCACCTTTTTTCAGGTCTCATCCTCCATTTACTTTCCCAGGACCTTAGCAGCTGTTGCGTACAACCGCTTCGCAAACCCAAGCTCCCATGTCAAGCGGGATCGTGCGGAAAAGCAGCCGGTAGCAAGGTGAGGGACAAGAGGAAGGGGCAGCGGCGCCGGCAGGGTTATTCCCTCGGGAGGGGAAAAATTCACCGGCGGGGATTGCCGGGGCTGGGTGTCAGAGGTGGACGTGGCCATGGAGAGAGGAGCCCTCAGATCCCGGGCAGGCACCGGGCGAGAGGAGAGCGGCACGGCTGCTTCGCTGCCGGAGGAGCCGGGACAGACTGGTGAGGGAGGGGATGGGATGGGATGGGGTGGGATGGGATGGGAATAGGATGGGATGGGGTGGGAAGTGCCATGATTTTGGATGTCAGCTGAGCCGTGCCTGGAATGTCACCGCTGCCGGGGCGTGACGAGCGCGTTGTCCCTGCTCAGCAGAGCCAGCGTGGCATGCTGTGCCTGCAAGCCGTGCCGGAGGGCTGCAGGCGCTGGGCTGCCCGGCGGGGAGGCTGCGCCACTGGTTAGCATTCTCCTGAGGAGCCCAGCAGGTAATTACACACAGATTAAAAATGTAAGCAAAAGCGATTTTTCTTCCTCACAAGTCTGGGCAGAGACGTGCGACCTGGCGCTGATGGGGAGGAAGGCGCCGAGCTCGCTCCACAGTAGCTGGCGTGCCGGAGGGCTGCCGCACCCACCGCCCTGCACCCCAGGGCTCACGGAGCGGTGCCAGTGGGCCACGCTCCTCCACCCCATCCTCCTTCTCTTCCTCCATGGCCCGGAGCTGCTGGACCCTCCTTGAACCGCGGCGCTTCCCTCCATGGTGGCATCGAGCAGCCAAGGAAGCGAGGTCGTGCTGCAAAGGGCACGCTCGCTGCTCCAAGGTCGTTCCCTTTCCGCGATCGCCGGCTTTCAGCAGCCCAGGGAAGGGAAAGTGTTGCTTAGGAAAAAGCATATTTTAGGAAAAAAATTGCCAGCATCCTCTTAATTAAGCAATAAAATGAGTTAGAGCATGAGGAACTGCACGCTAATTCATCCTGGAAACATTGGGCACTGGGCCAGGGGGATCCTCTTACTGCAGCCATAAAATTCCGTTTTAAAATGCTTTATTTTAACATTATTTTTTTGTTTAAAACACTCGTCGGTTTAACCAAGAGGCTAAAAAGTTATGAGCAGGGAAAGCTGTCTTCTACAAACTTGCCACCACGCGAGCCCCGGTGCCGCTCGCTTCCCGCGCGCTCCCTTCCAGCGGCTGGGGAAACGCTGGAGCCACCACTTCCCTAACGCATACCTGTATTTTAATCCAAAATTATTTTATTGCCCGCTGAAGAAAAAAAAAAGAAAGTGCGTAAGTAGTCATTTATTAACAGCTGTAAGTATCATTAGGCAGAGAGATGTGGTGAAATATAGATTACACCGGGAAGAACCAAGTATCCGAGTGCCATTTTTCCTGTTCAGCGTGTCATTACACATCCCGTCATGGCGTATCACAACGATGATTAGTAGCATCAAACGACTTCTGAAAAATGATTATGTGCCATTAAAAACATTAGTCTGTCTGAAACCAGCACAAACAAACGGCCGTGCCGGGGATGAGTCATGAGCTCCGGGGCCGGGGGATGTGACGGGAATCCCGGAGACACGGCGGGTGCAACCGGTGGGCGCTGTGGTGGCACCTTGGGAATGCGGGTGCTGCAAACGCCGGCGGGGTGAAAGCTGACGGACCGAGTGCTGGTGACTGGGGCTGGTGGCCGGAGGGACCCGTGGGGAGCGCGGTCGTAGGATGGGTGCAGGAGGCACCTGCGAAGAGCTCCTGTCCCTGCAGGTCCCAGACGTGGGGCAGCCCCTGCTCCACACCCAGCTCGCCCCGCTCTGTCTCTCTCTTTCACCAGCCGCAACTCCAAAACGCAGCCCAGACATCTCCTTGCCCTGGCACAGACCTGCCTGCACGTACCATTGCATCAGCTCCACCACCCCAACGCATCACTCCTACCCATCACCCCAGCCTCATCACCCCCAAGTCCACCGCCCCATCTCCTTGACCTCAAGCCATTGTCCTGGCTCCATCCAACCCATCACCCTGGCCCCATCACTTCAACTCATCAACCCAACCCATTGTCCTGACTCCATCACCCCGAACCATCACCCCAACCCACCGCCCCAGCCCCGTCACTCCAGCTCCGTTATCTCAACCCATCACCTCAATCCATCACCCCAACTCATCATCCCCACTCATTGCTCCGGCTCCATCATCCCAGTCCATCCAACCCATCACTCCAACCCATCACCCCAACCCATCACTCCAACCCATCACCCCAACCCATCACCCCAGCTCCGTTACCCCAACCCATCACTCCGGCTCCGTTACCCCAACCCATCACCCCAACCCATCACCCCAACGCATCACCCAGCCCATCACCCACCCTGCCCTCCCCACCCCACAGCTGTGCCCACACCACACCAGCCCGCTGCCAGCACTTTGCTCCCTGCTGCTTCCACTTTAAGAGGACATAAATCCAGTTAGTACATCCAAAGGAGAAAAATCAAAATGTCACATCTGTGGAGACGGTTCAATTGAAGGGGTATTGATTGTCACAGAGAATATTCTCACTTTATTCACCTACTTAGTCCCTTCCCCTAGGCACATATGAATTCATCAAACATTGTCACACCACATAATAATACTTGTTCCCGGGTGTTGTCGCAGCAGCTCAGACTTTGTCCTGCCTTCCTGGGCAAGCAGGAATTTAGGGAAGAAAGGCTTCACCAGCAGAACAGACGCGTGACGGCGGCCGAGGTGCGAATTAACCTTCCCGCGGCCGAGGGCGGACCCGAACCCCCTCACCGCGATCGTGTGCAGGACTGCTCGGGCTTTGTTCCCGGTTCCTTGGGATTTGTCCGTGAAAGGTATGAAAATAAGTTGGGGAGAAAAGAGGTTTTCCCTTTGTTTACAGCCTTTTATTGTCGCATCTTCACGGCCTCACGCAGCCTCAGGAGCCCTTCAGAGCGGGAGCCGGCGGAGAGGGGACGCGGTGGCTGCGCCCCCTCTCTGGCAGGGGATATGGCAGCGAAGGAGAAAATACAACTGGAAAGGAGGTTTAGACGAGAAGGAAAGGCCACGGAGCTGGCAACGTGTCTCAGGAGGAAAGTGGATGCCTCTTCCCCAGCCAGCCCCGCTGCCGGGCTGGGTCCTGCATCCCGGGGATGCCCGGCGGGAGCAACGCCGGGAGAGGCGGGGAGGGAGCGTGGGGTGCACGGCCGTGCTCCCCGAAGAGCCCTGCTGGCGCAGAGCCGGGGCCACCGGCCGTGGCACGGAGCGCCACGGTCACGCTCAGGTGCTGCCGTTGTGGGTTGCTAATCCCTCCCAGGTAAAACGTTGCTGCTAATTCCAATTCCCAATGAAGAAGGGCTGGACGAGGTGCTGTGGCTGAGGGATATAAACCCCGGGGGCTGCGCTGGGGGCCCTGCTGTGGTGCTGGTGCCGGTGCCAAGGAGGCTGCGAGGTCTTGTCGGGGTGAGTAGGGTGCTGGTGGGGCGAGCCTGTCCCGTGCCCCGAACAGAGGGGCTGGTGACACCAGGCCATTGCCCTGGGGATGTGGCAGGCCCCCCGAAGGCTGGTGACCCACGGGGACGTCCCAAGCAGCGCAGCGTCCCCAACCCCAGAGCGGCCCTGTGCCCTGCAGGGAGCTGAGCCGGGGGCTGCCGCCACTGCCCCCGGGCCACGTCGGTGGTGGCAGCCACCACCCCTCGTCTTCTGGCTGAAATAAATTGGAAGCACAAGCTGGTGCCTCTGAGCTGTGTTTGTTATTCATATTATTGGTGCGTTGATCTGATTCTGTGTAATGCTTTAATCTGTTAATGGGCCCTGATTCAATCTGCTCCTCTCCGCTCTCATCTCCTTTTGCCGTTTGCACCTGATTTGCCGATTTATCTGACGGCCTTTTGGCAGCTCGGGGTCAGGTTCGCAGCTCTCGGCACGCCGCGGTGGCAGGTCACCAACGGGCGATGGCAGGATGCCGGCACACCATGGCTGCGGAGGAGGAGGAGGAGGAGGAGGCAGCCGCATGCAGGGGTCTCCGCCGAAGGAAACCCCTTGGCACTGCTCGAATCGGGGGACCCAGAGCGGGACTGGGCCGCAGGGAGCGTCTGTGCAGGGCCCAGCCCCGTCACTGCCCCTGGGCACCGCAGCACCCGAAGGTGAACCCGGGTGCCGGTGCTGGATGGGGCTGCGGCCCGGGGTGGGGGCTCGGAGGGGTGCACGGAGCCGCAGCCCCCAGGGCAGGGGGGCAGCGGCCGCCGGGCAGAGGCGCGTTGAACCCTCCCAGGCGGTCGGCACCACACGTGGTTTACAGCTCACAACCTGGGTTACGGCTGTGCCCAGCCTGCCGGCATCGGTGTAATTTAGGCTGAGGAAACACTTGCAGTGCTTTCAATGCCCCCGAGTTCTCCGGCGGGACGGATGCCTTCCCCCGAGCCGGCGGTGGAGAGGGGCTGGGGACCCCCCTGCAGAAGCAGGGAAGGAGCTGGGGGCACCGACAGCCGGCGTGCGTCTCCTGCTACAGAGCCTGTGCCAAGGGCCCCCGGGGAAGCGGCAGCTCCGGCACCACCGGCACGCGGTGGCACGGTGACGTTCATCCCCTGCCCGGCTGCTGCCCGCCCGAGAGGCGCCCGCCGTGACATTGCCATTCCCTGCCTCGAGCTGCCAGACGTGCAGGGCTGATTTATGGCGGCGCGAGGAGGCAATCAAGGCTCCGGCCTCCGAGGATGCCGCCACGGCTCTTCTGCTGCATTTTGGCCAGGAGCACGCGGCGGCTGCATGCCAATGGTGGCCGGGGCCGGCGGCGCTGGGGAACGTGGCAGGTCCCCTCCCGGGTAGACAGATCCCTGCGCCGGTGCTCAGGGGCTGGAGGAGCGGGATGCGCTGCGTCTAAGGGGAACGCAGTGCTGGGAGAGCTTTGGCGGATGCACGGAGCCGCGTGTAACCGTAACGGGGTGGTGACAAATGCCGTCCCTCTGGGAAGGACCCCCCCACCCCAAGGCAAAGCAAATGTCCTCCCTTCAAAGACGATGCAACCGTGGCAAGTAACAGGATTTGTCACCAGCTCCTGGGAACAAGCCAGAGCCGAGGAGGCTTTGCCTTCGCCTCCCGGGGAGCCCCGGGCGCCTGGTGCTCCCCTGCCTTGATCCCGGCACTGCCGAGCCCCCAACGGCAATTCCCGGCGCTGGGCTGGGCTCTGCTCTGGCTCCTCTCGCCTGACGTGAAATGATTGTCAGAGGCAGTCGGTGGCGAGGGAGTACAGCTGCCGCTAAGTTATCCAAACGATTTATCTTAAGATTCATCCAGAATTCATTGTGCGGGGAGCCTGGGCAATGTCGGCCGTTAATATTCATGGAGATTTGGAGGCAGCGTTAATCACAGGGCCTGACAGTTGGCACTTCCCTTAATTGCCCGAGCAGCCGGCTCTGCCCGGCCAGCACCCCTCGCCCCGCTGCCCTCGAGGACAGGCGCAGGGTCCCGGCACGTCCCTGCTTGACTTTTCCTTCGCCGCGCAAGGCTTGCTGGTGCGGGCGGCCGGAGGCGCGCGCGGGGCTGGCCGGGGGCACCGTGCGGTGCCGGAGCAGTGCCGCGGCTGCTCGCCGCACCCCGACTCCCTGGCCGGAGCACCCCAGGGTGAGCAGCGGTGCAGCCAGCCCCGGGAGCTCTCCCCGTCCTCCTGTAGCGTGTCCCAGCAGTGCCCTCGCCGCTGACCCACCGGCTGCCGCCGTCCCCGGGGCTGGCGTTACCTGCCATGGCTGTCACTCCGCTCCCATCCAGCCAGCTGCCGCTGCACGGGCACTGAATACCAATGAGGCTCGGGGGGGCCCCTCCTCATGGAGCGGCACGGCGGGCGCACTCGGGGATGGGGGACGAGGTGTGCCGGGAGCGGGGGTGGCGGCTGCCCCCGGCGCGGGGCTGAGACCCCTCCAGCTCGTGACAGCCAGCGTGGCGGGACACAGACGTGCCACGGGCAGATGTGGCCTGGGGTCCCTCGGCAGGACCCCCTCCTCCCCAGCACTGCTCTGCCCTGGCCGTGCTCGGCATGTCCACGGGGCCACAGCTGAGGCCGCATCCATCCCCTTGGGGCTGTGCACTCCAAAGCCAGCGCCGCCCCGGCACGAGCAGCCCACGCAGGAGCCCTGGGCCAGCGCGTGGGGCTGGGACGCGCCGACCCCATCCCCAAAATCCCCCAGACCCAGTCCCCTTGCGGGCGGCTCAGCCGAGGAGCCTGGTCACGGCGCGGCTTTGGGGGAGTTTCCGCTGAGCTCGCTCCATAATTGTCCTAATTAGATCTACATATTTTGATGAAGGTTTTGCAAGGAAAAAAAAAGAAAAAAAGAAGGCAGGCAGGAGGAGATAATCGAATCGCAGATGACATTCCCATCACCCAGCCTCTCCGCACAGCCTCTGCTGCAGCCGAGTCGGAAAATTATGCATAAGGGGGGAGGAAAATTACCATAATCTTCCTCTGCAGGATGACACCAAACTCGGCTGGAGCTGTGCAGGGTGGCGGGGAGGCAGGCGGGCACCGCAGCTGCGCTGCCCTCGTCCCGGTCGTGCCAAGCCAATGTCACCCCCCGGTGCCGCCCGCCTGCCCAGTCTGTGCCGCGGCCACCGGCACCCTCCGGGGTCCTGGTTTGGGACCTTTGGGGCTTGTCCCCCCCACGGCGCGCCCTCCCTCTGCGCAGCCAGATCAACGGCACGCGGTGCCGTCACGCGGGTACCCTGGCAGCAGGAACCACACCAGCATCACCGGCTTCTCCCAGTACTCGCGCGGGTGCCGGCGAGCGAGGAGGGAGGGGAGCAGCCCTCGGCACCTCCCAAACGCCAAGCCCTCCGAGCCAACGTTTCCCCTCGTGTCCTCCTCGGGGCCGGCGGGTGGTCGCTGCGGTTGGGTGGCTAACGCGCCGGCAGGAGCCCGAGCTGCCCGCCGTGGGGAAGGCTACCGGGTGGGGTGCTCAGTGGATTTTGGCTGGACGTGGCCACCGCCGGCAGCAGCAGGTCCACGGCACAGCCAAGCCACCGCGCTCGCGCCCGCCCAGCCTCGGGCCGTTCCTTTGCGTGGCAAACACCTGGACTCCAGAGGCATCAGACGGGAAGCGGGGGGCTACACCTCCCTCGCCACCGGTCCCTCGCCCTGCCGAAGCGGCCAGCCGCCTGGGAGCAGCTTCGCTTTTGCTTCGTTAATAGCATTTCAAGGCAGGAGAGGCACAGCCCCCCGCGCCCTGGGGCTCTGCCTCGCAGGGCCACGTGCTCCCGCAGCCCCGCTGAGACCGGAGCGATTCGTGACACGGGTGGCCGGCCGCAGCGCTGGCGGGAGGCACGGCGTGGCGGGGCTTGGGGACCCCCAGCACCTCGTGCTCTGCGTCGCTCGGCTTTCTTTTTACCCGCTCGGTTTCTGCTCCCCTGCCTCCCGGGCAGGGGTGCTGAGCGCAGCCAGCGGTGGGGGACCCAGGCATTAAACAGCTTTTCTGCTGCAACACCACAACGCGTTAACGCCCCCCCAGGTCCCCAAGCAGCCGACAGCAGCAAAGCAGGAGCCGCTCCAGAAGCTGATCCCAGCTCCCGTGCCACTGCTCCGCCCAGGCAGGATCTGGCCCAGCCCAGCCCTAATTAAAAAAAATATACATTCAAGAACTTCAAACGGCTCCTGATGCCTGCGGGAAAACTTCCAGCCACGTTTATTCTCCTTTTCCGTGCTCCGGCCACACCACGATGCCGCCGCTGAACGTGACACGCACACACAACCCCCCGTTGGTTTTTTCCCCAGCTCTGTGTCCCCCCCTCCCCAAATTTGCTTCCCCCTTTTCCGGGCATTTCCACCAAAACAGGCTCTTTTGTTTCTTCGGAATTCATCTCCCTCCGCTGCCTGTTCCCCACCTCGAGCCCGCGCCTGCCTTTGTCCTCCGCAAATAAAGAACAAAAGGGGAAGAGACGGAGAAAATATGATCTCGCCTCCGAACGGGCTTTCTTTTTTTCCTCCCCCCCCAAGTCAGCCGTGGAGCCTCGGATGCTCTTTAAGAGCCCGGCTGATGAATGCGAGGGCATGGGAGCTGCCATTAGCGGCGAATTGATCGGCTCTCGGCAGCGCGCTGCCAGGGCCCTTCGCGTTAAAAACCAAAAAGGGAGAAAGAATGGGAGTGAAGGGGGGCAAAGCAGAGAAAACACCGAGGGATCGGAAGGGGGTTTCTGCCCCTGACAATAATAAACGCATCCAGCAAATTGCACTCGCGCTCCGGAGCAGGTAATCGCGATGCAAGGCCTTCCTTCTCTGCACCAGGGGAGAGAAACTCGAGTAAACAGGGGGAAAAAATTAATTTCTGCTGCAGTTTGTTCCCTGAATAGGGGAATCTCCCGGCGAACGTGTCCTTTCACGTCTCCTATTAACTCTGCCAGCTCCCCAGCTCTGCCGCACGTCGCCTTCCTGCACAAACGCGTTTGCACGGTAAAGAAGGACCCGAGCTTCGGGAGAACAAAACAAGGGCTGGGCGGCGGACGCCTGCGCCGGCGTGGTGCCTCCACGGTGGGACTGGCACTGGAGACCACGCGGCTCGGGGACGCGCTGCTTGGTGTGCACTCGTGGGGCACGCGTGTCGGGTGCGCGTGGCTCGGGCGGGCACGTCTCAGGCGCGCGGCGCTCAGGCGTGCAGCACTCGAGCTGCACGCGTGGCTCCATCTTGCGCGTCTCAACCCCACTCAGCCGTGCGTGTCTCCATCTTGCACGTCTCACGCATGCACGTCTCGAGCTTGCGTGTCTCAGCCATGTATGTCTCCATCTTGCACGTCTCAGCCATGCGTGACTCCATCTTGCACGCCTTGAGCTTGCACGTCTCAGCCACGTCCGTCTCAGCCACGCATGTCTCGAGCTCGCACGTCTCAGCCATGCAGGTCTCAGCCAAGCGTGTTTCCATCTTGCATGTCTCAGCCATGCACGTCTCGAGCTCGCACGTCTCAGCCACGCGTGTCTCAGCCGTGCGTGGCTCCACCTTGCATGTCTCAGCCGCGTACGCTCGTCTCAGCCTTGCGCGCCCTGGGCACGCGCATCTTGGTCTGCCCTGGGGCTCGGCAGCCGAGCGGGGCAGCCGTGAAGCGGGGCTCCCGCAGGCGGCTCCCCAGGGTGCCCCGGGTGGGACCACGCACCCCTGTGGGCACATGTGGCGTGCAGCTGGATCCAGCGCGCGGCGTCCCCGAGGACAAGCAGTGCCTCCCACGCTCGCACCGCCCGCGGGACCCAGAAACCGTGGACTTTCCCCGCCGACTACCCAGGGCTGGCTCTCCCGTGAGTCCTCGCACAGTGCGGGGGGACGTCGGCGGCGCTGCTGCCTGAGGATAGGAGCAAACATCCGGGGGTGCTGCACGGCGTCCGCGAGCAGGGGTCAGTTGTGTCCTCGGGAAAAGCCAGAGGAGAAGGAAAACCCCCCACCGGCCACCGGTGCGTGCCGGGGATGGGGACAAGAGGAGGTGCTCCACTGCCAGTGGGATGCACTGGAGCCACAGGTGCAGAGCCAGGCCCTGAGGTCCGGGCGGTGAGCACCGGGGCTGCAGCGAGCACCAGCGCAGCCGGGGCTGGTCCGACAGCTCAGAGCTCACCCGGACGCACGGACAAGTTGCGGTTTCCCTCCCGCACAGCCGCTCTCTCCCTCCGCCAGGAAAAACGGCTTGCAACTCCGCTAAGGACAGTGTAATTATTTGTAATAAAAATACGGCTGCGCTTGCGCGTGCAAACACCGCTTTGACGGAGCACCCTTCCGCAGCCGGCCCTTCTGGCGCGCTCGGCTGTCGGGCAAGCGCACGAAGCGAGCCGGCCGGCTCCCATGCAGCGAGCAGGGCTCGGGCTGCGGCCGCCAGCCGAAGGCCCCGCAGTCAAGGCGAGCGGCGCCGAGGGATGGAGCCCGCAGCAGATTTATCTTCGGCAGCCGNAATTATTTGTAATAAAAATACGGCTGCGCTTGCGCGTGCAAACACCGCTTTGACGGAGCACCCTTCCGCAGCCGGCCCTTCTGGCGCGCTCGGCTGTCGGGCAAGCGCACGAAGCGAGCCGGCCGGCTCCCACGCAGCGAGCAGGGCTCGGGCTGCGGCCGCCAGCCGAAGGCCCCGCAGTCAAGGCGAGCGGCGCTGAGGGATGGAGCCCGCAGCAGATTTATCTTCGGCGGCCAATTAACTTTGGGTCAGACCTTTGAGTGGGAGGGAGAGAAAAATCATGTTGTCTTTTTATTCTTTTTTTTTTCCCCTCTCTTTAATTCCTTGGGTTTGCCCCCCTCCCCGCAGCCCCCCGCGCTGCTGCTGCTGATAAGGCGATACCATCTAATCGACGGGCAACACGCGCATCGCGCTGGCTGCCGCCGCGCCGCTTAAACCCGCTGCTGCAAATAAACGCCGGCGCGAGCTGCCAGGGGTTTGCCCCCCACGCCGGCGGGGTGCCTGCCATCCCCAAGGGTGCTGGGGGGCATCGCCCTGCCAGGCTCGGCGGGCAGCACCCGCGGGTCCCAGCGAGGGGTGCATTTGGGGAGGGGGAGGTGGGGCGCGTCGGGTGTCGGCAAGGTGCCGGGGACCAGATCCGGCACACCAGGGTTGCTCCACCTGGCTCCGTCGGCATCCACCTTGCCGGAGCCTCCCGGAGCTCCTGGAGTCAGGCTGTTCACCAAACCCCACGCTGGGGGGGCACGCGGTGCCCCCGGGCCGCGGGGTTAAACACAACCGTGATCCCGGCACGGCGCTTCCCGAGCAGAACCAGAACGATTTTTTAATATAAAACTGGTAGCCGGCGGGTGAATTAAGGATGCTAATTGAATTTCATTAGGCAGAGGAGCCGGGCCGGTGGGAGGCCGGCAGGAAATGTATTTGATGTGTTTTAAAAGCCGCAGTTTCGGAATGTCGTGGGGTTGGTTCGTTGGTTTTGGGGGTTTTTTTTCTTTTTTTAATTTAAAGCCGGTCGTAAAAAGATCCCGTCTTTGAGGAGCTAATGACTCTCATGAATTATTTTTGTTGATTTATTCGCCCGCTCGGCTTTTCAATAATATTAATGAAGTAAAAGCGAATCCGTTCCCAGGCGGGAGCGGGAGCGGGAGCGATGCCACGCGGGGGGCGCAGGGGCCGTGGGACGGGGGCAGCAGCCGCCGCCTGACCCACGCGTCCCCCGGCTCAGGCTGCGGTGGTGAAGCCCCGCGGCGCTTCAGGCCAAACCCAGGCGATTTTGGAGGCCACTGTGGTGTGCCGGCGCTCACGGCCCCTCGCTGGGGCCGGACGGTGCCTCGCTCCCCTTGGCCGAGCGCTGGGATTTGGCTCCGGTGCCATAACGGGCACTTTTCATGCCGGTTTGGTTTTATTATTATGCCAAGAAGCTTGCTTAATTCTCTGCTGTCTTTCTTCTGCGCTGTTGATTTACACCGTTAGTGTTTTAATTATACAATTCAGCACTCCTTAAAACATGAAAAACTGCTCAACTTTTGAAGCAATTAAAAGGCAGCAGAGTAGATCAGCCCGTCGGAGATAAGATAAGTAAATCAAACAATTAAAAAACTCATTTGGTGGCAGAGCGGGGTGGAATCATCCCACCCAAAAAGCCCCGGCTGCGGGCTCTGTCCCAGTAACTTGTCTGAGCGCGATACTGGGAGCGACTGGTGGGGCTGCCGCTGGTGGGGCTGCCACGCTGCCGGTACGACACGCAGCCCCAGGACCCTCCGGTCCCCTCGCAGGCACACGAGCGCTGCCAACGGCCCCCCCCGCCCCGTAATTAAAAGCAGAAGGTAATTAATTAGCCATCCATCTCCAAACCCACCACGTCTGCAAGGTCAGGAAGCAGCGGGTAATCAATCTTTGGCAGCTTTGGCATCCACCGGAGCGGGTGCCCATGGGGGTTCACCCCACGCGGGGCCGTGGAGGAGGGACCCGCGACACCGGGGCACCGTCCCGGGGAAGGGTTTGCTTTGGGGGGCAGCTGCGATGCGCGTGCCCAGCTGCAGCCCCCCCCACCCCCAAACCCGCAGCAAACACAAATCTGGCTTTTTCGTGGGTTACAGCCGTTTCCCCACGGCGCGGCGGTGATCACCCCGCTCGGGCAGCCCCACCAGCCCCGACGCCCCCCACCTCGCACACGCTCGACGGGAGGCCACGTCTGCAATGGGCACCAGGGCCCCCATGGGAGCCCATCCTGCCGCAGGGCAGCTGGGGACCCGCGCCCCCCCTGGCCCCATCCCTGGGGCCGTGGGGCTGCTTGCAGGGGCTGCTCCGCTCCCCCCAGCTCTCTCCCCATGGAAAAACTCCTGCACCCACCGGGTGCGAGGCATGGACCCAGGAACCGAGGCTGCGACGCTTCTCCTGGCATCCGCTGGCAGCTGGGCAGGAACGCGAGCCGGGGTGAGCCGGAGCCCTTGGCCGTGCCGTGCTGGGGACCCCTCGGGACACCCCGAGCTGAGGCAGGGGCCCCCCTCGCGGGCAGGGAACGTGTGATTTACGGGCTTGAATTCCCCCCAATCCTCAATTCCATCCCCACAGCCACGCCAGGCGTTTGCCTT
>VZSC01013501.1:610065-689803 GCA_013398225.1 Steatornis caripensis | reverse complement strand
TACAGCTCTGTGTGCCTACAGAGGTAATGTTTTTTCTGTTCTCTTGCACTGTGATAAACATCTGGGCCATACAACACATTGCNGCAGCATAAAATCTCTCTGAAGCCTCATGGGGCAACTTCCTTGCCCTAAACTTCAGAACCGTGTGTGCTTATACAGCTCTGTGTGCCTACAGAGGTAATGTTTTTTCTGTTCTCTTGCACTGTGATAAACATCTGGGCCATACAACACATTGCGTTTTTTGAACTCCTGTGGCACGTCTGGTCCAAGGAGGACCAGGGCTGTAGGAGACAGCTCAGAAAAGTAGGGTAGAAGCTGCAAACATGGTGCTTGTGGTTGGATGTCATCCTGGAGGAAAATGAGAGGTTTTACAGCCTGGATGTTGCTTTAGCATATTGTGTGAGTAAGCAAGTAATCTGGAAAGAGAGTCCTGACTGAATCTGCCATGGTAGCTGTCAGTCTGCAGCTGACAAAAAGAATCCTGCATGTCCTACATTCAGGGACAGTACAAGCGGACAAACTGTTAGGGGACCTCTTTTTGCCACGGACAGCTGAGGAGGCTTTTGTGTTAGCCTAGATATTGCCTGCCAAGGCAAATCCCATGATTGGACACTGTGGTACGTTTCAGGTCAGAACGTTTTCTGTGGAGTCTTGGCAGTACCTTGAAGTATTTCTGGGTATCACTGTAGCACAGCTTGCAAAAGGAGCCCATTCCTCCATGCAAGAGTAGCTATTGTGATTTTACTGATGCTCCCATCTTTCTCTGGCATCTTCCTCTTTCCTTTTCCTGCTTCCCTCTGGGATGCCTATCCCCTTGCCCCCTCTACTCCACCAGCTCAGAAACCACTTGCCTGCTGGTGGATTTGCTCCAGTTGTCACTCTCTTTCCAATGCAAGTGGCCTATTCTAGCAACTCTGCAGGGCTCACAGTGTGGATGGTGGTGATAAAGGGTAGGTGACATCAGATACACACAGTCCTTGCTGCTTCATATTAAGCTGTGGCACATATACCTGAGTGCTGGCAGGTAACCATGAGAGATGACAGTTGGGCAAGATGACCGAGAGCAGGAAGGGTGCCTGGGCCAGGCCAGTGCGAAACAATGGGGCGAGGGATAGAGGGAGGGCTGCCAGGAGCTGAGCGGTCGGGAAGGCTCCTGTATGAACCTGAAAGCAAACAGACTCGCTGCCAAGTAGCACTACTCCTGCTCCAAGGAGGATCACTTATTGCAGTTTGAATTATTAGCTCATTTGTTGTAGTAAAAGACTGCGTGGACGCAAGGCACTGTGAGGAGACCAAACTAAAATTACATCTATGTGCAAAAAAAGGCCTGGGAGTGTATTTATATCCCTGCTTTGCTATGGGACTGTTATTCAAAGCACAATATAAATGATTATGTAAAAATCAAAATACCTTCGGTCTCTGCAATGCACCTGACATCAAAGCACAAGTTCAATAAGTTAAGCAGAACTGCTAATGCTGGATGCTTAAGTAGACCTGCTTTGGTATCTAATTCATACTGCTCTCAACATATGGGGCATTTGCTTTGGCAAATGAACCTAGCAATGTTTGGTGCTTTCCCAACGCACAACCAAAGTACTGACTCAGTACATCACTGAAGCAAAATCACTGGTTTGGGGGAACCTTCCCTTCTTCATTTGCTGCGTCTTCCCAACTTAAAAAAATTAAGTGAAACAATTTACTATAAAACCTGGACATTTTTTCTGAGTCATCTGACCAATTTAAAGTAGCTATACAAAACACAAATCTGAATTTCTGCTTTGTAGGGTAGGGAGTCTTTCTAATGGTAAGCAACCTTTGCATGTGTGACTGAGGCTTGAGACTGTCCCCAAGCCATGGGCTTCTTGGAATCTGGGGCCTCTTTGGTTTTCTTTTAGGCTTGTAAAACGCACCCTGAGGACTCTAGCATATACACATAAATCTTGTCAGTTAAATATAGATTAATGGGAATCAGCAGGGAGTAAAAATACTCCACTTTTAATGGTAAACACCATGAAACATGGTAAATACTTAACTTCAGTTTTATAGCAAAAAGTAAGTCCTGCCATCCCCATCCGGCACTCAGTTCCCTCTTTTCAAGGCATTTGGCTTACTTTGCACCTTAATTTTTGTTCCTAGTAAGCGATATTCTTTCCCAATACTTCCCTAAGTATATACAAAATACACATTGCATACAGTCTCCGTCAAGTCCCACTCAGTGAGTTTTACTAACAACTTCCCAACTAATGGTGTTTTGATGTCTCAATTTCTTTTCTTTGTTACAGAAGTGGAGTCTGATTTTGCAGACTCTCCATTTGCAGAAATGGAAAGGCGGGGTTTTTTGGGGTTTTTTTGTAGGACTATGCCAAATGGGGAGAAAAAGGAACAGAAAAGGACGTGAGGTAATTTTCTAGGTAGTCTAACCGGTCCATGAGGCAAGGAGGCATGTGCTTGTAGCCCTTTAACTCCTAACAGTATAAATCTGTTGCATCCACAAAGTTGGGATCCTTAATACCCGTATCAACTTTGAAAATGCTGCTAAGGATTTAACAAAAATGCTTTTGGTCACTTAGGCCAAGTTAAAAGACTTTACTTGCAGCCCACCCACTGGGACACAAAAGTGTGCTGATTCAAACCTCTGTGCAGGTAATATGTGGCTGCAGAGGCTGAACTACTTGGAAGATAACCTTAGCTAGGCTAGGAGAAAGAAAAATGAAGATAATGGAAAAGAAACAGCTGTAATAACCATCTATGAGCACACATGGCCTCTACTTCAGCACCTGTAAAACTTAAAAGGATAAAAGAAAAGGAAATTGCTTTCAGAATAGCAAAGCCAATTTTATAAACATTTCTTCTTTGCTTTTATGGAGTGTTGGACTTGTTGCCCTGTTTCTGGTATTAGTAGTGCTGCACTTACTAGCTTTTAGCGTGAAGAGAGGTATATTCCAGGAAAGTCTTTGCTTCATTTTCACTTCTACCCTGCATATGCACACACATTAGTTTAAAAGTGTATTTTTTTTCTCAGGCAGCCCTATTGCAATGGTCACTTAGCACTTCAGCCAGCCGAAGGGTGCCAGGGGCATTGTCCTGCACATCAAATCAGCTTGCATTGCCTGGGCTACGCTTCATCCTGTCCCACGGCTGTGAACAGGGATCTGTCCTAGCTCCGAGCGGCTGCGTGGCTGTACGAAGCGACAATCCCATTTGAAATAAGAAATCCAACAGTGACTTCCCTGTGCTAGGCTTAGGCTTTGCCCTTTTGCAACCAGCATAGCTTCAGTCTAGCAATAGCTTTATAGCTACTACAAGCCCCTTAAGCAAGGGCATAGCTTGACCATCCTTTGCTTGGACTGCGATTGCCAAACTACACATCTGTGTCCTTCCTACGGCTTGTTTCCCTCCCAGAGTGGTACTAAGGCTCTTTGCTTTTAACTGGACAGGATCCCAAGCCTGAATCACGGTGCAGCCCCAACGCAGGCCCGGCAGCAGCCAACAGGCGCCACAGCTGGGAGCCGCTCAATGAACCCCAAGGGCACTGCGACAAGAGGACCCGGGCAACCTGCGGCAGTTTTAAACGTGCAGAATGAAAACCTGCTTTGTTGCCTAATCTGTATTTTCCTGAAGAACTTAATGGAGCTAAAAGGAGACATTGGCTGCAACCTAAGAGTCATTTGTGCCTTTGAAACTCATGGTGAGTTTTGCAAACTTTTAGTCATTTTAGAAGAGCTGTGCAGAATTCAAATCCCGAATAGCACCGGGTGTCGGTTGTTTCTCTCCTAGGAAAAGAGAACTACGGTTTGTACTTCACAACTTCCAGCTGCAGATTTATCTCTAGCCTAGACATGAGACTTGCACAAATTCAGAGCTCACCAATTATTATGGCTTTATCGAGAACCTTATTAGTGATCATTAAAAATAATCCTGCTTAGGAGGGGACTGCTATGTGCAAAGCCCATCTTTCCTATTTACTTTGTGACTATTAATGGGTTCTTTTAATGTTTATACATTAGTGCAAGGAATAGTGTTAGCATAATTCCAGTGTAAAATAAAACCAGCTGTATCCATTAAAAGTGCATTACTGCCAGGAACTGTAAATATGTTTATGCCTGATAGCCTTTTGACTCAATAATATCCTGCTATCTCTGGTGGGCAGGCAAGTTTTTAAACCAAGAAAAGACAGGTTATGATTTCCATAACCAAACTGTTTCTTTTTAAAGTATGTTATCTAAATTCAAATTTTAAGAAGGGCATTAAAAAAATTTCCCTGTGATTTTAAAGGAGAACAATTGAAATGTCATCTTCAAAGTGGTGGCAAGAAGGTACAATGTGCACTAAGAACAAGTTATTCCTCCCAGATACACACATACGCAGACAAACCCTGCCATATCATACCATACAAACAATTTTAATTGTGTAGTTACAGTCAATAACCACTCCTAGTCAGAACATTTCTGCATAAAGAAAATTGTGATACACTTATAAAAACAGCCAGCTGTAACAAAATAACTGGTGTTTTCATAGCAATAAACTCATAAAAAAGAAATACACCTTTATACAGAAAATTTATACAGCTGTAGCTTTAAAATTGATTGTAAACCAAAGGAAGACACATTGCAAACATCAATTATTTTCACATTAATTGCATAAGTTTCTAAGGTGATCTATTAGTTTTATTTACCTAAGCTTATTTGCATGATAGTAAAAATTGCATACAACAATAAGAGTGAAGCTTATAGTATGAATTGCTTGGATAACATAGAGCACTTTTTATAGGCAACTGTGTAAAGCACATTTTCTCTATTTAAAACTTTTAAGACACTTTGTTTTACTGCCCATCAAAATACATTTATAAATAGAAAAAAAAATCAGTATGGTAACAAGAGAAGCAATATTACATTTAACGGAAACTTCCAAAAAAATTAATTACAACATGATGCTGCAGGATCTACAAATAAATAATGAGGACTAAATTGTGTTTCACATTTTCTTTTTCATTTTCTTTAAAACCATGTAACAATGAGAATGGGGAAAAAAAATACAGTGACCTTTATTTCCAAAAGAAAACAAATCTGAATTACGGCAGTGCCATATAATACAAGGCATTTGTTGGCATATGTTATCTTTAAACTGCATTCCACAGTCTATAGTTCTTTTGTAACATACAATAGAACAAGAGTAACAAACTCTTTTTTATTTTATTTTTTTAAATAAATGTGAGTTTCCAAAGATCAAGTGTGGAGTGCTACAGTAATAATTAAAAAACAAGAACAAAACAGAAACAAAAAACAGTAAATCACAAAAGTTGTAATGCTTGTCTGAAGGCTCCAGAATCAAAATCACTGGTATCATGCTTATTGGGTACACTCACAGTGTATCCAGTGAACACAAATTAATATCAAACAATCCTCAACGCTTCATCTGTTGCTGCGAAGCAGTTTGTAAAACAGAGTAAAACATCTAGTGCAGTCTGCATTATCCTTTTTTCAACTTTTGTGCAAGGTTTGGAAGATTCATTGGCCAAACAATGAATAATAAAGGTTTCTGACAGAACGCAAGATGGAACTTTCATTTCATTAGTAAATACCAGCGGCACTGTTGAAAGAAAATAATACTTTTAGATCAGTCTTTCAATTCAGCATTAATCTCTGTGTTCCCTTCTACCGATAACTCTTCTTCTAGTTTAACTGAAAAAAGCGTGTTTGCATTTTTGTCTTGGATGCTGTCTTCTAAATCCTTGAGCAACTCTTCTTCCTTGTACTCTGCGACATCCACCTCCAAACCAGAATTGTCCTTCAGCTTCCCATGGTGCTTGAGATAATATCGCTGGTTCTGAAAGAACTTGATAATGGTGTACTTGGGCAGGTCAAGCTGAGCCGAGAGAGTCTGGATTGCTTCTTCATCTGGATACAGGCCTACGTCTTGTATGAAACTCTGTAGGATCCCTAGGGCTTCAACAGAAATCTTTGTTCGCGGTCGGGGTTTCTGACGATTTTCATCCTCAGATTCAGCTGGTGATGCTACTGTCGGTTGCCTTGGGGGTAGTCTGGGACCTGGCTGCTGTTGCTGCTGCTGTTGTTGCTGTTGCTGCTGTTGCTGCTGCTGCTGCTGCTGCAAGACAAAGCACAGCATTACTTTGCATGTGGGTTCTTGCTCATATTTTGAGTTACCAAGAAAATCCAGGGGAGGGAAATTGCAAAGCTATAAACAAAGGCTTAATAAGTTTAAAAGACAAAAAGGGGGGAAAAAAAAGTAAAAAAAAATTAAAAAGGGCCATTATTGCTGAACCAGAATTAAAATATGAGTTAGTAACTCTGCATATCTCGCATGTGTGTGTATCTGTGTGAGCAGAGAGGAGGGATCAAGGGACAGTGGGATACGGACAGAGGCGGAAGGAAAACGCTGGCTTTGTCTGACTGAAAGCACTGATGAGGAGACATCGGTGTGGTTTAGCTGACAAGTTTTAATGAACATGCTCCACGAGTCAAGTGCAGACAAGAGAAAATGCTAAGTAGGTGACATAGTATAGGATTAACTTGACCAGCTTAGCCAGAAACATAGCAAGGGCAAAGTGAGAAAAGTGCCAGAGGAGGGCAAACGTGCAGGAGCTCTGCCAGCAGCAGCAGCTGCTGCCCAAGACCAAGGCCTGCAATCTCTAGCAATAGCTAGACTAAGGGACTGAGTGGATCAGGGAGAAGGAGAGCATTTTAGCTAAGTGCGGAAATGTCCCACTTCTGATCTGACCTCATCATGCACTGAAGTCTCGTCAAACTTGTATGCGTTATGACAGAATGCGTTAGCTGGAAGCGCCTAGCGTCACGCTGCCAAACCCAGCCTCGGCAAGGACAAAGAGATCTGGAGGTAGGAAATCTGTATTTCCCCTTCTGGCTCTGACCTCTCGTGCCTGTGGTCTCGGAGCGGGTCTGTCTTGCCTGTGTTCAAGTATCCCGACGTATAAACAGGGAACAAACATATTTACCTACTTCTGTGTTTGTGCTGGGGATTATGTAGTTAATATTTATAAAGCACTAAGATGCAAAGCTCTAAGTTGCACTATTATTATTAGAAGGGGACATGCTGCATTCCAAAAACTCAGGCAATAAAAATGAGCCAGTATGCACATCAGAAGAATAAGATAAAGCAAATCATGATGTAAATAATTAACAAGAGCTTAAAATGAAGTTTTGCAAGCATGGATTCAGAAACATTCTTAAAAGGTGAGGCACTGAGCCTTAGGGACTGAAACGTTTTTCTCATCCACCACCAGAGTACAGTACACTGTAAGATCATGTTTAAAATCAAAAGTACATTTATCAGCTACTGTTTTTGTTGACAATTCTTTTGCTTCACAGCACAGGAAGCACTGGTTAGTAAGATATTTCAGATCAGCAAATTTCTTGTCATATGGTACAAACCACCAGTTATTATTAAAAAACAACGGCAGCAAAACAAGCAGTTGCTATCACTGCTTTTCATTTCCCTTTGCGAGTCTCCCCTTGACAAATTTTTGTGTGTCGGCAGTGGATCCCAAGCTTCCCAGTGCAGCTCACCTGCAGACCCCAAGAAGCACAAAACACTGTACGAATAACATAAATACTGGAGCAATTACAATTCTGTCCATTTTGCAGTGCCACTCGTGGTTGCGGAGTTTTCGCATAGGTCTCAACACACGGTTTAGAAGCCACTGCTTTAAGTGAACTTCTTATTGTAAGATCTGACACAAATGCTAGTGGAATTAGGGCTCTCGCCTCATCCCTATTCACATCCTTTCATGTTTTATGGTCTGTGAGCAGCCCCATTCAAGGCTTCAATCCCAAAGAGACCCAAGACTACTCCTGGAACATTAAATTCTTACAAGACTGGAGGCTTTGCATATACAGCTTGAAAACTTGTGTCTTAGCTACATATTTATGCATCTACAACAATTATCGTGTAGAAGAGCAGAGACAAAACTCGGGCCCAATCTCCCAATCCTTACTCTTGCAAGTCATATTAAGTGATTACAATGCAACTGCTTATGTGAATAATATTTGCGAGATCAAACACACAATTTTTATCAACAAGGCAAGAAAATCTAAGTAAGTGGCATAGTGGTTGAATGTTTATACTGTGTGTAAGCTTCTCCTTTTATCCCCTTAAGAAGCAATTTTATTAAAAACAATGTACATTTCCAAACAAGTGCTGTTTTATTACTTAATATAGATCTTTCTTTCTCTTTTTGCTAAATCAAACAGCAAGTTTCCAGGCTTTGACAATTATTTTAGTACTTGATATCCTAAGGGATTGTCTTATTCAGTTTGCTTTATCTTTAATATACACTTGTGTTGTTTCTGGCTGCAAGATAACTCTATCCTTCCTAGCTTTGTAAATATTTTTCTGTATAGGCAATACAAATGATACACTAGGTGTCTGCTGAGGTTGGGAAAGCACTGGATAGTACCTGCCCTTTAAGAGGGCGCAGTTAAAAGGCTGACCTTAGGTCTTTCACCAGAAGGGATTAAAGAGTCCCCAGCTCAGAGAGACCGCAGTCCGCACTGCTGACCTGGGCTACAATATTTAGGAAAACAGCCGGTCGTGCTCCTGGTTCATGATGCTCGTTCGAGCAAAGGGTCGGCGCAGCCCCCAGAGGAGGGGGCGCCGCCGGGGCTGCCCCGGAGCGGAGGGCGGCTGTTTCCAAGCCACGTGGTGTGGGTCCTGCATCCCCTCCTCTGTCCCTGACACGGTGCCCTTGTGCCAGCTCACCTGCGGAGCAGCACCCAGCCAAGGTCCAGCGGTCAGCAGGCCTGGTAAGAAAGCGCCTCTATGCTCTCCTTTCCCAAGGGTGGTGGGAGAGGGGCTCTAAAGGAAAAACAAACAAACATTGACTCACCCCAGCCTCAACTGGGGTTCAAATGGGATGAGGAATCCCCTTCCCTTCAGTCCTACCCGGGGCGAGCCACCGCTGTTTTGAGGGTTCGAGCTTAGCTCTTCAACACCAGCGCAACAAGGTCTTCCCGCTTTGCTGGTAAGATGTTTGCAACTAGTGCCAAACACCTCTGCTTTTCCGTCCTGATGCCTGTCTAGCCAGGGACAGCCAGCACGGAGGCTCGTCCTGCCTGGCACGCAGGTGACTCTGCGCCGCCGCGTCCACGCAACGTTCGTAAAAAACCACCAAACTGAAACAAAAACCGTGGGTGGTCCCACGCTCTCCTTTGAACTCCGGTGGCGGACGGCAGCGCACTCTTATCTCGTACTGGGAGACCTGCATTTAGCCTGGCCGGGAGGAAAGAAACACTAATTTCCTTTGCTCCGTTTAAAGCTTTATTTACTTAGCGCTCTGCGGGATTGGCCAAGGTAAACTAACCTGAATCTGTTCTGCTGGCACATGGATAATGTGGGAAGGCCTGTCACCATGGTGATGAACTGCATTGCTTTCTTGTTCATAAATGGCATCGCGTTCAGGCTGAGGAAGACTGAGGAACCTTCGGATCATGGAGAGATTCTCCCAGAGGGTCCTGTTCTCTGGTGAGGGATCTTCTTTCCAACGTAACAGCTCACAGAGCCACCCCTTGAAGATAACACCAGCAAAACATTAGTTTTTTTCCTCACTTCACGAGGGGCAAAACCAGGGTGAAACGTGTGCTTTAGTGGCACTGCATTCTCTCACGCTCTCCCCCGCTTAAGAAAGGACTTTCACTGTGCAGGCTGGCCTCAAAGCAAACACTGATACACCGAGAGGCTGCCGCACTATTTCATGGACCCTTGTCAACATTTTGGAAAGTGCCTTCCCCTTGGCCCCACACCACAGCACTGCTGTTTGCTTAGAAACAAATTGGTTGCTCAAGGCAGAATCCCTTCCACGCTCCCCTCCCCAGCACAGGGGTTTCACTGCCGCCAGTATATTCTCTCTGGTGCCTGTTTTCTTTTATGCAAGGCTACACCCATCCGAGAGCATCAACACTGTGTTGCAGGAGCTGGTAGATCATCTGCTGAGCTATTTTTAAAATCCTGGTACTACTACTCAAAACAAGAAATTACTTCAAATATCTGCCTTGCCTGTAGGGCTGCCTAATGTACATCATAGCAGCAGAGCAGCTCCCTACTGTCCTTTCAAAAGACAGGAATCCTTTGACTAGACACACTCAAGTAGCATCTTCTTCCTATCTGCTACGAGTAGAGGTGCCTCTGCAAGTGAACTTATTTCAAGAGACAGATTGTTATCTGTTTCAAGATTTTTCTCAAAGAGCCAGAAAAAAAAAAGTCTCTTGGTTTTACATACACTATTAGGGCATGGGGGCGGGGAGCAAGATATGCTCAAGCTTCTGATAGATCCTTTACACCAATTCTGTATCACAGGACAGCGAGCTGACTAAGAGCTTACCTACTCCCATTCAGACATGGTTTTGGGATACACACTACGAAGTCGGCTACAGAATCCCCTCCAAGAACTGCAGTGGTTACTAATTTGCTTCTAAAAGACACACACAAGTTCATCTTGAAAATTTAACAATTGTTTTCTTATGTCTTCTTAAAATTTAATCGAGGATTTTTTTCTTAGTTGTGCACTGGTAGTTTTAGAAGAAGAGTGCAAACGTTCTAGCTAGCACAGTGTGCATCAGCAGCAATTTTTTTGTATATTAAAATTTAGAAACGATATATTACATGTATAAAACTTGCGTACTTCCTTTCTTTTAGCTTCAAGGATCTGATTTCAAAACTAGGTCCATGCAATTTTATTTCTTAATGCTGTAGGAAAGATAATGTGACATTTTATTGAATCAACAAATAATATAAATGTACAGAAGCTTTCAGATCATTTTTATATGTACTGGTAGTTCAAAAATGGTTTATCCAGACTAGCTTACTATTAGACACAATAGACACAGAGATACAATATAGATACGTATTTCTTGAAGATATTCATATTTTTAGCTAACAGTTAATAAATGCAGTGTAAAAATATTGCCATGATGGGAAGAGGTGAAAGTAAACAAATAATCTTAACGTGTTCATCTTGTATAAGAAAATATATAGTGAGGTGTGCATTACATTTTGAAGTATATTCTCTTAGATATAAGTGAAAAACTGAACAAATGACACGGGAGAAAATGCCCCCGAGAAAAAGAAAAAATCAAAATGACAAATGTTAAGAGAGATGGTGGTAGCAGAGCTGAGAAAGTAAAAACTCAAATGGGGTCAAAATCCGCCGGGTGCTCACTAGGTGTGCTGGGGAGGGGAGGGGTCGAGGGAGGAGAGCAGTGGCAGCAGAAGGGGCCCCCCTGCACCCTGGGGAAGGAGCACACCCTGTTCCTTGACCACGGGCTAAGGACGGATGCTGAATATTGGCCAAAGGCTTAGCAAGCTGGGCCAAACGCCTTCATGTAGAGCACATAACATACAGACTGTCCCAGCTGGCCTCGTATGGCCTGTTTTCAAAGCAGTAGCAAGGGTCTGTGAATTCTCCCTCCCCATCGTAAGGCGCCCTGGGATGCGTTTACCAGGTTAACGTGTGAACTGCCGAAGCCCCTAACAAAACCAACATGTTGCTCGCGCTTCTCTGCCCACCTTGCTTCTGTGGGATTATGTGCAGGATTATGCTCAACAGCAGTACTAGTTTTCTGTAGCGAGTTAAAAGAGGTGCAATCAGAAAGCATAGTTTGTTGGGGACGAAGGGATGAACAAGATGGAGAGAATCAAATCAAGATCTTTAAACTGAAATGCAGTTATAGAATTTTTAATGAAGAAAAAAACCCCAAAAAACCAGCCTTCCCCGAAGCATAAAAATTGTTGTTTGGTTGTCACGAGTCTGCACTGCTTCACATGGGAACTGCTGGTCCTCTTTCTAATGGTGGGGAAAGAGAGCAGAGCTGACTACCACAGCACCTCAGTGAAAGCAAAAAAAAAAGACAACCTGTCTGCTCCCATGACAGCTCTCTAAGGCATACAGACTAGAAAAGAAATTGCACCATACATTTAGAAGCTGCACGTATTTTGTCTGTTGATGACGTGAATCACAGATTTTTTTCCAAAAAAGACAATAGAAACTCTTTTTAAATGTCCAGTAGTAAAAATAATTTCAAAGCAATCACATTTTATGCTCATTAAACATATTTCACAACAGTTTTTGTTAACAAATAAATTCCTCTGCCCTTACTGTCTTTTCTGTTCCTACATTTACTAGATGAGACCTTATTTTTATTAATTACTGATGACTGGCGTTGTATTTCCAGTATTTTTCTATTGACTTTTGCACTGAAATAGTTCTTCTAATTCCTTATCTAAAAATGATTTGATGAGTTGTAACCTGAAGCAGATTTCTGCTAGCCTTTCAGGGAAGCACAAATTTTGAGATACTGAAATCCGATGCTTCTGACACGGTATACAGAATAGACTGCCATACTACCAAAATATCTCTTTTTCCACTGGGTTCATTAAGTTTTTAAAGAAGTACACATAATCTGATGAAACATATGATGGGCAACATGGAAACAACCAACTGAATTCTTCTAAAATTGCAAGGATAGTAACAATTTTTTGGTCTTGTGATTTATTTCTGGAAATATTTATGAAAGTTTATCTCAGAAATACTCTCAGGAGAGATAATGCATGGGCAGTTACAGAGGCTATAGGGGTTTACTTTGTTAGGAGACTACAAACTCTATACCAATACGGTTCTGTTTGGTTCAAAGCAAACAAACAAAACCGTAATTATTTCATTTAGCTTCAGGTTCAGAATTCTGTATCTGACATAAAAGTCACTCAGAGTCAGCTAAATGAGAACGTATGAAACGTTTTTGAAAATTTTAGGAAAAGTGATCAAACAGACTTCTACAATAGTGAATTTTACGTTCTGTAGAATTTGTAAGTTTGGTTTCCATTTGATGTAAGGAAGTATGACGTGTTGCAGTTAATGCAGTTGAACTTACAAGTGAACCTAACGAGGCTGATTCTTCTCCTCTTACACTCATTTAAGTCTAGAGCAATTTCTGTCTAGTTCGAACAATTCATTCTGAAGGAGGGCTTGGACCGCTGTTTTTTCATGTCTTTATAGTCTTAGCGGAAGTGGAAAGGACCACAAAATAATAAGGAAATATTTGTAACTCAGATTAGCTGACAACTGGTTTATACAGCATATGTAGTACATCATTAAAAAAACAGCCTTAAAATAATTAAGCCAATGTATCTACGCAGCAAGGCAAATCCCCCAAAACTCTGCAATGGCATTCGGAACAACCTTGATTTTAAAACAGAGTAAATTTGCCAGGCAACATTACACTGAATATAAAGAGAGTACAAAGCAAAATACAAACATTAGCCACATGTAAATATGTTTGGAGAACTTTCAGGATGTTACTACTTTTCAAACTGACAAAGTTTAATTTGACACCTTCTGTTCTAAACCCTTTGTTTCTATTCAAAATCACGCCTTTAGCTGCTATCAATCACTATGCTCTCCCTATTACTTAAAATACTGGCATGGGCCCTGGATAAGCTGAAAATGCCATGCAGATGAATTCTGAGATAATATGTTCAAACCTGTTATATACAACACAAATCCTGTAAAGTTATGTATTGTAAACCTACATTTATTGGGAACTAAAAGTCTTAAATCCATCTGCTACAAAGAAAATACTGTTATGCACTTTCAAGTAACCAAGTACCATCTGCAAAGGTCTTGCTACAGTAAGCAAGAAAATGGTGAAAAAAAAAAAGATGCTAAACCTAAGATATTTAAAATAAATAAGAGTCTTCTGCCTGCTTTTCTGATAGGGATTTAGTAAAGAAACATAAGACATTAGAGGAAAAAAACCTGTGAAAGCCGAACTGCCAAACTATTGCAAGAAAAGCGCAAAGAGGATAACTGCCAAACATTAGACTCTGCAAGACCCATGAGCATGCTTATTGTAAAGAAAGCATCTATGCATTCTATCGACATATCCAAATGCTATTTTATTCAGTCTGACCTGTGCTGTGTTTAAATAAAATCTTCTCTTTCACGTAGAGCTTCTAACAAACTACTCTTGCATTCTGGTATCTATCTTATTAAAAGGAAAAAAAAAAGTTAATTGAAATCTGCACGTCAGGTGTAAATACCAACCCCAACTAGGTCAAAGAGGGCAGCATTACAATCATGAAATATGTTTTCTGGGCAAGGCTTTCCAAATCAGCAACGAACACATCTAGTCCGGGAAGAAGAGGCTTCAAGGTGGAGCGACTGAACTCTCCCGTTTGGTGAATTTGATATAGTGTTAATAATTGGTCAAATGATTAACATTTCTTGCAGAGTAACTAACAAAGACTCCAACATTTTTTAAAAGAGCTGTAATTTGAATCTAAGAAGGCAAAACATTTTAGAGTATCAATGCTAAGACACGAACAGTTTTTCTTTGGTATAGGATATCTAAGATTATTTTGTATCATTCTCTGGGGCATATAGTATAATAAAAATACACGGTGTTAAAAAATGAGTCTAAATAGGAAGGTATTTGATACAAACATTTTAGCAGAAAGTGTGAACTGCATTTCAGTATTACTGTGAACAAAGACTAAGTACATAATCCATTAAACAGTACTTCTAACTCAAAAAAAATGAGCATTGTAGACTAACTAAAGTAGGCATTTTGAATGAGCACATTTTCAGCAACTAACTATAAAGCTAGCAATTTATCATTCAGCAAATAATTTTCTACTTTTAAAAGAATCTGTAAGTGTTACTTATGCTAATGAAGACTGTTTTTAATCTGCCCACAAACATGCTAATAGAGGGCAATTTTTTTTTTATTTACAGCGCTGAAGGCACTCCAGTTTATAGAACACAGATATAAAATTACACTTGGTAAAATGGGCTCTTAATTGTCTGAGCAACCCAAATCCTTCACCTTTAACACGAAAGCTTATAGACAAAACAAAGGAAAGGAACTCATGAACTAAACTTCAAGTATTGACTTTTTCCCCTTTAAAAGCCATCCAAGTCGCTTTACAGATCTAATTTCTGTTCCAAATAGCCACGTTCATCACAGATATTTCCATTTCTTTTCAAAACAGAATCCACGTATAGAAGAGAAGAAAAAAGGCCAACATCACCACCACAGTATATGCACATAGTCTTTAGCATTACGCTTGTAAGCCGCTCATTGCACGGAAAGGTTGCTTTTGGAAAAGTCGTAATACTTTGAACGAGATACATAATGGTAGCGAAGGAGTACTGAAAGCATTTTAAATTATTTACTAGGTTAAAAGGGTGAAATGGTACTTTAAATACATCAAATTTCATCATCTGGGCCATTTTTTGGTGGCAAAGTGGTATTGATCTTTCCAAATGCTTAAAATTAACTATTTCCAGAAGGTCATTATTTGATTAAAGGCATTAAAGTTGAGGGCAAGAAATGATGCACTTTGTCTTCTTTCCCATTCAAATAATCATGTAATTTAATCAGAACTATCCCTTCATGTCCTGTAATAAAAATGTTTGTCTTAAGATATTGTTCTTTACCTAACATATTAACCTTTAAATGTTATGAAGTTCTTAAGAATAATCTCTGCTTAGAGAAGATTCTTTCATAATGCAATGAAAGGATCTCCAGCACTTACACTGATAAGGCCAACTTTCCCTTACACATTGACTGGAAAATGCATTAAACCCTTCAACTGAGATTTCTCAGAGTGTTCAACAGGATCGAAAATTCAGGGAGTTTTGAATGACCAAGCTCATGCACATGGCATTGAGAAGCAAAATAAACAAATGTCACTTGAGCACAAACAAATACGACAAGTAAGTAACAATGGATGGTGCTTTCATTTATCTGGGAAATGCAGTTTGCATTACATTTGCATTATGTGGAAAAAACACAGCAGGGAACACCCACCACAGGGTAAGAACAGAGCATTTAATTCAAAATTCATTTTCAGGCTGAGGTTACTTAAATTTCACTTTTTTCTGGGTGAAATACCTGTGCGTTCAGACGTGGGAACTAGCCTAGATGATGGGAGCGGTCCTTTTTAGCCCTAAACGTTCTTCTGGAATTTCCTGACTGCAGGAAAATTTATTCTGACTGCAGGTTTATTTTTCCTAAAACATATAAATTGTCCTGGTTATCTCCTATGCAAAGCTGACTGGGTCTAAATGCTGCACAGAAGAACTGAAGTCTATTAAAAGAAGGGCCACTGGATATTTTCTGTAAAATTTTTGGAAAACTAACAATCTACCTGGCTCAGTAGTTTTTGATAGCAAGCACCACATTTGTTAGTGAAAAGCTTTTAAATTCAGCTTATGTTTTCAAGTAATTTTAAGAGCTGACTTCTGTGAGGCACATACTTTCAAGCAATTTTAAAAAACGCTATCAATGTTCAACGCTTTGGGATTGTCCTATTTTGCTCACAAAAGTGTGTACCTTTAAGTCAAGAAGCAAAAGCTGTTTTTCAGCCTGTTCCAGAACACAAGTAGAGACACCAGAATACGAATGCCTCTTCTTGAGACGTGGTCTAAAGAGATAATATATGTCCCCAGAAAAATGGTTGCCTTAGTATTTTATTTACGCTTATCAGCCTTAAGTTTCAGGCTTTGTCTTTGAGCAATTCCCCTAAATCTGAGAAAGTTTGAAACCTGAAGCTGTCCTTTATCTCCAGATATTTCTGGTTTATCTATTTTACTGGCTTTCATTAGTAGAACACTGAAAAGGAAAGCCAGATGTGAATTTTAAGTAAATCTATATCTGCCATCGTAATAGATGAGATTTAGCAAAACAAACAAACTGAAAACCCCGCAACCTCACAGGGCTTTTCAAAAGAAAGGTAAACTTCACCAGCAGGAAAAACTTCCTTTGAAGAATACAGAAACAGATCATGCTATTTCCTTAAAGATCTTATCCAACCTATTATTCAGCTGCACCATCTGTCTGGATGTCATCTCTACCTCTTCTCCAGGTTGTGAAAAAAAACCCTAAACCTGACCAAACAGCTAGCAGTGGTACTGATAGCATTTCAGTGCAATTTTTTTTTTTTTTTTTGTGATATGGTAGGGGAAGAGGATTTCTGACATCTCTTCTTCCCTCTGCTTTTTCTCCTCTCTAGCAGCAGCACTTAAAAATTAAATACACATTTCTATTCTTGTAAAGATCCAAACAAATAAATAGGAAAAGCAAACTTGCTAAAGCAACATGTGACAAGCAGCAAACAAGCACGAAACTAAAATGACCTGGAGAGCTGTTGCCCTGCTCCAGCAGTCTCATCTCTTGTATGAGACCTCTCCCTCTACCCGGAGCCACGGTGAGTGGCTAAGAGCCCGTGCTACCGAAAAAAATTACCGGATTAAGGTCTAAGGCTATACCAAAACTGGTAGGTACGCTCTCTGCGTATGAGCACTTCAGACTTACCACCAGCTCATGGAAAGAAAAAAACCTAACCCTTAACCCTAAAACTGACTGAAAACGTAAGTATCATTACTTTTTAGTTGAGTACAAAGGGAATGGAATAATCTAAATGAAGGGCTTCTTCCAAGCTTAGTTTCTCTGCTCTCAGCCTCCTCCACCTTTCCTTTCCCTTGTTCAAATGTATCTTTTCTACAGTATTGCCTTCAATTGCCTAGCAATGACAGATAGGCACAAGCCCTAATCAAAAACATAATATGAATGCCTTTGAAAATCGTACATAAAATGCAACTACATTCATACGTAAAAAGAAGGGGGAAAAGTAATAGATGCAAAAAACAGTGGGTGAAGCTTTATTCTGC
The DNA here is from genome assembly GCA_013398225.1 of Steatornis caripensis. Lineage (NCBI taxonomy): Eukaryota > Metazoa > Chordata > Aves > Caprimulgiformes > Steatornithidae > Steatornis > Steatornis caripensis. Next base: position 672,102 of record VZSC01013501.1, on the reverse strand, counting down.
CTTCCTCTACTCCAGATCCTAATCCTNTCTACAGTATTGCCTTCAATTGCCTAGCAATGACAGATAGGCACAAGCCCTAATCAAAAACATAATATGAATGCCTTTGAAAATCGTACATAAAATGCAACTACATTCATACGTAAGAAGAAGGGGGAAAACTAATAGATGCAAAAAACAGTGGGTGAAGCTTTATTCTGCCTTCCTCTACTCCAGATCCTCTTCCTCACACACAATTCAATTGGCACTGTAACCGTGAGATGTGTGTGACAAAAATGGATTTAACAATTAAACAAAAATACCTAAACAAGAAAAAACAACCGCTAATTATTAAGTAAGTCAGTCTTAGTCTGGTACATTACTTTTTATAGTACAGGCATATAAAATGGGTCAGTGGGTTTCACAGAGGGTGATTGGTAATATATGGCCCTTTATCTTTTACTTAAGTAGAGGGAAGTACTGATTTCACTGCAATACCGATGTTTCCCTTGAAAGTAAGTACAACTCTAAATCCAACCATGACCCTTAAAAGCCTATATTTATTTATTCTTAAACATGCAATCAATTTTTGTACGGCAGCTGTATCTGCAGTTTAGTTAGAATCTTTAATAAAAAGAGCCTGGCAATTTTAAAAATCTTTTTTACTACTATCAATTTACAAGTGAAGAGCAAATGTTTATTATTATGTTGCCCACAGAGATTTAACATTTGCTTTGGGGGAAAGACCTCTTGTAAAAAGCCCATAGGGCCAAAGTGTCACTTCCATAATTACTTATACATGTGTATATCATGTTGCTAGATTTATTTTTTTAAAAAGACTATAATTTCCCAGAGGGAGTAATATAAATCTGTGGCTTCTTGTCACATGCTTTTTCTTTCCAGAATTCATTTTGGATCACAGAAGATGTACCACACACCAAGGATTCACAGGCTCACAGATATTTGGACTTCACTATCAGTTCAGTTCAGCTGACAACATGGTCCAACAAGTGACATCATTTCAAAACATAACACTGCTCCAATCCATTCTCAGACATCCCTTCATATTTTTACAGCCTAAATAAATGTTTTCATATAGATTTGAATTGGACATTTAAATATTCTGAGAAAATTTCTTTTAACTTTTCTCTTGCAGTTCAGCCGGCTTCTGTGGCTCTGTTTCATAGTGAAGAACACTTAATGCTCTGATAATGCCAAGGACCGTAAGAGTCTTAAGGAAATTGAAAAGAATTTTTTCCTTAACTTCCCTTTACATTTTTAACCACGCAAATAGCCAGAAAATTAGTGTACTCAATGCAGTTTAAAAAAATCTTTAAAATCCATACCTGTGAAAGACAGACACCTCCCAGCAAATGAGAAGGGAGCAGCCAGAAGCACAGATCTCACCCACGGAGAAATAAAGGCAGCGAAGATCTTGGAAATCTAGAATACTCTTACTTGTAAGATGGTGGCTTGGGGTACAGACTTGAAAGATAGGAAAGCTGGATCAAAAGGGAAGCTGGAGAGAACTGGTTTCTCCCTCCTGGCTGGCCAAGGGTGGGAACCAACACCAGTGTTTTCAGGTACTTTGCCATCAGGTTGGGGACAAGAACAGCCACAAGGGAAAAGCTCCTAGACAAAGCAGCGCTTAATGTTAAGACTTCTCCTCACCGGCCAAGAAAAGTGCCAGCCAAGCTGAGGCCCATCCCCAGCCGTATTTCCAGGCAGCAGCTTCTGCCCTTAAATCAGGCACACTTCCTCCTGCCCTGATCCTTCCGACCCGTCCCTTTTCCCCAGGCGAAAAGGATCAATCCCTTTAGTCAGGCTCTCTCCCCACATGCAATAAGAGCAGCAAAATGATTTCATAGAGGTTAAGCAAACTGGCCACCCCAAGCAAAAATAAAAATGATCTCTTTTAAGCCCTTCATAGCTTTTTTAAAAAATAACCATTTTTATATAAAAAATGGGAAGCTCCTGCATCTGTAGAGCTTTCTCTTGCATGTTACATATACTAGAGATGCTAAGCACCAGGCTCAGCAAAATACTTAGTTACCTAAGTAAACCCACAGACGTAACTGATATCTGTCCAGATCTTGCTCAGTTGAGGTCCAAAACTTCAGGGAATTCTGCTAAGGACCACCCACTCCAAGCAACTTCACAAAGACCCCAAAAACTATTTTCATTTGCTTCTCAAATGCCATCCTGAAGTAAGGGAACACGGCACTGCACAGAAATAAAAACATGACCGCTGAATAACAATGTGGATTTGAATAAAACCTGGCAGATTAGGAATGAGATACGTATTTGCAATTGGTTCCCACCCCCCCCCCCCCCCACTTAGCTTGCACTAGTCTATTCATTGTACGCCAACAGTTTGGGGTAATTAGTAACAAAAAATCTGAAGTTTGACTTGGAGGTTAAACATGAGGAAAACAAAGAAAATGGACACAATGAGAAATTATTAGGGACGCTGAAATTAAAAATTATCTGGAATAAAACACTGTCTCCTTTCTCACCCTCCACCTAGCAATCCTGTAACATTCTTCCAAGAGTCGTATGTTTTGAATTATCCAGTTTAACAGTCAGGGAGAAAACACTCATTATTGCTTGCTCCTTCCTTTGCCCAACAACCCTTCACCTGATTTGTAATCGGTTGCTCTTTTAATAAACCGCTCCTCGGACTGTTACTGTACGTTACTGTATATTTGTGTTTGCGTAAGATGCCTTTATTCTTTGCGGTAACGTATTTAGCAGCTTTCGGTTTTTCAGGAGGAATTTTACCCTGTCGTTTCCTGTTTAGTTACGGGTTGAGCTCGCTTTTGTTTTCTGCGCTGTTTACTCGGTACCCTGCTTCCCCCATTGCCGGGAACCACGGGCTGCTCGCCGACTCCTCAGCCTGCCTCTCGGCTCTGGCACTACAGCTTTGTTTTCATTTCCGTACGTCATTAACTCTCGTATAGCTCGCTCAGACTTTTCCTTTTTTTTTTTTTAAAGTGCTGTAGTTTCTTCACGTTAAAATGCCGATACTCTGAATCTTCAAAAGCCTCCCAAATCAGTGATCTGCCCACATCAGGCACAAGCAACCGGACAAATCAAGAACACTGCTCTTTGCCCAGATATCTCCGTGTTGCCACGCGGGATAAGGAACGATGTTTCACCCACGAAGCCAGCAGTGTTGGCAACCAGCCCTAGTCTCCCCACCACCCAGCAAAGCCCAAGGCTGTGGTGTGCTCACGCTGCGCCTCATGCCCAAGCCGGTGCTTCTGCAAAGCAGCTGGGTGCAGGGGGATGCACCTGGGGTGGGATGCGCCCCGGCACAGCTCCGGCACGTAGGGGACATAGGCAGGAGAGGAGGAAGGGGCAGATGGAGCGAGAGTGGATGGTGAGGATATACATAGTGAGGAATGGGGTGGGAAAAAGTCAAAGAAGGGCTAAGAGGAGAGCTATAACGAAAGGAATTACTGAACGTGGCAAGAGGAAAACAAAACAGAAGGTGAGGATACAGAAAGCGGAAAGAGAGATTAAGAAAATCCATCCTGCTAGACACAGCACCTCTTGTCAGGCAGACAGCAGGTGCTGCCTGAGGAAGAGCTGATTCACGCATCGAGAGTGTAGGAACCGAAACACCTCTACCTAAGAAAGGAAAAATAAAAATAAAAGACTCAAACGAGGTGGCAGAGGGTGCCGTGTTTTTTTTGTTTTGGCAATCCAGTGCTTCCTGACTGCACGACATTTTCCCAATCGTTCTGTGAAGAAAGGAGAGCTGGATNAAGAAAGGAAAAATAAAAATAAAAGACTCAAACGAGGTGGCAGAGGGTGCCGTGTTTTTTTTGTTTTGGCAATCCAGTGCTTCCTGACTGCACGACATTTTCCCAATCGTTCTGTGAAGAAACGAGAGCTGGATTTCTGGACCCTTGCAAGAATTCTGATGGTTCATTTCAGCATTGCCTCTTCCAAATCAAGCCCTTCCTGCCCTCCTCTTCACCTTACTCCAGTCTCATTTTTGAGACTTCTGCAGCCATAGCACCTCCAGGACAAGATTCCCTCTTTGTTCAGGGTCTGCACAGACCCTGGGGGAGTCAGTAACGGAGGCGGCACTGCATGCAGCAAGGGACTCTGATGGCACACGTACACTGACCTACTCCAGCTCTGTGCAGCAGACCAGGGGGGCACTTACGTAGTTAAGTTTTCTGCTTCAAACTGTGCCTTCAGTGGCTTTCAAAAACTATCCTGCTCACCTTCTTCTGACTGACTTTGACCACCGAGTCTTAGTTCCCTGTCTCTTGCACTTTTGATACTGCCACTGCATCACAAATCACTGGCAATGGACAAAACAATCTCTTACTAAAGCTACTTTTAAAAAATCTCCTCTGGAAGCCTTATTACAGATTAGATTTGATGAATTCCTATCAGATGCACTGCAACACTCCTCTCGCCTGACAATACCCGCAACAGCTTTTGGGGAATCTGCTCAATGGCATTCTGCACACTTACGTTTTTTTCCCTTGCTGTAAGAATTCTTTTAGAACCTTATAATTAAAACTTTCTATCAAAAGTGCATTAATTTTTTGTCTGTGTAGGAAAAGTAGCCAACAGCGATCTACTAAAGAGTGGATGGTTTAAAAAAAAAAAAACCTTACTAAGTATTGAAGGCTGTCTAATTAGAGCAAGCCAAACAATTTAACTGAAAAAAACGGATTTATAAAAAAACCAACACAATTTACAGACACTTGGTTTCCTAAACACTAACCACAATCTGTTTTCATAAGAAATACTGGAATGTTTTCATAAAAAAATAAATCAATGTTCCATTCGCCAGAATTCTAGACACTCTGAAGATTCTTTTTAAAAAAGAATCTTTTCCCCAATGGAAGAGATAAAGGGGAAGAGTTAGGTAAGAGACAAAATCCATGGCGAAAAACTTTGGCAGAAAATTTTATTTCTGCTAAATCCAGGTAGCAGTGAAGACTACATTTTTGGTTAGAAGCTCTTCTTGAAGCGAGGTGTTTGCCGCCATGTTATTTTGCAAAACAGCACAGTAGGATGACTACTTTAGTAAGTGGGCATAAACCCCCGAGATTAGAAAGTCTCAGAGTGAGAGACAAAACCGTCACACGATATCTGATTTCTTTGCCAAAGCAAGGTTTTTAATAAAGGTCATGGAGAAATAATCTCCGAAGACGGCTGTGTCTCTTTCCCCCTATATGTTTACTCTTTTATTTCGCTCCTTTACGGTGAAAGGCAGACCTTAACACGCGCGCGCACACACACGCGTGCACACACAAAAGGAAACAACAACCAAAGAGGACGGGAGGAAAAAAAAAAAAAAAAGGAGCCTGAAATTTTAGTTACACCACATGTGGTTTTCATTTGTGAAAAATGAACAAGCTGTTTGTGGTTAAACTGTCTAATCTGCTGTTATCAATCTAGCGCTGCATTCAAGATTTACAGGATACATCAGCTTCTGTGCCACATTAGCTGTAAAAGGGAGAGGGGGTGGGAGGAAAAAGGAGGAGGAGAGAGTTTATCCTGAGGAATAATATTTCCAATGCAGCCACACTCACACTACATCTGGTTGTGCTGGTAGCGGCAGTTAAATTGAAATATTTCACAGCGTGTGTCAGAAACATGCAGAATGGTAATTATGACAGATCTGATTAAGCCTGAGTGCCACTAGCTCCCTGGCCAGCTCCGGTTGTGCAGGTGTGACCTTGTGCGTGCCTGCGTGTGTAAATAAAATTAATTACAAGCGAGAGGGCGAAGGCTTCGGTGACATCACAAAGCGGAGAAACTCCCAAGGGGGAGACCTAATGGAATATTTTCCCTCAGTCTAATAATACAGTTCATATTGACTTGAGGTAATTAGTGGGATCATTAAAGCAGTTTTCCCGGCGTATTTGGCTGCCTGATCAGATTAGTGAAAATGTTCTTCAGAACAAGCCCTGTGTGGTCTGCCAGAGAAGGAGGAAATAAAAAGCAACAAAGCATATTTTGGAATGATAAGCAGCGCTGGACTTTTTGCATGGCATTTTGCAGGGCCGGTCTCGGGAGCCTGGGCGCCCGACTCTCCTGACCGATTCGGTCTTTCATCCCAGGCACACCTGCTCCCGCTGCGCGCCTCCTAAGACACTTTAATTTTTCTCTCTCTATCCTTCACCGCCGTCCCTATCCCTCACTGCTTAAAAAAAAAATCAGATAAAAGCCTTGTGGAAGCGCTAGCATCAGAAGAAGTGCGTTAAGATAACTGGGGGAAGGATGAAGAATAAATACGTGGTCAGGTCCCCCACACCTCTCCCCAAAAAGCTAACAGAAGACTGAAGGCACCGGTTTGAGAATTAGTAACGTTTTCATTTCCTAACAAGCTTACCCTAGCAAAAAAAGGGAAAAAAAGAAAAAAGTTTAACTATGATATAAAGTCTTCCACGGTAACAGAACACAGAGCCCTAATCAAGAAATGGACCATTTGTTTAAAAACAGTCTATTGAGCATGCTCTACCTTGCAAATGGAATATGCCAAGCTCTGTCACAGATGGCAAGCTTTGACAGTTCCCATCCGTAGCGTCGATACTCGACAGTTCAGCACAAGATCAGTGACATTCTGTCTCATTAGAGCCACGCTAATTATCACAGCTAGTTTCAGGGGAAACCATGTGTTGCAATGGTCAATTTGAAGGAGTCTGTGCATCAACAAACTGGTAATAAGGATCAGACACCTTATTATATGACAGCATGCTGCCTATGATCTGATTTACTGAATCAGAGGTACTGAGGCAACACTGAAGCCTGATGGGTTATGGAATCGCGTGTACACAATGCATATCTGAAATATGCTTTAAAAATAAAAGGAAGCTATACAGAAACAATACAAATAAAAATTTTCAAGCAGCGAAGTTATAATGAGGACTTTTTTCATTTGTCATTAAGACATGCAGGGATGTTCAAGATCTTGTCAGCCAGTTTTATCTTTAATCAAATCATATAAGATAAATAATTCAAAATGAAAACTGTAAAATTATGGATTATGCTAAATTATAATTCATTCCATACTCTGATTTTTCAGTTTCAATAACATGTACCAAACATTCCTTATGTTGTGCCGTCTTGCTGCTTTAACAGAATTTTATATTTTGTAAAGAGCTTTCTCTACTTGGCTCTCCTTTTTCATTTGTACATTTAATGACTTCAACTTGTACTTCTCCTAGCTTCTCCCATACATTCGTGCTCCTTCCACCAGACAAAAATCATCCAACCAAGAACACCCCTTTGCTGTTTCTGGCCACCTGCGGGGCCGCATCCTGCCAGGCGCTCGGCGGTCCCATCCCCAGTGCCTCCCAGGGACACGCTGCAGGCTGAGGCCATGAGAGCATTAAGCATTAACTCCCGACGAACGCAGGGCAGGTGTGCACCGCATCCCTCCAGGGAAGCTCTCCTTAGGGCTCAAATACACAGCGTTTCCTGAAGCTGCTACCAGCTCTTTAAACGGCTTCTTATGCGGATTGTAAGCAGCGCCTGAACAGCTCGCGCTGCCACCCGCCTGGCTGGGAACCTCTAGCTGGAGCCGATTTGACCCCATGTGTAAAGCACGCTCAGGAAGACCGTTTTTTCCTCGGTGTGTCAACAAATCCAGCCTTTGCCTTACGTGTTAAAAGAGCTGCCTGGCCCCAAGTTGCCGTTTGAAGAGGCCAATATAATCCTCTTACCAGTGAAGTATTTTCCATTCTGTACCCTTTATTTGGCTTGAACTATTTCAAGTTTTAATGCTTTTTTCCCTCCTCTATACAGATTTCCGTGGGCAACTGCACACTTATATGAACCACCTCACAGATTTTAAGGCAGTTTCTCTTCAGTGCATCTTTGTTCATTCAAGAAGTCGCTGTCTACTTTTTACTAGCGGGAACTCAAGACTCACTGATGTCCACCCATGCCACCAAGGTCACACCAACGATGTGGGACATGGCCAGGATCAATGCCGGCCGGCTCTTCTCCAGGTCTACCCAGATAGAGTGATACACAGGTTAACTGAACTCAATTTTTCAACCTCCTTTCTGAGAAAGAATTTAAAAAAAAAAACACCCTAAGGAAATTTCCTGAGGCTTTAACCTCTATTTTTGCAAAGAGATGTCAGAAAAGAAGTTAAGACATGGGGCAGAGGAAGGACCTGGAGCACTCTAAGCATTCATTTTGTTCCTGCAATAGAAACGCGAAAATCTCCTTCTCTCCGACCCGGGCGAGCCAGAACACACTATGACTCTGCAACATGATATTTTGTGAAAGAAACAAATCAGCTCTATCTGCCAAGTTTCACAGTCTCGCTGAATGACACGCCGCTTTATGGGGCAATTCTTGATTGCGCACAGAAGCCCATCTTGCCTTCTCAGTTCACACTCTTCCTCTCCCATCCCCGCTGACACCCGATCCCGTCCCGACTCCTGCTGCTCATGGCACCTCTTCAACTGCCAGAGCAATCATCCTTGCATAGCGGCGGGAGGCCACGGGGGGTGTGTGTGTGTGTGGAATAAAATAAAATAAAATGAAATGAAATAAAAATTAGAAGCTGTTGTGTGGTGTACTACTACAGCTAATGTTTTTTTAAACTACTGTATCTTGCCTTCCTATGAGGGCGAAGGGCTTATTTCCAGGTGGACCTGTGAAACGACAGCAGACCTCAGAGCACGTTTTGTTTCCACCTCGCGTCTCCCCGCGCAATATCCCTCCCCGCTCCACAGAGAATCCATTGTACGCTGGGGGGGTGGGGTGGGGGGGAGGGGGAGGGGAAGGTTTTTAAGCCAAGATTTAAACCCAGGAAGTGACTCAGCTGCTCCGAGGGAGACAAAGGCGGGAGATGACTTGACGGAGAAGCGGGGTGACAGGCAAGGGACCAAGCCTTGACCTGCCCCCCGGGCTGGACTCCACCAGCGCAGCCTGAAGTGCAGCACCCCAAGGAAATGGCTTCAGAACTAAATTTCAAGACCCCCCCCTCCTAAAGCCGCGTTGTTACCGGGGGTTTAATCTTGGTGATAAAAATGTTTCTTTTACCCCCACTACAAAATAGTTGAATAGATCACTCTAAATCTGTGGTAATGGCATGTTACATCTTCGTGCCAGATCCACAATACTGTGCTTGTTCAGTGTGGGAAGCTGTTTAAAAATTACTTTCCTATTAGAGTATATAGCTTAGTCTCTAGACGTAAAAAGCCAGATCAAAGATAGAGCATTTATAAAACTGCTGGTTAAAAAGATAAAAGTGAGATAACAGACATCAGTTTTTCACTATAAATCTCTGGGTTTACTACAACATTAAAATTTCCAGTAAAAGCAGAGTTTTATATACCTGAACTCTAATGGCCTATTCTGAAAATATTTATGTCAGGAAAAGCATGGTATTTGCATGCCAAAAGCAATTTTAGTGCCAATGTTTAGCATTCCCTTCCCATTTAACTCCTTCCCATCTACTCACGAGTGTTAGAAGCAGTGCCTAATGTCCACCCGGTGCGACCCCGCACGCAGGCCTTCCGGAGAGGACACTCCAGGTACACACTACGGCAAAAAGTCAAACACTTCTAACAAAATACCACTGCACAAAATACTTGCATTGATGGCTTAGGATGGAGTTCCTAGCATGGTCTGAACCACTGATTTTACCTCCACGCTCCGCATGTGAAACTACTCATTTTGAAGGGGCTAACTGCCTAACCAAAGTGAAAGACGGGGACAGAAGCACAGGAAATTGGGCAACATGGTGCAACAGCTCAGAAGTAACGGGTCAAAACCCTCCGTAATTAGATGAGGTTTCTGGAGGTACGGGTAGCACGCCCTTAGTTTTATACTAAAATTAAAATCGGAGTATGATTCTGTGAGAGCCAAGTGTCTCGCCTTCAACATATAGGTATTTTTATTCAGGGAGAAGGGAGGGCATTTGGCAACTGTACCTGGCCATGCACAGCAATTGGCAGGACTGACGCTGCAGAAAAGCATCGATTTTACCTATTTTTCTACTATAAAGTAAGCTTATTTAGGTATGATAATGTAAGCTAACGGCCTTACACTATAGCGCATGGAACTCTCAGAGGTATGGAAGTTGGTATTACTTCAGCTTTTGCAAACTGTAATTTCCTAAATTTAAGAAAGCTTTAGCAATATACGCTGATTTTCAGCAAAGTTTTGCTTTCTTCCCTGCTTCGTACTAGCATGTGCAGGCCACAGCATTTCAGAATAAGCCATGAACATTAATGCAACTTCTCAAAACAGAGCAAACATACAGGAGCACTACAAGTCTCTACTTGTCTCGTCTCTCGGGGCTCTTAGGTTTGGGGGTTTTTTTGTTTGTTTGTTTGTTTGTTTTTATGGAATAAAATTAGATTTCAGCATCTGTCACCATCAAGAAAAAACTCTATCCCTGGCTCCCACATGAAAACGTTGTAACCAATGCACAGTTACTGAACCATGATGCCTTAATGATCATTACACAAATCAACTTTTTTTGTTTGAAATAACAAAATTAAGAACGTGCTTTCATAATTACTTGAATCAGACTGTCAGGTTATAAATTGAATAAAACCCCAATATGATTAAATTGGAAAAGTAACGCAGACCACACAAATTTGTGTATGTGTGGGTTCTTTTCATTTTGACTTATTCGGGTGTGCCAATTAAATTTTAGCAAACAATGTTGTTAGAATTGTTGTTCTACGACTGAAAAAAACAACCTGGGAGACACAAAGCACTTGGTAAACTTTTCTACCTTCCATTTGCATGCATTTTCCTAAAGCTTTCTTTTCAAAATAACCTAACAAAAAATACGTAGACCTATTAGGCAGACAACTTTCAAAAAAAAAGTAAGATTTTAAATACTGACGTTGGGTGTTTTGCCAATTACAATTCTAAAACTCCCCAAAGATATGATGCATTCAAGCAATTTGAATTATAATACCTTCCTTAGCTCCTCAGTATAACCATAGTAACTTTTAAAGTATGTATTTTGAATTTAACAGATTTTTAACCTATTCTGCAGATAATATATTGATCACTAACAACACAGAAACTTTAAAAATACACGGAATGCATACATTCCTATACAGGAAAAGAATTCAACATCTGAAAGAATCTTCTAACCAAGTCCCCAAACTCACTCAAAGCCATGTGCCAGACAGTCCCTTTTCTTTGGGAAAGCCAACAAGCTGCCAGCAAAGCGTGCCGTGAAACTGCACGTATGCACATCGTCACTCACCTATGCCAGAGCACGGTATCACTAATATCACTGCAATCTCTTCCTGCTCCTGTCACCCCTTCCTTGCCCTGCGCTACGACCTCAGCTGCACTGAGCCTCTGCAGCCAGCTGGTTTGCTGAGCATCAGGCCCGTACGTGGTCCTCTGTGAATCAGGTAACTGCTGCCAAAGGCACTAACACAGCGCAAGGGAAGATGCTAATTTTTTACCTCGGCGCTACCTAAATAGAAACTTCTGTAGCGCATCATTTAATAGCTCTTCTGCACAAAGTGCTCTAGTCAGCAGAACATTATCTGCAGTCTCCTGGCTCAGGCAAGCCTAGCCACCTTGCAGATGCTGGCTGCTTAGACACACAATCTAATGTTGACCCAAATCAGTTCCTTAAAAAAAAAAACCAAACCACCCAAACAAAAAAGGCCCTCCAGCAAACAACTACCTTTGTCCACTGGCAGAACTGTTTTAGGTCACATACTGTTTAATCGATAACTTCAGTTAATCAAGTTTTTCTACCCAAAATAAGGTAAGAGCAGCAATGTTCGATTTTAGTCATTTTAAAAACAAACTGTTAACCAACGCATCTTTTTCTAGTATGTGTCCTCCAGACTTTTCACTATAACTGGAAGCGGTTATCCCAGGATTGCCAGTTCTGAGCAGGAAACCAATGTCCTCAAATTAAAAAAAAACCCAACAATGGACCTGTCTCAAGAGAGGTTCTCTTAAAAGAATGTCTGAACAAGCCTCTTTTTTGTGCAAGGGAGACTTCTTTTCCCCAAGAAATATTTCTCTGTACCGCTGACAAGAGCTCCAATGCAGAATTTTTTACAATACAGACATCTCCTCTAATATATGTGGCTTTGTTACACTTTAAAGCTTATTAATTGCCTGACTAGTAGTCAACCAGTTAGAGAAGACCCAACTCATCCAGTTTTCCCAAGACGTTACTTCTGTGAAGCAGCTTTCTACTACAAAAGGCACTTTGGCTAACTACAGACCTGAAAGCTTGCTTAACACATAAATTAACATTGCATTGCTTAAATTCAGGAGAAAAAACAACCTCTGAGAATACAGTCATCATCTTCACAATAAAAAGGAAAAGAACTACATGTTTAGTGTTGTTTGTTTTCTATACTTGGTAGCAAAGGTTGTATAAGAATCTAAATGTTATATCAACACTCAAAAAAAACCTGCACCGCATCCTCTGGAAGCTTTTGTGCTTCACTTTGATTACCTGTCCCTTTTAAATGCGGCATTGGAAGAGCTGTCCCGCCTAGGAATTTTAAGGCTACATGCTTAAATAAATACACTATCACACAAATCAGATCGGATGAAAATTACGTGGACTGACAGTCTGGCTTCATACCTTAGTTTTGCAGAGGACTGCAATGGAAAGGGGAAGGTGTAGAAAACGGACAGTTCTCTAACCCTGAGTCTTGACATGTAAATAAAGACATCTGAGGAGCACACAGGTTGGAAGCTGCTGTAACATTCTATCATAATTAGAAACATTTCAAGAGCCCTGTAATTTCCAATCAAAATTACAGTAATTTCCGATATACAAGCCATGATTCATGACAGAATTTTTACATTCCATGGGAGATTATAGTGGCCTGATGTATGACACACTGAGTACAGCACTAACATAAACAATTCACTTTAATGTTTAAACAGCACTTGGTGTTTAGAATCCAACAATAAAAGAAACATATTATTGTAGAAATTATCACTCTGACAGTGATTGAAGGGTAGGCAGGCATGTGGCCTATAAAGCTGTAATTTTTACAGTCCACAGCTTGAGTTTAATCATTTTGATATCACATTTCCAAAATATCCCTTTAAATGCTCCTTACAGCATATAACTTAAGAGACAACATCCTGTCTGTACAATGAAATGGAGAAAACTCCAAAACGTGAACAACGCAGAAATCAAAAGTTAAAGACTGTTAAAAAGAAAAACAGCACTAAAATGCTGACAGTCAAATAAACATTGGTCTAACTGATCATTATCGTCTTTTCCTGGAAGATGCTGTATTTTTCTATGAAGCAATTTTAGAGAAGTAAAGGAATAGTGACTAAGTGGACTTAACATTTAATCTAACGTGAAAATTCAACGCTGCAAGCCTTGGTGCCTTTACCATTCCTTTCAAGCATCGGTGTAACTGTGGTTCTAGTCTTTCTCATGTTTCTATACGTTTTTTCTTTACTTGCTTCTTGAGTACATTCTCACTTACATCAATTCTTCTGCATACTCCACTGATCTTTCTCAGAAGACATGTCACTTACAATAATCACACCCAACAAGTGCTTGCTGATTTCCCTCTCTTGCCGCTAAACTTGACAGAAATTCTTCAGTTGAAGAAAACAGAATAGGAAACCACACAATAAAGGCTTAAAACTGAATATGCAATACATATGTGTACACACGCGCAGGTAACCAGGTAGCCATTGTATTCCATAAAGATCATACAGGTTTTCTTGGATGTCGCTTGTATGACTGTAATTTGTTGAGGGCTTTTTTTTGTTTTTGATGCGGACAGTGCTGACCCACCTCCTGTGCACAGCTACACCAGCGGGTCTGCTGCACCCAGGCCCATTTCTGACTAAATACTTTTGCAAAAAAATTAACCCCAGCTGCTCCTTGTTGCAGCACATGCAATTACAGAACACCAAGCCTCGAAATGAATTCAGCAGCAATATATATAGATTGCACACAGCTTTTGGCATGTCCACACCAGCCAAGAACTGATGAACCTGATGCTTTCCGAGCCGCGCGAGACCCACGGGCATGCAGAGAAGGCAATCTCGCTGGCGGGCAAGAGGGAGGGATGCATCTCAGGAAGCCGCTTCTCAATCCTGCCCAGTCAAGGGTAACAAGACATTACCTTTGGACTCAGCAAGGAGCTCCCAGTTGTGGTACTGGGCTCACGTGCTAACCCGACCGCTCGTTGTGACTTACACAGAAACAGATCAAAACCAGAGGGTTGAAGGGAAAGCACGCACGACAGGGGGACTGTTGCACCCCGGGAGCTTTACCTGGCTTTTGGTTGCCGCAACCTTTGCAAACAGTGCTTGAGACACCTTAGCTCTCTTCATTTCCTGCTGAATCTCATCATAAATGGAAGCATTAATGTTCATGGAATTATTTTCTGTTTTTCCATTCCTCTCTGTAGCAATAGTAGCAGTTTTGACCTAGAAAATACATTTTATGAGACATTTTTCATTACGAAAAAGTTATTTTCCTCTATTTCCCTCTCCAAGTGGTTCCCCTTTCCATTTTATTCCTTTTATTCAATCTTGCTCTGATATTCTTTCAGCTTTCCATAGACTTAACATTGTAAGTTATCCATGGTTCAGGCAACTGGGAAATGAGAAAATTCAGCATATTTTAACAGGTGAGTGCATCTGAAATATGAGTTATCATTAGCTGACCACTGTGAATTTCAGTGTCAAATTAGGTGGAAACCTGTCAAACATTCTTGTAGAGACTTGTGAATCCTTACGTGATTTCTTTGCCCCACGCAAATTAAGGCAGAATTGTAACTGTGGCTTAAAAGAATCTCTAATGAAATAAAAAAGTGACAGATACATCTTGATTCATGTCTTGTGTCTAGTACACTCAAATGCATGATAATGTAGAAAAGTTGTGGCTTTAGATTTAACTTTCTAAAATACTACCAGTTTAAGTTTTAAGCTTTTTTTAAGAATGCAATGATTTAGAAATAATGCATGTTTTAACCACTCACTCATGAAATCAAGATAGGGCTTTCTTAAAAGTATTAATTCTAGTCCTATTTCACTTACATACATCAAGTATTTATTCTTTTTGCAGTCCAGGTTAAAAAAAAACAACCTACAGGAAAACAAGACCGAATGATTACACTATCACAGCTACGCTGCATCTGCAGCATTAAGGAAAACAACAAATAATACATCAGTAGTGACGTGATGTGCAGAATACTATCCTTTCCTTCATCCTCTGGAAATGATGGAAGTGATGTTTCAACACCAAGAATCATCCCACCAAGGTTACAGTGCGGTTTCTGTAATATCAGTTGAGAGGTACAAAAAATCAGCAGGTACTCAGCTTATCCTACAATATACTCGATAGTTAATGTTAACGTCTTTCTTTAGCAGCTACTCTTGCAACGCTTGCCCAAGGTTAGTGGACCTAATGGACCACTAATCCTAACGTGGACCAGAAGAAAGGAAAGACTGGATTTCTGCCAAGAACACACAAGGTGATGATGCAAAATCAAACCTTTAGATTTTGATTCCAACCTACTGA
The DNA here is from genome assembly GCA_013398225.1 of Steatornis caripensis. Lineage (NCBI taxonomy): Eukaryota > Metazoa > Chordata > Aves > Caprimulgiformes > Steatornithidae > Steatornis > Steatornis caripensis. The sequence goes on along the minus strand of VZSC01013501.1, from coordinate 656,618 downwards.
TTCATACCAAGATTGCTGAGAGCTGAATTAATTTAGCCGTTCAGAAGTTACACGTCTCGTCTAAGTTAGTCATTCAGGCCACCTCTAAAGCTAATGGCAAGAGTTTGACACTTCCAGAGGGTGAGCCAGCCTACTCCGAAGTATGTGCCTAAACCCACACTTTCACTATCAGTTTAATCCAGTGCGAGTCAGCATCTTCCTGTGTCTCTAAAGTCCCTCGAGGTTCAAAGGGAAATGATGACAACACGATAATTCATTTTCTAATCTCATTCTCTATGAGCTTTCATATATCACAGGTCTCACGATATGAGGGTCAAAGGGTTTGGGTGAGAGACATACTTAGGCAAATCATCAGCCCATTTTTTCCTAGAAATGTCACGCTCAATTTGTGTTAACTATCCTCCACAGTGCTTTTAAGATAAAATAATGTAGCCCAGAAACTGGGAGTGCATGTTACGAGCCTGATTTGTCTATCAGGCTTTTCAGGAGCTGTGCTCATACATGCCCATTAGCTGCAAGGGGCGAAACCCCAGCAAGAACAAGGCGTCCACACACATTTCCACCTGCCTCCTTCTGGCAGCGATTAGCACTTTCTGGTGTCTGAAAACAGGAGTCCTAAATGAAAATGGAAATGGAGAAAAAACCCAGAATGTGGCATAAAGTTTATCATGTGCTTTTCTGAAAACAACTGATACTTTGCAGGTGATCTGGAGAGTGAGGCATTTGCTTTCCCGCAGTGTGACATTGCACAGGTGACACTGCAGTAGCGGATGGCCAAGCCTGAGCCAACGGCTGCTCAGAAACATTTGAGGCACCTGGCAGCGGGCAGCGTGAGGACCAGCACCACAAATCCCCCTTCTTCCCATTGCAGGAAAATGCATGCCTCACACTGGGCAAATCAGCATGGGGCCACAAGAGCAGGTGCATCTCCTGAACACCATACAGTGAAATAATTTGAAAATTACAAAATCAGTGGCAATTTTACAACGCTTACATGAAAAGGATTCACTAAAAGGTAACTGACAACCAATGGGAATGTTAAATATACAACTGGAGACAGGATTCTCTGCTTGCATGTAAAAATCAGGCTAAGCTGAATCAGAAAAAAGCGATGGCTTCGTCAACACACCTTCTTGGAGCTTGGTTTAAATTTTGGCAAAGGTACTCCAGCCCTTCCCAAAGACATATTTCGGAGTTGTAACTAATCTTTGAAAGTCTTGAGAGGAGAACAAGATGATGAAGGTATTCAGCCAGGATACACAAGTCCACAGTATCTTTTGGGAAGGAAACACTTTGGTCTTGTGATCCTGATCAAAATGCCTCTTTTCTGTAAGCGTACTGCCTTTTTGATTGCTACTCAGCTTCAAAAGACAGCTTCATGTTGTAGTAGCACTTCATAGGCCACTTAACTGAGCTGTGAACACCCAGACGGGCAAAAACCAAGACTTGCACATCATGTTGGAGATGTAATTGAAACTGTGCATCTTGGTCTACACTTTTCAATGCTTAATTTAATATGGATATCCACTTAACCCAGGGGGATTACTGAAAATCCTCATTCAGGTTGGCAAACCACATCTATCTTTACAAAGGTACACCAAACTCAACAGCATCTAATATGTCACTGAAGTTAACAAAAAAAAAAAAAAAGAAGACTACTCTTATTGTCCTCTTGCCTTCTGTTGATATTGAATGAGGAAGTGAACAACAGAAAACACTGGTATCTGCATCAAAATGCCATATTAGCCCAAAGAGCTTCAGGAGAATGAAAGTCTTAAAGTCATAAAATGATGGATTTGGGGATTATCAAGAGATGCTGTTCACAAGCATATCCTCTCCAATTTACATCACTGGCCAAGTATAAAAATTCCTCCCCCGCCTCTTAACAATTTCTCTTCAAAGATCAGGTATAGACTGTGGCTGGACTAGATGGACCATTGGTCTGCTCTGGTCTGATGAATTCCATGCAATAATGCTAATTAACCTCTTGGAGAATATCCATACACGGAACTGTTTCATAATTTATACATAGCAAGTATCTAGGCTGTTGTGTTGAATTTAGAATTGACTTCAAGACAGAGGCTGTTTGAAGCTGGCTTGAAAAAACACCCTCCTCCTCAAAAAAATCCAACAGAAAACAAAAAAGCCCCCAACAGTGCAGCTTCAGGACTTGGAGAGGAGGTGAAAAAAGTATTCATTTTGGAGAGAAAAACAAAACAAAACACAATCTCTCATCTCATCCACACTTAAGCACAACCTCTCACGCCACCCACACTTATAGCCACATTTTCTGTTGAGGAAAGAAACCACAGATCAGCTAATTTTTTTTTTTTTTTACAGTAACCAAATTTTGCGAACACTAACTGAACAGGGGAACATTATTTTACAAACATAACACACTGAGAACCAGAAAACTAGTTTGGCCATCTTCAGATCACCAATCAATTCAGACATTTAGAAAGACTTGGGGGGGGGGGGAAAGTAACACATCCATCCCCTCCTGGCCTGCCCAAATATATACCTTCTCATCAAATAAGACTGATTACAGTAGTTCTGGATTAATTCAATTTTCCTAAACAAAGGACAGGTTGTTACNAAAAAAAAAGAAGGGGGGGGGGGGGGGGGGGGGGGGGGGGTAAGTAACACATCCATCCCCTCCTGGCCTGCCCAAATATATACCTTCTCATCAAATAAGACTGATTACAGTAGTTCTGGATTAATTCAATTTTCCTAAACAAAGGACAGGTTGTTACAGAAGGAATAACCAACTTGAGGAGGTTTGCACAAACACGGAAGCACATTTCTTCCACATCGAAACCAAAACAAAAAAAATCTTCTCTAACACATTCTCATAAGTACTGTTTTAGCTTGGGAACAAAAATCTTCTTTAATCCTGGTTTAGCTTTTAATATTACATCGTACATTAAAATTCATAAAGTAGTTCATTCCAGGCAAAACAAACTACTTTTCAGTTCTGCTCTGCAAATAGCACAGGAGGTACAATAAATGCTGTTGCTTTCAGAACAGCTTTTATCAGGACAAGGTTTACTACTCCATTATTACAGTGGCGCCTGGAAGTGCAGTTATAGTTAAGCGTCAGGGTTTCCATTAACTCTCCTCCATGGTGGTTTTCGCAGAGGGGGGCGAGAGGGTTGCATTTATTATTTTGTTCATTTTTACTTTCATTAAAATGCAACTTGGCAAAAGACTATTAACCTAAATCTCAAATTCTGCAGAATTAAAAACAAAAAACTTTGCTGGTGGTGACATACGGCATGTGCGTGTGTTTGAACTCTAGGGCTCCACCATCAAGTTTCACGGGAGCTGGTGTTATCCAGAGTTCCTTGCAGCGGAGGTTTGCTGGTCCTCAAACACCAGCAAAGCTATGTCCTCCTCATGACAAGAGTGACATCCTAGCTCTGGGACCCAAGCTGAAATTGCTTTAGCATGAGGGAACTGTAATTAATCTGTAGTCAGTAGGAGGCCACGATTATATTATGAAAATTAAGGTTTTTGTCAACTGAGTGCCCGGAAGCNCTGGGACCCAAGCTGAAATTGCTTTAGCATGAGGGAACTGTAATTAATCTGTAGTCAGTAGGAGGCCACGATTATATTATGAAAATTAAGGTTTTTGTCAACTGAGTCCCCGGAAGCACGACTCATGCAAGATTTGTGGATACTTCTTAAAACATCGCCTTGTTAAAATTATATTCTACCCTTGACGTTACATGTACTCTGTTTTTATACAGGATGACGATGGGCTCCAAGAGTTAGCACAAGTTTTCTTTGGGGAATATGGGTGGCAGGAGGGATGGATTTCTTCCTCAGCTCTGCTGAAATGGAGACTACTTGTCCTGAGAAGGAAGTGTTCATAACTGCACGATGACTAACAAGCTTTAACCAGAATATTCTGGAAAAGAAAATCTGTGACTTAGTCACCTGTCTCCATCCTCTCCCAAGCCGTATTAAGGAGGAGGGAGTCCTCTTCTGCTCGCCCCCTGGAAACTGCCCCCATGAGAGGGAGAGGCCATCCCTAGCACCTCCCTGGGGAACTCCACCCACCCTGAACACAGCTCCAGACTCAGCGTCCCCTGAAGTATCCCCACATCCACTTGTTCCCACAGAATGTGCCACAGGCTTATTGTGCCTCAGATGTGAGCTTGACTTAGGGATACCCAGAAAGGAAACTCTGCGTGGTGATCTGCAAGATGAAGGTTTTGAAGAGGTGAAAAAAAATAATTAATAAAAGAAATAGAACAAGAAAGGGCATTTGTTAGTTCCTTCTAGGTTGGAGAGGTTAAACTATGTCTCCTTGCAGTACCCACCTGATTAAGATGCTAATATTTCTAAACTCCACTGCCCCAGGAAAGAGCCTGACAGACAGGCTTCTGCCCCAGGAGGTGACAAGATGAACAACGTCCAAGGGAAAAATTCTCATGCACGACGCCTCCTTGCCTCAGTCTGCCAGCGTGGAAGACAGTAGCAGACTTTTACAACTTGACCAGCTTAGAGGGCTATACACGTATCCTAAAAGCTCATGCATTAGAGGCTAATGATTTCAATTTAAAAAAAAAAGTAAGATTTTGCTTTTTTGTTTAAGTCAGAGAGAAAGGGAGAAGCAAGGGGGACAAAGAGCTTCTTAAAGGATTTCAAAAAAGAATTGGAAACAATCCAGACACATTAGCTCAAGTAGCAACTAGTAAGAATGCTGTAAAAACGAGATAAATTCAGCACAGTTCCTTCTAACTCAGGCACCAGGGTTTATGCCTGGTGAGTTCCTACTATCCTATCAGACCTCCAAGGTCACGCTTTCCGGTTTTGCCATGCAATAGTATGCAACATTCACATAGAACAAGCTCAGCTGCTAAATGGTTAAGTCTGCTTTACTGTCTGGCCACCAGTTGGCAACACGAAAATGCAAAATAGATCCTTTTCAGGATGTTTATTTTCACATCCTTCTGAAACTGATAACTTGCAATTGCAAAATAAACCTTCATGTGTGGCATATTAGCTCCCATTTTTCATGGTTTCATAGTTTCATTGTTTCAAATGTTACACTGGTCTAAAGATTTAATATTAAATATGTTGGCTCTTGCGTAAATTCTGTTGTCAGGATAAACGGTCTGTTTTGTCTTTCAATAGTTATCCAAGAAGCTCACAGCAAAACTAGAAAAATATTATGCTGTATTCCTGTATAGTGAACCTTAAATAACTGTTTATAATAAATTTAGTAGTAAGGACAATAGTAGTTTTATTTCCTAGTATCAAACACTCAATAAACTGTGGACATTTGGGGGGGGTATCAGACTAGTAATTCGCATTAATAATTTTGCAGTATCCTGACTGTAATTTATTTCTGCTACAATCTGTAAAGTTATACGTGTCAGTGTAACTACTGGAATAATTTCATTATTATTTCTAGCATTGGGTATTGTACTTATGCTACCAATATGGATATTTCAATTTTCAAACTTAGGGCTCTGAACACTTAGTAGCAGGTGGCAAGTGCTGCGCGTGCTTATAGGTGAGTAATACTGGCAACATGTAAAAAGGTCGCAGAGAATCCCAACTCAGAGGTTTCTACATCCTCAGTCCAGTCACTAGGTAAAGTGCATCTGTTTTGCTGAACGACAGAGAACAATATAAGAATTAGAAAAAATGACTGTTTTGTTCTGTAGACCTCAAGTATTAAAGTCTGTAAGGTTTCCTCGTTAATGTGTTTTGCTTTTGAAAAGGATCAAAACAAAATTGTATGCTGTTTCCACTTTGAACTGTCGCGATTAAGTTACCTATACTCCTGACTCCCACTAAAAAATTAAATGTAATTATGAAAAAGAGCACAGTAGAGACAGAGAGATTCCCATCCCCACCCCCTACCCCCTCCCACCCCCTAAATTTGGACTTACAGTATATTTTGTCAGTGAAGAAAACCCCTAAGTCTCACTTTCTTTCTGGCTGCAAGGGATTTATACAGTTTCAAGTGTGAATTAAAACCAATACAAGGACTACCTCTGACTCGACATCCTTCTGGAAGGTCCTGTAATTAACTCTGTTCTTTAGCTGTGAAATTGCCCAAGACCACTTGAGACAGAGTGAGACATTACCTTGGCAGAAAGAGATAAGGTAAGAAGGAGGGTTAGCCTTTGCTCTGAATTACCTGGGCTGTGGGAGCAGGTACAGATATTAAAACAAACTCAAATGTTATTTTAAACACAGTCATCTAGATTCAACTATTTCCCACTAAAGCATTACTATGTAAATAGATTCTCATCCTTTATCTTGAAGAGTATCTATAGTGGATTTCACAGACTAAACTCAGTTAATAACAAAACTAGATCATTAGGACAGTCTGTTCTCTCTGCTGAAAATTTTTTCTGTTCGTGTGAAAAGTGCTGTAGCAGGTCAAAGCGATCTTCCCTCCTCCCTTTTCCTACAATTTTGTTATTTGTTACTCCAGTGTGGTCCTTAGCACTCATTAGCTGCAGGAAAATTAGAAAAATAACCTGGAGGAATTTATAGCGTTCAGAATGGATACGGAATATAGTCATAGGCACATGCCTGAGCCTGGTCAGTAAAATACTGCTCTGTGTTTATACACTCAACCATCACAAAATTCCCACAATCCCAAAGCTTTGCTTTGCATAGCAAGTCTGGACTGCGTATACTGCACAATTCCCACATATCTGTAGATTAGTTTGTTTTGTCCTTGCACGGGTACAACCTCGAGCCACAGCAACGCACGGTATTTCAGAAAATGTACTCAGTTTTTTGGAGTGCTTCATTCACAATCGTGTTTCTTCTTTGTGGAAATCCTATGCGTTCCTATGGCTCACATGTATATTTCTCGTGTACCCTAAAACCAGCACCAGAGTTTCCTTGACAGACACAAGGACTACTACACTGAATTTCTGGATCCTACTCTATCAAACTTAACAATTTTTGGAGAGTTAAACTCATAGTCCCACTAGATTTCACAGAGATCAACAGGAGTTTCATTTGAACGAATACTAAATGAAGCTTTAATAAACATATCCCAATCTTTCAGAGTGATGGATGTAGCAAGTCTGTTGTGTTATCCGGCTGTCAGTAGCTCGACCTGGTGAAAGTGTGCCCAGTACTCTGTAATAGAGCCTTCTTTCACTCATCCCTTTAGTTCTACCTGTTAACTTTCTGGAAGATAATTTTTAAGGCAATGAGGTGTACTCGTACTTCTGCTTTCATTCCTGCTCAGTTTAGTGGTTCAAATCCTTCAAAATCCCTATTTAAACCTCTAACATTAAAACCAACACCTGAGAATTATAGGAAAAAAAGACAGCTGAAAGGCAGTACGTTCCAGACCCAGTAAAGCTCGTATCTCAATAAATCGAGCAAAAAACCTCTGTAGGGGCCATAATGGATAGAATTTATCTAAAAACTAGAAAATAGGTAGTAAGAAACTGCTACTATCATCCATTACATTTCTTAAATTTAATTTGCAATATGCCCTGCAAATAATGATTCTATGAGTGTTTAGAAAAGGCAACCGGAAAAGCTTTCTTCTTTAGAAAGGTATCACCCAGCAGGATAGTGAGAAAACACAACAAGCAAATCCCAAAGACAGAGACAGTGGTTTACTTGTGGAGGCCGGCTAGGCGGTGTGCTTATGAGAGGTGCGGGGCCCATTGCAGAGGCTGCGTTCAAGCTCCTTTCCCTTTCGTCCTGGTAAATTCGATCTCGTTCGGCTTCTGGCAGCTGCAAGAAGTTCTGCATAGCCCGAAGGTTTACCAGTAAGGACTGCGAGGCAGTCTTGGGATCCTCTTCCTTTCGGAGGATTTCTGAGAGCAAGCCCTGTAGGGAGGGAATAAAAAATACGCTGGAGAGTTAGCCTAGGAGAGCGTCTGTAAGACCGTGCTCTGCGCTTATCAGTCCTCTTTCTTCTTTCCACTGGGCTGAGAATGAGAGCAGCAAATGCACCATTCACTCCACATAGGAATATATTAATAGCATTTTAGGTAGCAGAGAAGAGAGCCTCAATTGTACCCTTAATTTTATTAAGCATCTGTTTTACATACAACATAAACCGAATCTGCCTAATAAGTCTCCTTCCTTTTACTGGCTTAACTTGCCTTGAAATCTTTCACAGTCGACAGACAATCACAAGACGTTAAGAGTAAGTGAAACACAGATAGTACAGAGGCATGACACTGGGGTATTCTCAGGCTTCCCAGACAAAACACAAAGCCAACCTAAAAAAATGGCTTCCCACATTTCTAGTAACTTAAACAGCTCTTTGAAAGGAAGTGGTATTTCACAACTAATCTGAGACTGTAACCTCGCAGCGTTCCTAAACTACTGCTTAGCTGACTCAGGTCCATATTTTTTGTAAGTCAATATTTTGTTTTGAGAGTTGTGTATTGGAGTTTAACAAGCGAGGAAACTCACTGTTGCATGCACTCCCTCCTCCACCGTCCTCCTCCTCCTCCCACCGCCCCCCTCTCCTCACCAGGACAACCCTAATCCTCACCCAGTCCATCGCCTGGGCTATTTATTTGAGCACCTGCTGTGCTGGTCCCATTTCCTAAGTCCATTTACCATTGTTGTCCTTTGGCCGCTTTCAGAGTCCAGCTACCATATAGATAAAGGCGAGCACTGGGGAATGAGAGGAAAACAGCACACAGGGCACCCGTAGCAGCGAGCCAGAGATGGGCAGGCTGCAGACAACAGCATGCTGCCAGCGGCTTGTACAGAGCACACCAGGTTTCCTACGTAATCATTGCATCTCTGTTCTCGGCAATGGAGCAGGCCTGGCGGTCTGGGACACCTAAATACTCTTAAAAGATGAAACATTTATGAACCTGTGAGTGCAACTACAACTTCAGTGTCAACAGGTTCTTGAAATCTCCCCAACTGCAAAATTCTCCTTTTAAATACGTCAGGCATACAAAACGCTCTACTGTCTTGAAGTAACAAGGTAGTGATAAGAAAACTTTTACAAAAGCAAATGTGAACTTCTTTTTATGAATAAATGCTGTTGCCATGTTGGGACAAGGAGAGGGTTGCTATGAGAGGCTCTTATTGCTAGTGTAACAAGGAAATACGGATGGAATTTTAGAGAAATAACACAACCCAATGTTTCTTTACCTAAAGAACTGCTCTAAGTTATTTGGGATAACGGAGGGGTGAACAGAGGGAGGGAGGCAGGCAATAAAAAAGCTAAAACTAACTAAGAGAGGCAATCCTGTCTGAAAACATCCATTTCTAAGGGAGTGAAACAGAAAGCTACGGCCCAAGCATCAGCCTCCTCTGTAGGGAAGTCCGATGCTCACAGAACCTATGGAAGTTGTCACCTCTCTCAAAGGTCCTATCCTATCAGGCAAAAGCCCCTTACAAAGGTGCTGCTGCAACGCCACTGCTCTCGGGCAGCTGTGCTTGAGCACGGTTAGAGCCCACTTGGTGCAGCTCTGAGTTCTGCATTTGCCCCATCACGCCTCCATCTCTCAGGAGCGATGAGGATGGAGGCGCTACCCACTACATTGGGGCCAGCGTAGTCCTCATGGCCCTGTCTGTGCCTGCACACGTAAGAGGGAAACGAGATGGAAAACACAGTCTTTCCAGCACTAAGCATGAAAAATAACTTGGAGGAGGATTAAAAAAACCCCATAATCCTGGGGGATACTTTCTTACAACTATTCATCCCTCCTCTTTTCTGGTATCCAGGCAGAAACTGCTCAGAAGGTAAATAAATGAGTTACAGACAAAAGTGGTATTTGGGTGGAGTTTCAGTTTTAAAATTTTTCTTAATGATTAGTCTAATAATAAATTTACTTATTGGCAAATACGGAAATTAAATTCTCGTCTACCAATTTTTTCTAAGTACTCAAGCCCACAGTTACTATTGTTTGTCAGCGGCAGGGCTACACGACCCATCCTCCAAGGGAAGCAAAAAATGATTTTGTGCCGTTGGAGACAAGGCAAAGCCGTCTGCAGAGCACAGGATGTATGACAGAGGTGTAAACACATTTGATTTCTGACTGCTGCTGCGCTGAAAACAACCGCATCAGGATTAAAAACAAGAAAGAAAAACTAAACTTAAGTGGACTGACCACTGGTAGGAGAGGAGACTCCTTACTAACAGCTAGCCTACTGTCAGCCACAGGAAATGTCCCTGAAAAATACTTTAGCCCATAATACAAAACATTTGCTTGTATAACCTTTTGCCACATAGAAGGCAGCTAAAAAAAGCAGAAAAGGCTGTTTTTCTTGTATAACTCCCCCCCCCCCCTTAGTGAAACAGGTAAGCAAAGAAAACTAGATTTTGCATTTTTCCTGTGTTTGTCAGTGTAACCATTGCTGCAGGACACCTTTTGGTGATTAGAAATGCCATTAAGTATTCATTCCCCTCTCCATCCCCCATCACTGCCATGACTCTTTGCATGAGCTGGGACCAGAGCAGAAGACACAGACGCAGAGAGAGGAGGGGAGGTGAGAGAGCGGGGAGAAGGCAAGGAGGAGGTATTTGCTTCTAGGAGCTTTGAATCTGAAGGTAAGACTATGTGAGGAAATAAAATGAAAAATAAGGTGTAGCACCAGCAGGTGCATGCAAAGTCTTACGATACAGTTTGCCTGCTTCAAATATTACTTCATTGCTATGGCTTCAATTTTCTGAGCACAAAACTTCAGCTGAAGATTGCTGGACAAGATGTGAAATGGGAAAATCCTAGAAAGAAAACACCAGCTCCCACATCCTGCCCCACGCTGACGTGCAGAGATTTACTGTTCGTTTTACCAGGCTTGAACTGGTTTGTCAAGACAGAAGTCTTGGAGTGATCTACCGATATTGTACCTCAGGGTTGCACAAAAGCTACATGCTGATTTGCACAGAGATTATAAACAATGCTAGGCTCAGAGTCCTCCTCTCTGTTCCCCCCCGATATTCTTTTCGCACTGGAAATGTATTTTCTTAAAATGTTACCAGGTCCCATTGAAAAAAAAGCAAGTTTACATGTCATCACAAGTATAATTCATTACTAATTGCACAAAAATGTTCAATAAATATTATCAGGGCTTTCAAAAGCTAATGATGAATTCTTTAAAAACAGAGATAAACGGAACCGTCTGCCAATACGAACAAAAACGCTGCCTGTCTGGCCCCTAGTTTGTCTCCTCTTTGAACGTAATCACTGATTCAAGGAGATTTTATCAGCCCGATAGAACTTCAAAGCTCCCCGAAGAAAAACGCAATTTTTGCCCAAACCTCCTTGAAACATGCAGAACATCCCCGAACACTATCCCTCTCCCTTGCGGGGTGCTCCCATCCCATGTCCAGGTGGGAGATTATTCGCAAGCTCCACCCACAAGCCTGGATCCCTGCCAAGTAAGTTATAAGCAGACACATTTATCTGTGTCGCTTAGTAGCAAGAGGAGAGCTGTCATGATAGTGTAATAGCACCTTTTTACCTTTTATTCAATAGTGATATGGATAGTGTGCTTTTTCTTAAATTACACTACAACGAATTATATGAATACAGTGGCAATTTCTGTTATACTTAAGCAGGCAAATTTCTCTCTACCACATAATTTACAGAACTCAAATTCAATAAAACATTACATGATGGTCCATTACTGTTATCAATTTTGAATAATCCATCTTCATTTTTCATTTTACTGGAAAATAAAGAGTGCCAAAGACAAAGTGGAGGAAAAAAAAAAGTGCCTGAGAAGGTGGTTTGTGTAAACTTAGATTTTGTTTTAAAATTACACAGAGCTGTTTACTGCATCCAAGCGTTCTCCCGCGAAATAGCAATTGCCCAGAATTAGCACGAGCACAGTCCTAAATACACAGAAGTTTTCACATATGAGAAAAGGCATTATACATGAACGAAAGGCAACGTAACCTGGCAGCTAATATTTTAAACAAGCATGAGGGTGGAGTAGAAAGGAGGAGGAGAGAAAAGGTATCTGGCAGAAACACTGAGAAGTACTCAAAAACCTTGAGATGAAAAACTATCACTGGTGGGAAGAAGAAAAATGACAATAGTCAGACATGGCAAAAGCAGCAAAAAGCACTCCCCCTCTTTTCGCAAAGACGGAGCCGAGAGGTCACCTCCGTACAGCAGCACCCAAGTTCATGCAGCAAATGTTATGTTTGAAAGTGTACACAGAGACAGGCAGCCCCGAGTTACAGTTCCAACCACAACCATGACTAACACAATTCCTTGCTCGCGCAGTACGTACACGCCACCCTGCCGTGCACCGGGTTAAGCTACGCCTTCAAGTCAAATGTCAGACTTGCTTGTGGGAACCCAAGCTTTCCGTTTCCTGACTCATGTTTACATTTACAAACCAAGACAGAAATGGTAGAGGAGTTTTGTTTATTTGTTTAGGGCTCCGAAGGTGGTTCAGCCCAACAAACAAACGTGGATGCTCCACTCCAGCTCTCTCAAGAAAAACAAAACAGAGTAGAGAACCTCCCAGTTTAACTACAAATTTGCAGGGGCAGGCTGAACCTCTCTGCTGACGGGAGGCTGCGGCAGAGGCTGGCGCATGGCACCGTGCTTTTGGGGGCTGCGCCGATGCACTGGTGCCGTCACCCCGCGACTGCTCGGTGCTACCTGGGCCAGCGAGCTGATCACAAATGCCATTTTACGGTCAGCAAAGGGCAGGAAAATACTGAACTCACTCTTGCAAGAGCCTGGAGGTGTCTGCACAGTGCACTGACATCAGCTGGAAAAAATACTATGTTTATTAATTCGGTCAAACAGCAAGTGAAACAAAAGCAGCTCAGTTTATCAAAATTATGCTAGCAAACAGAGACCAGTAGACACATTTGGTAGCCATGCTTGAGGCGAAACTTGGATCTGCTAGCACAAATCCTGACTCAACAAATTTTTCCATGGTGCACTACAAAGAGGTGCTAACAGGATTCAACCTGTTTCTTCGCAGCCGGTGAGCTGGAATCGCGACTGCTGAAGGATAAATAAAACTTCAGACCTCACTGTGCTCTGAAGCCTTCCTAGAAGACCCACTGTGAAATTTATCGTGGGGAGAGGTGCTCCACCCTCCAAAACCACGTCTGCTCCCTATGACAATTGTCCTATTGTGCCTGTATAGACGTTAATTTTCATTCAAGTTATAGCTATCTGGACTCTCCTTTGACTAAACTTTGCGAGGCACACTCCTGTGAACTACACATTTTTGAAACTAGCATTTTGAAGTTAAGGGTAGGGGAGAAGTTATCCGAGAAGATATTAAGGACATCCTTTCAATTTTCTGAGGTGTGGTTGAGGGGGTTTTTCTGCCTTATAAATAGATGATAATTTAAAAAAAAAAAAGACACTCTAGATTTCAGAAGTAATTTTACAACAACTTCTTTGCTTTGTGCTGAGAGGAAGCAGAAATATTTATAGTCAACATTTTCCCTCTGAATCAAAAATTCTTGGAAATTAGGGCCAAGAGTTGACTTACTACACTAAGCTGGCAGAATTCCCTCTTCCCACCCAAAAACCCCACCAAATTCTGTACTCATATTGCATAGCACAAGTCTGTAAAACAAGAGGTGCCAACGCTTTCAGCCAGTTTAACCGAAGTCCATTTTTATTGCCAAAACATTGAGCTAAATCACTCTTAGTTTACAGTTCACTTCCTTTAACTTTTATGCTGAAAGTAAAGCTCTCCCTCATCTGAGACTGTATCTCGACACCAGGGATTTTTTTCGCAGAACTCCTAACCAATTTCAGTGAGATCTTCTGCCTTCAGAAACTGATGGCATGATATGGTCCCTGGACACGGCTCAAATATGCTTATGACAGTTTCAAAAATGTCAGTGGTAAGCCTGAGTTAGCTTTTTATCTCAGAAAACAGCAGATGAATTTAAACAAGCATTTTCATTTGCTCTAGCCAAAAATAAAAAAAAAAGACAACAGATATTACATCAATATTAGAAAATAACATCTAAATATCATCAGTTATTAAAGTGCTGCCCTAATTCTAGTTAAATGTGATGCAACCTTGAATAATCTGAGATAAATTCTGATGTATAGCAAGCAAAACAAATTTAAATGTTTTCTTATAAGAATCACAGGTATCGCTACCCGTATTTAGACTTGGACATTAGCTGTTACTGTGGGTACAATTAACAACTTACAGTTTTGCAAAGCTGAAATGTGCCCACAACAAATTCCTCTGGATTTCAATGGGGCTTCACTTCATATTAAAAGTATGCTGTGATATTTCTTGGCAACACTGAGGCTAATATTGCTGAGGCTCCTAGTATTTTTTTCCTTTCTGTTCCCTCCATTTGCCACAATACATAACAAATACTGCAAAATCGTATGTAGCTAACTGCAAATATTAATTTGACTAGCTAACGCAATTTGTACGATATAGGGATACTACTCTTTGTTCTTTCAAGTAGATTTGGTTGAAAATTGCCAAAATGTATTACATATATATTAAATATCTGTTCACAGGATTAGTTTTCAACGTTCGTTTTGGGGTTTCCTCCCTGTTCTGGGTCACTTTGAACACATTTTACCAAGCTGGTTAACCACAACGACTGTGGAAGAACTGAACTTTAAATAAATATTTAATAACATTTATAGTAAGAAAAATATATCATAATCAGGAATCAGTATTGCACTAGAAATCTGGTTCTACAGTTTCATTCATCACATTTCAAGAGCATCTTCTTATACTGTGTCATATAAATTCAACGTCCAGTCAGAACCAATTGCCTTTTTATTTCAGGCAACAAATACTCTTCATGCACAAGTCACAGAGACCAAAAGCTGTACACAAAACCAGCTGACAAAAAACGGAACAAATTACATTGAAGGGGGGAGGAAGTTGAGAGAAAACAAGCTGCTTTCAGGCAAGTCTGAGAAAGAAGTAAATATCAAATAAACTATCTATTTTTGGAATTATTTGCTCGGCTTTTTGCCCAGGTAAGACAGCAGCTGCAAACCACAGTAATTTGATGCTACTATTATTATTTCAATACTTCATAGTATGAACAGTTAAAATATTAAATGTTGTCTTAAACAAGACTCTACATCACTTATTTGTAAATATAACAACTGCCATTGCCTGGACCTAACTTACATAAGGAATCCTTCAATGAGTTCACGTATCCCATGAAATTTAGTATGAAAGACACAGACCTTGAAAACTTCCTCTGCTGTTAAGAGGAAAGACACACACACACACACACACAGAGAGCTCTACAGAGAATTCTCACCATGACTCTATTTTAGCTAAAGGAGGATGTAAAAATTTTTAAGGCGATAATAATTCAGAACTATTACAAATGACATGCTGATTCAAACCTGGTACCCCTGCATTTGAAACAGAATTGTTATTCTCTAAACTATGCAGGGAGAAACACCAACATTTAAAAAGAGGGCCAAATTACGGGGTTTTTACTATATTCTACAATGGACAAAGACAATGTTCCTTAAGTTTAAAATGTGGAATCCAAAGCAAATTTACCTATGTCTTTTTTTAAATATTACCTTTTAAAAGAAATCCTATTTTATTTTCTGTTAAAACAGACTTCTAAAATTTTGAGATCTTATTATTTGCATTGGTTATACTGACATTTCTTCCATAATTTCTGCTTGATTAAATTCCATGCAACATGGCATTAAGTTAAATTCATAGAGCAGAATAAATTATAACAGGGTTAGCTTCTAAAACAGGTGTAAAAAATAACACATTTTAGTGTTACTTATCAGCTTTGCTAGGGCTATTTTTTTCTGCACTGAAGAGCTGAAGTATATGTTCTGACGTGGACATTGGCAATCTCAGTAACTACTGTTTTTGCAACTACAAAAATACATGAAAAAAGTAGATGATCTAAAAATAAAGCTTTTATTTTTTAATCTTTTCAGAAGCCTGAAAAGATGTTATTAAGACTTTCACTAGAAAATAATAAAAATAAATACAAACAAGAATTAAAGACCATCTCAGGCACACCTGTGAAAGAAGACGGGTTGTTCAGTGCATGCATGTGGTCAGCACAGGTATACCTTTGCAACACAAGAGGCAAACTGTTGGGTGACTTTGTGAACGGTTCCGCACAGGGCTGTTCGTGTGCCTTCCAGGGAAGATTAAGTTTAAGATATTTATTCATAAACCATCACAACTGGAGAGTAACCAAGGTGTCTGGAAGAAAGCAAGTATTGCCACAAACCAACCACTGAGGATTTCTGTAGTGTATTAACATGGACACTGGTTCTGCAAGCAAGCATGGCTCCTTCACTGGAGCTGACAAGGCAGAAACGAGGGGAGAGACTTAAAAGCTGATAATTACTAAACAGAGAGAAAGAAGGGACCTCTTAGATTTAAAAAAAAAAAAAAAGAGAAAAAGAAAAAAAGAGGACTGACCTGAGTTCGGTTAAAAGCCACACGTGCAAATACTGCCTGTGAGATTCCTGCTCGTTTCAGTTCGTCACGGACCCACTGGTAGATTTCGGAAGACACCTCTGTGTTTGTTGAGACCTGCTGCTCCAACGGCTTGTTCATGGATCTACTGACAGGAGGAGGGTGGTTCAAGTACTGTTGGTTTAAGGACTGCTGGGCTAGAAGTCTGTTCACTGCATACTGCTGGTTCAGCAACTGGGCCATTACCAGCTGCTGATTTACCAGCTGAGGGCTAATGGGAGTAGATACAAGTCCAGGGTGCAGGTTTGGAAGCGGGGTCCGAACTGATGGTTGACTACCATGAGAAAGCTGAACAGGGGATGGAGGCTGTTCGGCTGTGTTCCCTGGGACTGGCTGCTGACCAAAGTTGACATGGTTGGCACCTTGCTGGGATAGTTCAGAAAGGCTATCCATCTCAACTACGGTGGAAAAGAAACATTGAAAAAGCCAACATAAGACTGAAAATCACAAACTTCACGCTCCTTGCAAGACGTGCTAATAAAAATAAACAAATATAAAATGGTGCATTCAGGTTCAAGCTTACTGCACTCTTCAGCCTAGATCAGCAGGCCCGTAACATCACTGTTGCAGCTATTTACCTTCAAAATTTGCCTACAAATAACGGTGTAGTGATATTTAAAAAAACCCCAAACATCCAACAAACTGCCCATCATTGTCACTGGGCCCTTGGAGGAACCAGCAGAACATCAGAGGCAAAATCACGTGCTGGAAACCTCGTATGGCAAAGGAGTAACTTCCTGAGAGTTTTCCAAAGGCGCAATGCAAGCAAACCGCAAGTGTGCGGCTGCAGAGCGCGTCCCCACAGCGATGGATGCAGGGGACTTCAGACAAGGCAGCAAGTAACTAGAGAAGGGGCAAAGACAAGAAACAGGAAACAACTCTGTGTGCCACAGAAGATGCGGGTGAAATGGTAAGTGCGTCTGCATGAAGGGTAAGGAGGGCTGGTACGGGGGGAAGCACACCCCAGGCAGAGAGAGAGGCCCTCGGTGACCAGGTTTGTTCCTCCTGTGGTGTCCCTGCCACGACATCTGCAGCTCCCAGCCACTGGAAATCTGTTACAAGCAGGGTGGGGTGTGGATCTCCCCATGCTCTGCTAATTTCTAGATGCTGCATCAATTGTATGGGGCTGCTAGGAACTGGTATAATTTATGTAAATTACACAGATGGGCTGCTTTATCTTGCAACCATGTATGCATGGTTTTTTTCAGTGACTTGCAACATGGTTGATTTTTTTTCTTACATTAACTCATCTGCCTTGACACACCCTCCTTTTTAATTAACGACACAGTTTTTTAAACTACAAGAGTTCTTCCAGCTCCCCTCTTGTGCATGATAAGACAATATAAAATAACTCTAGGCTGATGTAAAGGAGTCTCCTTTTTTATCAGTGTATGTCACTTTTTCATTTTAAAAAATCTCAGTTCTAGAGTTTTAGCAATGCTGGTCTGGAAATAACTCTAAGAAAATACGCTTTATTTAAAAACCAAAACTCCAGCATTTTCACAAAAGTGTTGTAGGAATTTTTTTCTTATACTAGTAAAGCATATTTTTTAAAAAAAGGCAGTATCTGAGCTTTTCACAGTAATTATGATCTTCACTAACAGTTGTTCAACAGTGGATGACCACCCTGCCCTCCACAGTGATGAGAGCTGGAAGAAGAAATTGGCACCTGGATTCCCATCTGCAGCCTTGCCTTCCCTCTCTGTCCTACCATGGGCAGAAATTTATAAAAAAAAAAATAAAAAACAATAATATAAAAAAAAAGAAAGCAGGTTGTTCTGCAGAAAGGTCTGGTGTCCATAGCCTGGATCAGTCCCCCAGCAGAGCATCCACTGGGTTTGGGGGCAGCATGGCCTCTCCCCTCAGCATGAGGTTACACAGGAATACACACAGACGCGTGCACGCACGCACATTTTGTATGCACTGGTTTCATCGTCCCCGAACGAACGGATGGTGAACCTGCCTTGGCAGATTACGTAAGGCAAATTTTGCAGAGGTTGCCCCATGCAGGAGCATTACAGCAATGGAGATGGGAGGGGATGCTGCGGAAAGAACCATCCCCCCCCCACGCCGGTGCTCTGCTGGCTCGCACACAGACCACCTGAAACCAAGCCAAGTCCTACCACCAACTTTGGTGGTCACAGAAGAAAGGTTCAGTGTTGCACAGATGGGACAAAGTATCTAAAAGAAAGAAGCCGCCTTTTTTCACCAACGGAAAGTAGAGATTAACCCAAGTGGGCCATTCACTTGGAATAGTAATTCAAGCAATTATCACAAAAGTGATGCATTGTCTTCATTACAGCCTTAAGCTATAAAAGGCAAGGAACCCGTTTTGGTAGATGAATGATTTTGCTTCAAATACTGAAAGCTAAGTCAAGCTCAAAATTCAATCCAAATTGAGGTCCCATTGCTTCATTCTGTTGAAAACTACGTAGAAATTTTCTGACATACAGTGTTCAGAAGTATGTTAACAGGTTTAAGAAACAGTTTTAAAAGGGGACAATACAGAAAGATAAAAGGTATTACAGGATTTGTATGTCCCACTGATGGATTTTTTTCTCCAGCAATTTACCTGTGCTTACCTGTACCCAAGCAAACAATTGTCACAACAACTGTTTGTTAAAATGAATCAAAATCAGGGTCCTAAAGTTAGAGAAAGATATGAATTTATAAAATCATAGCATTCTTGTTAGAAGGCAGTGATTGTTATAGAAATCTGTTTCTTTAAATATACATTAGCCAGAGCAAAAAAAAAAAATACATACAGTAAAAAAATCAGTTCGTCACAGTTCCAGGAACAGGTTTTTGAAACAATTATTCAGGGCTGCAGAAGATCTCTAGATTTACAGAATGACAGCTTTACATCTCTGGCAACCCAAGTCAGTTTGGCTGTTTCAATAGCAAATATTTATTTAAATGAATTCTTTCACTATATATGTACTTTCTACATCTACTCATCAAAAGCATCGTAAACTTATTGTGAAGGGACCTGGCTTCT
Source organism: Steatornis caripensis (assembly GCA_013398225.1). Taxonomy (NCBI): domain Eukaryota; kingdom Metazoa; phylum Chordata; class Aves; order Caprimulgiformes; family Steatornithidae; genus Steatornis; species Steatornis caripensis. Next base: position 637,201 of record VZSC01013501.1, on the reverse strand, counting down.
TATATGACTGTGACAGACCTCAACGTGACACACAATGGTATGTATCCACCATCACGGCAATTTTTTTTTTTTTTTTTGCTTACCCATCATATCTTTTGCCTTCTTGAAATGTTTATACCACCTTCCAAATTCCTGACATTTTGCTGCTGAGACATTTGCATAGTAAGTGCTGTTCACAATGGAAGAAATCATACTCTGTGTGAAAAGGGGAGAAGAAAAAAAAAATCTGTAATACAGAGCAGTACAAGTCAAAGCACAAATCGCTGAAACCATTATATTTTTAGAGTTGGAGAACCATACTGCATTTTTAATCCCATTGTCCAAAGCCTTTTAAAAAACTCATTAATTGAACATAAAACCAAACCAAGTTATATTGTAAATGGGAGCAAAAAAAGCAGATGTACTAAGGAAAGAACACAATTTTCGACCAAGAAACATCAGGCAATGGGATGGGCTCTGGATGGAAGATGCTAATCTTGAAAGTGCATTTTGTTCATAATATTTCTACTTTTAAATTTGATTGACCCTTCTCATACCCACACAGGTTTACAGGCATACAAATCCTACACTGATTCCAAAAATGCAAGCAATGCCACTTATCACAGGGCAGACCCCAGAAAATCACAGGATGAAAGTTTATCTGAATGACCTATTAGTAGGATAAAATAAGAGGGTTTACAGTAGAATAAAATATGTATGTAACAACCCAAAACAAACTCAGACTTGCTTTTCTCAAACAGGGTATTTTAATTGATTTGCAGAAACAGGCTTATGAAAAGCTCCTACTGCCGTATCTAATTCTGTAACTGAATATTAGCTGCAAAACAGACCAAAGGATGACAGACATGATTTTTTCTCAAAGGTTCTTAAGAGATCAGATAACTACAGCGAGAAATTTACCTTCTGCTCAGTTTTGATCAATTTTAAAATAGTGGAATTTACAATGCATAAAACTTTCAGTTCCTGTACGTTCTTTTATGAAATCAATTAAGACTAAGCCTTGCAAAATGAGATAATGCTCCAACTTGAAAATTATACTCAGTATATGTTGTATGAACAACAAAATTAGCAAGCGAAATTTCAATAGACTGAACCTTGCCACCCTTTAGATTTCTATGCAGAAAGCAGTTACTTTTACCTTAACTACAGAAACTGTCCAGTGTATGGAGAAAACAATGACAGTCAAGAAGACAAAGCCCTGATTATTATGTTTCTTCGCCATTCAGCATGTAACATTTAGCTATATTTGTGCTGCCGTAAAATCGATGTACAGCATCTACCCTTTGTTACACAAACTGCAATAACCACTGGAAGAAAGAGTTTGGAGTAAAAAATGCAGTAAGTATTACTATAAGACATCTTCTATAAGGTTAGTTCAGCTTCTGAGTAAAACTGCCTTGATTATCGATCTTAGTGAAGTTCATTATAACCATTTTCTAACGTATTACTCAGTAACGAGCTATTTGTGGAGGCTCAGAACTGCTACAGTGAGGCAGTATTATTTATGCCAAATGTGGATACTCTCTAGTCACCAGGTAGCTATTTTAGTATTTCTCTGAATCACCAAAATTCTTACCATTCCTTGATATTAATTTGGCATTTCTGAAATTAACTAGAAGCCTTTTGTCAGTGGTATAAAAGAAGAATGAAATCTTAATAGACTACTGCAACTCTAGCCTGAGTGACCTGAACCAAGCTCAGCTGAACCCAATTTCAATTTCCAATATAATAGCAGTATCATTAATGTCTAATACTTACAAAATTATTATTTAAGCTCTTTTACAGATTAAACCATTTTAAACATGGGCACATGATACATAAGGCATGATTTAAAGAGTCTTTTGGATCTGAACTGGTAAATTGTATGAATGCACTGTTACCGTACATGCAAAACCTGGAAATCTGCACGTGCAGAATGGGGAACTGCATGTGCCATGGGCCACCATCCCATATCAGCTTGTGCATATTTTGTGGATGTCATTTAGACTTCAAAGTGGTTTTCCCTCATTTTACCTTCTCTCTTTCAGATGTCTTCTCCTGCCCAAATAACTTCAGTAAGTATGAAAACATGTATATTAATAATAATTTTAGTAGATTACCTACTATGGATGAACATGTTTGTCTAGGATTTCCAAGTCCTCCCTTCCATGTCATTTTACAAAGAAGATACACCAATGACATGTCAGTTTGTGACATCCCCTGCTTCTTCAGGAACAAATTTAATGCAGCTACTTTATTTTACAACCAAAGAGGGGACTGGTCTGTTTAAATAACAGTGCTAGGAATTTTACCTTGTTTGACACAATGTGAATCACAGGCTCTGATGGCTAATATTGGGATTTTACTCCAGCTCTTCAAAGCAGATAAAAAAAACCCCACAGACATTATCAACACATTTTAAAATGAAAATTATCCTGCTTTTTCTTTGAGAACACTTCATGCAAACATTCAAGTGATATTACCTACGCTAAGAATCCTCATCAGGAGGAATCAATGATTTATTTACTAATTCACCGAAGGTAAAATTTTACAAGCCAGATAAAACATTACTACCTTGTTAACTCAGAAAATAACTTGACAACATTGAATTTCATTGTTTCTATGCTTTATTTATTATGTTATCATCAAACCTGCAGTCACATCAGTGCAGAGAGATGAACTTTGCTATAGAAATGCCTATATAATTCCTATTGCTGTAGAATTCCTATATGTTTTAATGGCAATGTACATCTATGAATGCCCACTATGCTTAGGGCCTAAAGCTGAAGATTAACCCTGTGAGTTAGTGCTCTTCAGAGATCCATGATCTAGACTGGAGGCATATTGAAATTTTTCTTATTTCCCGGGTCATTACATGTGAGAGGCTCCCCATGTCTTGGGGTATACTTATCAATAATCAAAATGAAAATTAATGGATTTGAAGCACATCATATTCAGATACTACTGTACATGGGCATTCCTTATCTGAGAGGCACAGAGGCAAGATGCTTCCCCGTACAAGGATGACGAATATAAATATATCATACAAACATACAAACGCATCACATTCATCACTCATAATCTGATTTCTTTTTCACACGTTGCAAAGAAAATTGATAGAACACAAAAACTGGTCACAGATCTGCAGTCTCAACGTATATCCTAGAAGTTTATCCTTGAAAGTAAGTTGTGAGGGGTCAAGATCCCAAATTTCCCTTTCCCCTCTCTGCATCTCACCCCACCGCAAGCCACATCTCTCGCAGTCCTGTTCTGAGAAATGAGGAGATCTCATCTGAAATGGTGCCACCTTCACAGAAATCCCACTATTCTGGAATGATACCATCTGCTGCAGCCCCAGTGCTCTTTTTTTAGCCAAATAAGTTAATTATAATTAGGCATCCAACAACTGTGTGGAGTTAGGGGTAGAATTTGTTCTGAAGTTCAGCTGAGGTTCACTCAACGTAGTTTGAACCAAATCCCATTCTCAGGAAGATTAAATACCAGAGATTTGAAAACCAGACACCGTCATTTCTCAAAGAAGTCGGGGAACTCCCTGCGGAAATATCTTAAGATCTCAACCAGAACTCCTTTCATATGCCCATCAAATAAAACCCGATTTTATTTACTGTGCTGGGATCTAACGCAAGGCTCTTCCTGCAAGACGCGGGAACGACCTGAGCCTTTCATGCTGGCTGATTGCTGCAGCCACCGCTGCAGGTGCTACAAGGGAAGCATTTCTGAGCCGTTGCCTCTAACACTGTTCTCCAACCAGGTGAAGTATTCTTCGATCATCGCTAAAAGTATACTGTTGTCCTTTTTGCGAAACAACAAAAACAATGTTAATCAGGTTAATTCAATCATCTAAACCAAAACTGTTCATGCTTTTCTGCCAAATCAACCAACCACAGCAAAATCTGTTATCAGTGATTGCTCAGCTTCCAGTCAAAAAAGCTTTTAACCCCCACAGTCCCAAAACTTCCCCTAAATAACCTTAAAATTATTTTTATATGGGCAGAATGAGGTTGTTTTCATGCCTCATGAAGGGGTAGTTGGGCTGCAGTATTTACACAGAGCAAATACATACTAACAGACTTAGCAGAGAGGAACAGACATCGCAGCTTCCTAAAACAACTCAGCTGAATTAGGTTTCAGGGATTCCTTTGCAAATGAAACATTTCCCTCAAAAGGAGCATGGTAACCAAAACTTATTTGGGCCTTCCAGGGTGTTTAACTAGGAAAAAAAAAAAATCCAAGCTTTTCCACAACTCATTCATCGGTGTTTAAAGCTTCAAGTCTGCTCAGTGGAAGGGTCAAGGGCTGCAACAACTTATTTACACAATTATCTAAATACGATTAAACAGCTGATGGACAAATATTAAACTGGAAAATGTATAGTCATTTCAGCTTAATGTAATCCTCTTTCTGTAAACACCCAAGATGATTTTTTTCCAACCAGAACAGTCCTGACATCTCATAAGCCTAAGGGTGAATAGCAAGAGATTGTTTTTGATAGTTATAAATATTCAAAAGACATGCAGACCATCTGCTTTCATAATACAGGTAAAGCAAGACTGAAATGGTGACTGCTGTATAAAAACGGTTCTTTTAACAAAGTCTTCCTCTCCTCGAAAACTATAAAGACAGATGTCAAAAACTGTTTACACAGGGTAATCAGGAGCGTGCAAAATGTAATATTCCTTTTACACACAGCGCTTGCTAAAGAGATTTTTTTTTTCTTTTTCTTCCCATCTGTGTGTTGCAACACATTTCTACAAGTTAAAAACATTTTTTCAAACAGAGATCTCATGAATACCCAAAACCATGCTATCTGGTTTCTGAATGCTAATTAATTTCAACTAAGGAATCTGATTTTTTTTCTGTAGGAAGGAATGCATGCTTTTGAAATGGAGTACTTCAACAATAACAGACACTGAAAACAGAACACCCCACAAGTTTAATTTTGCACTAGTTTGACACTGGCTATTTTCACAACTCTTTTACATTCAAACCCGCGTCTGCTAAATCTGGCTATAAGACAGGCAAGAACTATTCTCCTGCTTTTCAAATGAGATTTTATTTGTGTTTTACTATTTATCAAGTCCTTCAGTATAAAGCCTTGTAACAACATAATGGTTTTGTCAAGTGGTAAGTAGAAGATACCTCACCTTCGAAGCAGAATATGAACAGTGCTGCCCATAAACCCTACAGTCAATTTTCAGAGCTGAAACACTAATCTTGACAGTAACCTTTTAATGTATTATATTAATGGCACAGAGGCGTTAAGCACCTTTTTTATAATTCTCAATAAAATGAACATTTACTGAACAATCTGTCAAACTACTGGCTCCATTTTTTAAAGCCAAACTTTTAAGGCTCTGTTCTATTTTCTTTTCCATAAATCCTTCACTTTACATCCCTAGACACCAGCAGGGTAGCGTGTTCCAATGCTGCAACCCTAACACATCTTTTTTTTCTTAAAAAAAAAAAAAAAGATAAAAGCTACAAACCTTTGCCCCTAGACCTACACTGAATAGTGATAAAGTTGCAGAACAAAACAGAATTTAAAGATTCTGCAGGGAAGGGGAAGAGATCTTCTCAGAAAGGACAGAGGAACTTTGTTTCCCTGATCCTAGCCACTACCAGTGGCTTCTGTTTGCGTAGAAATTGCAAGCATCAGTTTTAATACAAGCCAAACTCTTAGGAGTGCTTATTTCTCAGGAGGCTCTATATTAACATTTTTCAAATGAGAAGGGAACATCCAAGCCCCAAACGGATAACACAAGATTATCACCAAATCAAAAGATTTTAGCCTGCCTGAGCCTACGTCATCAGCCCACGTACTGGAAAAACCCAACTAGCACAAAATGTTGTTCCTGGTGTTCTGGTATGGCACAGAATTATCATCTGCCACTCCGAATAAAAGCAGACCAGATATACTCAGCCACTAGCTGTTTGTTGGACAAGAAATCATGAAATGGACAGTTTAATTGCATATGAAGAATTATATTAAATTCCTTGGTTCATTACCTTGAACTATAGCAAGTAACACAATAGAACTTGTTGTCATATGCCCTGTAAACACATAGGATAAGGGAAAAACCCACAGATGGACAGAAAAGAAAAAAAACTTTTGTTTGTGCCTTTGGCATTGCACTTGGATGGCTATCTGACCTCCATACTGTTGCCAGGGTCAGGAGAAGTAAGGGTCTGCACGGCAAATGCTGGTCATGTAAGTTAAAACTGCCTAAAGGCAGACTTAAAGAGACAGCACAAGCTTTTCTTCCAACACATCAGCACGTCTTTCCTCCTTTCTTCTATCCTCATATAGCCTAAATTACCTCCTCCTCCTTTTCTGCCTTATGTTGCCTTTAAGTATTATAAATGTACGTATTAACATAAACGTAAAGCTACACTGAATGTAATGAGGGAAGATATAAAACAAAAAGAACCTCAGTCGTATATACATATATTTATATACGTATAGAAATATACCCACACACAAGAAGATTTTGAAAATCAGAAATGAGGATTCAGCATCTAAAGGAATTGATCCTTGCACTATTTTTACCATTTTGTAATGTAAATTCCCAGTTGCTGCATGACAGAGCAGCATTCTCCCAATGTTTTCCGAGCATCTCCCACTGACAGATATAAATAAAGCTCAAATAAAAAGCTGCTTCCCAAGATACAAGTCTTGTATCTACAAAGGTTAAAAGCTTAAAAGAGAGAAAGATAGGTAGGTGGGAAATGTTAATTCAGATTTGAAGAACTTCATAACTGCTTTACAAGCTTTATGGCATAGTGCCTTAGACTTAAAAAAGAAAAAAAAAGAAGTCACAACCTCAACCTATAAAAGATAAGGAGACATAAAACATTTTTGTCTTCGTTGTCAGATGTCCAACATGAATCTTTTTAAGAATTCTGATTTTTAATGCACGCTACTTGTACGTGGCAGGTGCTTATAGTGAAAGTTCTGGCTAAATTATACCTAAAATCAACCTGGGTAAAATATAAAATGCAAAATAATCAATACTTCATAGGTTAATTCTTGGTTTACTTCATGGGATGAAAATGTTCCTATATTTTGAAGAGTGAATTATTACACACTAAGATTTTGATTCTGCAAGTGCCTCTGCTGGAAGAGCTCTGAAACCAAAGAGGTCCATAGGTAAGGAAAGCATTACCCATTTTAGCCTGGAATCGGCTTGAAAAACTTGTTACGAAGTAACTAGATTCCTTTAAACTGCTCTTTTAACTTGAATCAGGAATGCGCATTTTCAAGGGCTCTCCCCATTACTCCTACTTCAGTGCCCATCGCAAAGCCATCTCGGGGCACACAGGCAGAATTTCTGCTGGATGAAGCCAAACCTAGAACTGTGGCTGGACTTTAAGTCCACAGGACCAGAGCTGAGCTACTCCAGGGTAAGCTTCATCCCTTCTTCTCAGTGCCGTAACGTGGAGCCCTCAACCCCTCTCCAGGCTGCCGCTGTTCCTAAGCTAGAGAGTGCACTACGTGAGGCCTATGCTCACCTCTTCTCTTCGGGACGCAAGGAATGAGACTAGAGGAAGATGGAGCCCAGGAGGACAATCCAGATTGTGCGCAATGGATGTGGACAGGGCAAACCAGCATTTCTTGTACGGGAATAAAGGTTGGGGTAGGTGGGGTCCTGGAGATCTCACAGACTGATGTGGTGAAAATCTGGAGTAAGAGACACCTTCGGCCTTCCTCTCAGGCAGATTGCTTTTATTTCCAACCACTGTGTTCCAGGCAGGTCAGAACGCTTCTGATTTGTTTGCTATCTGGAAACATTAATTCTAATGCACATGTTTCCAAATGCTGTCCTCATGTAAATGTTTTGTGTGACGGAGGCCATTTTAGATAGATTAATGCATTAAATGCAGCTTTGGGCACATAAAACTTTTCCACAAAAATGAAGTATCTCCTGATAGAGATGGTGTTGTATCTTCAACCAACCACAATGGTTGCTTTCCACTACAGGTTTTGTAAAAGGCTCATCAAAATTTCTTAACATTATCCACCGCGTTAAGGAAGATTTTCTTGCTGGGAAATAGGACATGATTTTCAGCAAGTCTCTTCTCGGATTCCACTGTTCTGCTAGGCAAAGCATCAGATGTCTGGCATGAAGTTGAGCCCTAAGGCACAATGTCCAGACAAGAAGTCATCAGACTCGGTAGCACTAACGGTTGTCTTGCTAAATTTCTTTCGGTGTTTAGGATAAATCCTTTCTTTGATCTCTTTTCCTACACAAGTTTTTGCAGATTTTTAAACCAAAAGGTACTGTTCTGAGCATCTACTTGGACTCTATATAAAAAGAGACCCTAGAGGTTCACCCAGCAATTTCTGAATTCAGCCAAGTTACCTGTGGCTGAGCTAGAGCAAACAACTGATACTGATCTGAAGACTTGTTCTGCTGGATCTTTCACCACATCCCACGGTAATCTCTTTCACTAGATACGTACCATTTTTTCTTTTTTGTATGTATGACTAGCTTTTAGTTTGAACTCAATTGATTTCCGCTCCTAGCCAGTGCAGCGCTCTCTGATTGCTCACTTAAATACCCCTCAAGTGCCAAATGTAGCACTCTCTGCCTACCCTTTGTTTAAACAGTTAAGTGTCAGATTTATTGTTTCAGGCCATGTGCCTCTTTATGAGCCACCTGTACTCCTGATTAGTCTTAATCATATAGACCCAGATTCCATGAGGATATTTACCCTGCTAAAAAGCACATAAACAAACTTATTTCTGTCCTAAGAAAACCACAAAATTTTGCCAGAAGAAAAAGGAGTTCTAGCATGAAATTTGCTATGGTTGACTTCTGCTAAGTAAAATTATATAAAGGTGACATTTTAAGCAGCTGTGTTAGCCAAGATACTAGTTTCTCCTCTGTGCTGCTGCCTTTCACTGACAAAGAGTTTGTGAAACATACAGACCCTGTGAAGAATTCATAAAAATTCACAAAATTTGACAAAGGTATCTCAAAAGTGAAATTTTCCAGCTAACTTTCCATGCAGAATATGCACATATACTTTGAGGGTCTATTTATTCAAAACCTGCTCTTAGTTAACCTTCATATTTAAATAAATAAATAAATAAACAAACATAGCTAGATCAGGTTTAGCACACGAAGTCCCTCCTTACAAAAAGTGCAGAACACTGAGAACAGCTTCAAGAGCTTGGGGACATACTAGCTGGCAAGTATATTTTGGTGGGATTTTATTGTGATACATATATTTATATGTATATATACACACGGGTGCATATATATATATAAAAATAACCCCCACAATTCTGAGAGTCTAGACATAGTGATTCAAATACAAACACACTTGGTAAACTTAGGGAGCTGAAATCTCCTCTCTGCCTCCAGATAAGCCATTGACACCAAAGTCCTTTGCGTGTGCCTCAGTTTTTAATCATCACGAAACTATTCCTTCTCCATGACAATTTACTAAAAAGCATCAAATCCTCTGGACCAGGCACAGGTTCTGCTCTAGCACAGTTCCCCCATCTTCTGGTGCACACTTCAAAAGAACTGCAACTCAGTGCAGGAAACCTCAGTACTTAAGAAATAAAATAAAAATAATTAAGAGACAGGTGTATATGAGGAGAACCTCTCATGTGTTCCCACCCCTGGGGAACAGAAGTTTTCTCTTTTGAGTAGTTTACTCTGTGGCTTGGAGTGGGGCAGGTCTGAGGTTGCTGCTGTCCTGAAAAACCTGTCCTCTGATCACTGCTGCAAGGCACCAGAGGAATCTGATACTTCTTGCGCTGTTCTTAAAGAAGTGTCCAAGGACAGAGAGACAAAGCTCACCCTCGCCTTAGGTCTTCCTACCATGTTTCTTGGAAATAAAAACAAAAAACCTAATTATTAATCAAAAAAAAAAAGGTGAGGAGGGAGCAAGCTTTGAGAGTTTTGCTCAGGGTCTGTTTCAAGAAACGTCTCTCTTTTCTTCTAAAGTTATGATTAGAGGCAAGAACTGCAACAAGTCTGGTCTGACAAGGTGAGAGGTGCTGGTCTCTTAGCATTGCCTCTCAGTAAGCGGGCCCTGCTTCGCTTTCATTCCTGTCAGGTAAAAAGATGATTACCGATTCAAGTAATTCTCTCCAGACGCATCTTTATGCCTACACCCCTGCGTCCCCTAACACAGACGTACCTCAGCTTTAAATCTGCTGACAGTGATGCTACAGCACCTACAGACTTCGCTCAGCTTTTGGGTAGGTTTTATAACCACTCTGATCTCTGTGCCTCCCACCACTGCTAGTAATAACTGAACCAGTCAGGGAAGGTCTGCGCAAACCAGTCGTAAGCAGTGATTAAGATGTAGACATACGTATCTCCTCGCCCTTTAAATAGAAGGCTTAATTGGCGATATGGATAGCAGCTTCCTAATGGACAGAAATTAAACTCCATTTAATTCCTGAGCAGACACTTCCAATGCACGAGGTTTACCACACATTTGGAGCGGGGAGGGGAGGGGGGAAAGGAAGGAGCCGCACGCACTACTCACTCTACCTCTGACAATCACTGAGGAAAAGCAACATGAGGACCAGAATGGCATAAGTGTGGCAGGTGTGAATTGACCTGCACTGGCAAAGCTGCGAGCTGGGAAAGTTGCAAATCACATGGTTGTGCAATACTTGGCTCCAGTCAGTGCTATCATGTTCTTTATTAAAAAAAAAAAATAAAAAAAAAATCTTAAAGACATGTACATCAAGTTAAGGGATTAACTGTCAAGTGACATTACTGAAACAGAGACAATATATTTCTTTATTGTTAATGAAATTCAGTTAAAAGTGAAGGAAGTGATAAAGAAAGTACTGTTTTGTAATGTATTTTACATAAGAACGTAATATAGAAAGGGAAGTGCAATTAAATCTTAATGTGGACTTTTTTATTTTTAGTTTATCATCTGGTTTACATTTTGAGCCCCTTTGCAGCAGTAAATTATGCTGGCATTTCTTAGGGAATAACTGCCATGTTAATTTAGTTTAATAAAATAACTGACAGAATAGGGGGAAAAGAAGCAAGAAGAGACAGTACCCCCACACACATACTTCTTATCTTTAGCTAAGTATTCAAATGCTTTCTATATGAATTGTCCGTGGTCCAACTCCAGCACCATGTAATAATACAATACATTACAACACAGTACAATACAATCTTGGGTTTCTGTAGCGCCCTTCATGCAAGCATCCCAGGGTGCTTTAGAATCATTATGAGTTAAAATTAAAACTGAAGCACATACAATTCCTAATAGAATCATTTTAAAAATGCTAAACAGAACAAATAACTTTTAAGTCTAGATTTAAAAGTCCCAACAGCCAGAGCTTTCCTTACTTCAATTGGCAATGAGTTCCAAAGCTAGGGAGCAAAGCGACTAAAGGCTCTCTCATGTTATGTTAAAGGATCTCTCATGTTGTTTATACTTGTGCGGTACTCTACAGCCAACAATTTGCCAATAAGAAGGAAAAAAAATACTTATTTGCAATCACGCTTTAAAGAACTCTGGAGAAGTGGCTTGTTAACCCTCTAATAAAGTTATGGGGAAAAAAAAAAAAATCAGAGTTCGCACTCGGCCATGACTGTGTTAAGAAGTATGCGAGAAACATGAATGAATGAATACAGAATTTTACAGCACTGCATTACTCGACTGCCTCTTAACCACTAAATGTAAAACGGAAAAAAAAAAAAGCATGTTTTTTAATATACATAAGAGTATTTAAAACACGGGTTATTCTATATACCATTCTCAGGACCACTGAGTGAAAACAGAAGTCAAGTAGGGCTCAGTTCTACAACACGTGCAGATTTTAGAAGGAAAACTTAGAAGAAGATGTGCTGCGTTCCTTTTTTATTCTGTCACTTCCCTAAAACTTGACATTCATACAACACAGATAATCATTCACGTGACACAATTCTCAAAATTGCTGAGATACAATCCCAAGTGATTAGCACACAAAGCGGGGAGCACAGTCCCAAAACTGTTATTCCCTTAAAAAGCAGGAATTTTGTACTATGTTCATAGGACAGCCTGGCGAAAGACAGCTGCTTTTACCTCCATACAGCTGACTTTAGGGGTGTTAAAAAAAAAAAAAAATCAATCAACACTAGCACCATCCCTCTAATGGACTCTTCTCCTCTTTTTCAGAAGCAGAAATACAAGACCTCATGACAGAACAGATACTAAGGGATATGCTGACACCTTACAGAGTCCTCTGAAGTCAGCAACAGCATTTATTTGAGAAACAAGGCACATTCTCCTCCTTCCCTGGACAGTAAGTCCAGGCCCTGTAAATGTTTTGGAAAGGGTCTTGGGACATCCTCATCATAGTTAATTCTAATGAAGAGGCAGGAGAAAAAAAAGCTATATATTTTCTCCTTCAATAGGGCACTGCCTAGATAAAACAGATGTAGACTGACATGACTTTAACACTGCAAGTGTTTAGATGCAGTCAGAGAACATAAATTGGTGACCAAGAGATCAGGCAATCAAAAGGTTGAGTGTCCCGCAATGTCCTCACACAGTTCTACCAACATGGGTACCACATCCTCCCCATCCCGTCAGCAAGAGGCTCTGTACTGCCCCTTCTATCTGGATGACTAAAAATCATGGGCATAAATTTTAATAGTTAATTGAAAAAGTTTCAAACATCCAGATACCATGTCAGCTTTAAGAGACATCAGAGTGAATGCTCTTGAGCAACTGAGGGGTGGGTTGAAAGGCCCTGCCTGCCAAAACCTGAGCCCAGGCCCTCAAGGATTTACTTCCCTGAAATAATTAATGACATCTTTAAAATCTAAAGTATAGCAACTTCTAAAGTAGAAAGAGCTGCATTCCTTACTCAGGTTATTAATTACTGGGGGAGGGCAGGAGGAAGAAGAGGCGAGAAGAGAATCACAAGCCACAAAGAAACCCAAGGACTTGATCTCAGGTCTAGGCAGGTAAAATTGTAAGGGAAGGGCAAACAACACCTTTCAGTTTCGTAAAGCACGAATTAAAAATTGCTTATAAATAAGTACGCATTTTGGCAACTCTTAATACCTCATTCCTTGGTTATTTATAGGTCTGGAAATTTTAATTTAGCAAACGCAACTTCTTTTGTTTCTGATTTTAGAGGGATAGAGAAGTCAGAAGTGCAGTGAGGAAACGCCAGAGGATTTCTGTTACGTTGCTTATTTGCTATGATGGCCAGGTGCCTTCAGATCAGGTGAGCTGAGAAACACTGATGTTCTGAGCAAGCTTGCTGTCTGGCATCTCTGCCAGATCACATAAAGCTTGCACGATGTCTGCATAAAACAGCACGAAAATTCAGGACAGGATATTTGAACAAAAAGGGAAGTATATGATCTATATTGTGCCCATGTCAGATGCAGACAGTCATTCACTACAGCACGGAAGTTTGATCAAAATGCAGTCAGGATAGCTATATTTATCACAAGTGCAAAACTATTCAGACTTCAGTATCATACCAGCACTTGTTCTGTGTGCACATACGTTTTACAGAATGCAAGTGTATAATCCTCTAACTAAAAAAATACGATTCCCTCATCATCAAGAGCAAAATTATGTAAAAGACATTACAGACATTGGTGGGGGGGTGCACACAAATATGTTCAAAAAAATTGAAAATAGTAATAGAATGCACATAAATTACTACGTGCATAAGCATCACAGACTCTGAATATATTCCATGGAAATACTGCACGTCCCCTACAAAATATTTTAAAACATAATAAACCATGAGATTTGAGATTCTACTATACATCAGGCCTGGATTTTTCTCATCTATAATGCAATGGCTATTGGTTGTCCTGAGTCAGGCTAGCTATACTGTGGGAAGAGACAGAACGAGTATCTTGCTTTGGAAGTGCTTTTACAGCAGTCTGATAAAGCGCAATAAAAAAAAAACCAACAAAATTTGAAAAGATACAAGTCTGCTTGTGAATACTAACAAGAACCATATAGAAAATCTTTTTGTAGAAAAAAATTCAGGTGAGACAATACCAGTGGGAAAGTCGATGTCATCTAATCACTGCCGTATTTTCAAAGCAGTGCCCAGATACTAATTAATCTCTACAATCTCTTCGTTTGGTAGGTGACTTGTTATCTTCCTTGCATGGAAAAGGTTACAGGAACACAAGATAAGGGGTACATCTAAATGTTCAAAAGCACACAGTGAGTTTGTTCCAGAATTATCAAAAGAATTTCCAGCCTTTTCTTGAGCCAATAGCACCACGTTGCTCTCCTCTCCCTCATAAAAGCTTACCTAACTACATATATATATATATACACACACACTCAGAGACAGACAATAATTTAATAGGGATGAAACAAAAAAACCCTTATTAATATCAATACAAATACAGTCTGTAGTATTTCAGTTATTTTAACTGTGGAAGTAATAAGATACTTCTGCACTAAAAACCAAAACAGTGAGCAAAACTGTAAAAATGAAGTATGAAAATGCCAGGACTAAGGCTGAGCAGAGAGATGGAAGGACTAACATTAAATAAATAAATGCAACAGGCCTGCCTGTCTGATCACTTTAGTGCAGCTCCCAACAGACTGAGGTAGAGTACAGCTTCTGTGCAAGGGATTGGAAATAAGAATTGACGTTAGAACAATTTCTTTACAACCCTTTGGAGACTGAAGAGCCAAAACAGGAGGGAAATGAGATCTAGGCCACTCGTGAGAAGCACCAATTTAATGCAAGGCACAAGACAGCCCAAAATCGAGCCCTAGATTAAATTCCAAGTTGTCTTCCCCATCAAAAGAGGTCTGGAGATGAAGCAGAAATGCAGTGAGCCGTGCGTATTAAACACAAGAAGTCTTCAGCCCGGCATCGGCGTATGCTGCTCATCTCTAGCAATAAAACCTGCAAACCCAAGGTAAAGCATGAAAATACACACTGCAGCACATAATTCAGAACAGGCTTGGCTTTTCCACGTGAAATTTGCAGTGTCCTTTTACCTTGCCTGCTTGATACCAAAAATTTGAGACTAAACCTCTGGACAGATGCTTACAATTCCACAGCAATTCAGAGCCATGCATTTGCTCTGGTCCATCCTGATCATTACAAGCCACGTAAACTCAGCGATAAACCCAGCCTTCAGGGGTGGCCACAGCAGTCACAGCGCGAGAGAACTACAGCAGCTTCAAAAAGAAACTACGTATTCAACTATCCTAACCAGAGCAAGAGTGACGGGGGTATTTTATCGAGGAAGGCATCAAGAGTTCATACTCGTACACCCTAATTTAGTTGGACAAGAAAGCAAATGGCAAAAAAAATTAAAGGGGGGAAAAACAAAAAAAAAGAAAACCTGCTCAAGTAGATGATGCTGTTAAGTCTTCAAGACTCTATAATTAAGACAAACTGGATCCCAAAGTTTGTTTGCTCACATATTTTCAAGCTATTAAATATATCTGCACTATAAAAATAGTTTGCTTGCGTTTTTTTGCAGTAGATAGAACATCAGTATTCTGAATAAATATAAGCCTTTCTTTAATATATAAAATACAAGACCGGTTAAGAAAATACAGTAAACCCCAAGTGCGGACAATGATTCTCAGTTTTCCATGCTTAGATGGGGCTTTGGAGATGCCAGGCACTAAGCACAGCAACTTAAATGTTCTACAACAAATCCTTCCGTACCTACACAAAACAGAGTACTGCTAATGACAGTGACAGAAAACGATAACTACTCTCGTTTCCACTTTGAGTCATTTTTCTGTGGTTAATAAATTATAGCCATAACAGTGTTAATAAGTTATGGTACGGTGTCACTGCATTCGTTTGCATTTGTGATGAAGCGCTTCATATGGCATTACCTATGCCCCATGGAACCACATAACAGGAGAGACCACTTCTCTGCTCTCAGAAGAATCTCCCACGCTGGCGTTTTGATGGACTCTCTAAGGAAGAAACATCGCGTCCCGACCTCTGCCTTGCTCTTACTTCTCACCTCTGTTGCAGCAGCACACCACTACAGAACAACTCACAAACTTCTATACGTTGACTAAAACACAGACGCTCTTAAATCAGTGTCCCTTCCATAGGAGCGATATACAATGAGTTATTAGTTAGGCAAGTACGGGAAGCATTCAGACCAATTTAGTCATGTGAAAGGGACACCGTCAGATCAATGTGTCCTCCCTCAAGCTCCCAGAGGGAAATGGGAAGATTTTGACAGACTGACAGGCTCTCGATTAGCTGCTCTAACGCTTGTTTTTCCAAAAGTTAAGAATAAATGTATTTTAAGCTTAATGTGATTTGGTCTTTAAAGAAAAAACAAAAGCGGAACCTATTTAAATTCTTGCAGCCCAAATACTGCAGCGCTGGTGAAGACAGCGATGACGAAAGTAGTGAGCATGCTTTTAAAAACAGAAAGAAGCTCATGGCTTTAAGTATATTCTTTCACAAATAAAGAAGTGCAAAAGAGTAAACAAACAGTTCCAAATTAGAGTTCTGTAATCTGGGGTTTTGGTAATCTCAAGCGCTAACTTCAAGAGCTGTTATTAGGCAAGATGTTTTAAAAACAACTTTTTAAAATAGTGTAATTATTGAATTGTCTCCAGTACCGTGATACTGTCTCTAGTGAAGCATTCCTTTTAAAAACTTTTTTCTCCTTTATCATTACATCATCTAGATATATACAGAAGCTGCCATGTGAAATACAATGTCCAAATAGAACTGAAATATTCCATCTCGATAGAGTTTACTTGCTTTCCATCAGTATCAAGTAAAAACTAGCACTATTAGATTAAAAAGGAGAAAAATCTCAAATTATCTGCAGCCTCGATAAGCCAGCAGTGCAAAAGCTCACATGCTTTTATGGTAGGTACGTACAAGATAACTTTGTAGACATGTTACTGGAATGGTTTGCAACCAGTGAAGATAATTTTTATTATTTCCACTTCAAAACTTCCTACATCGGAGCCGCATCACTGAAAACAATCTAATCATAGGGGAAAAAAGCGATGGGAAAACAGCCTGCTAATATATCCGCTGGAAAGACAGAGAAGCAGAGTAGTCCTCTATAGATTAACTGAAGTCTTTCTGAGACAAAGACTCCAATATTCTAAGCAAGAGAAATAAAATCCGCATAAAAATACCCTGACTTCCTTTATTTCCTTTTTCCCCTCCCTACCACAACTAGCATCATTTATTTGTGTACTGAATTTGGCTCCGCCGCATCACAAAAACCCCACATTTTAACATTTAAAAGGTAAAAATAAATACGATGTTCCCACCACAGCATCACTGGACACCGTACTGCGTAGAAAAATAAGTTGCGCCTTCAGAGTAATTTGACAAAGGAATGATAAAAAGAATGGCAAAAAAGAACAATACAAATAAGGCTCGAGGAAAGCATCAGTTCAATATTTAGCAATGCATAAATAGAGGTTTCATTTTTGTTTAGGTATATTTTGATTAGAACTAATAAATGACTGATTTTTCCTTTGGTTGTTTGCAACAACAACACATCATCCGAAGAGCTTTATTCTTTATTCCCTTCTCATATAGCATGCCAAAGACTGTCTCATTTTATGAATTAGCATTTAAAACTACTGTAGGTTATCTAACAAGCATTCAGATTCAATAGTACTTTTGACAGCAGTAAGTAAAGAGCCTTTTAACATCTTGAACACATGTGCTTGAAAAAAGTAGTTGCATCAAAGCAGTTCAAAGACTGAAGACAAAAACCAGTTAAAATCCAGTTTGCTGTGAGACAATTTTAGTGTGGTGTAAACAACCTCTCACGACTCCCCACGGGAAACGTTGTAAGACTATCTTCAAAATGAATCAGGCATATTTATAAAGATCATGAAGTGGTCAAATGAATTTGCATTTTTGGCAGATTCACGCCACGGGTACTACTTGCTACAGTCTGTAGAAATCTCAAATCTCACATCAGCATTGCCTATAGTGCTTTATTATTTATTACATGTTATGCTAAGTACCTGTGAAAGGGGACATTCCTTGGCCAATGAACTCTGGTTCATATCCTTCAGTAAGTCCTTCAGAGCATTTCTTACTGTTGTGTGAGACCATTGTTCAGGAGGCAAGTCTTCTAGTTTAGGGCAACTATTTGAAACACAGATTAGAAAAGGGATTATTACAAGATTGCATCCTGCTGCAGAACATTCCTTTAAGACAGACAGATTTCATTTTGCGCATCAAGCAGATGCATCTGGAGATTGCTCTCGGTCTCCTGATTGTTCCGATTAGTTAATTACTTTATACAACACATCTGCTGTATTGATGCATGAATTATACATCAGCTGCATGTGGCGACTATTTTTTCATGTTACTTCTACCTTCCTGCTCTGATGCGCTTGGTAAAACAATTTAAGGTGTAATGCTTTCTCACGACTGATCATGAAAAGCATTAATATATTAACTGTTTTTTCCTTTTTTGTTACCGTGAAATTTAAGAACCTAGACAGCAACAATAAGTGTGAGCAAGTCATTCTTTTACAAAACGCACACAGATGGTACTGTTCATGATATGCAAAAATATTTTTCTCTTAAGTAAACTTTATGTAAAATGCCTTCTTGTAATGCATCATTTAATTGACTAAAATGCAATATAGTTTTAATGAGATATCCAAAGAAAATCTATGTATCAAAGCTATAAAAGTTCTCTGCAATAGTATACTGTAAGTTAAAGAAGAACTAGAGTAACTAAAAAGGAATTTAGATAAGCCCTTGTGCTTTGAGCACACAGCACAGTGGGAATTAAATTAAAGCAATATTAACAGTAAGAGCAGACAAGTAACAGTTCACATCCCAGAACTGGTATGCAACTTACCTGTGTAACTGGATTTTCAGTGTGACCACATGATACACGTCTTGCAGCATGTCTGCTACTGTAGCATCAGGGGCATCTGTCACATAGGAGAGCGGAACTGGATTCCACTTCCCAACCTGGATAAGCCCTGCAGGATTTGTATTTTTTGAGGGGAGAGGGAGTGGGCAAGAAGAGCAGGAAAAAATGAAAAATTCAAAAAAATTTACCTGTTCATTCCTGGGGGCAAAAGAAATATCTGATTTTAACAAGATCGCCACCTTTGTTTCTAGCCTCTTAAATATGGCAAAACAAAAGAACACCTCCCCCAAAAACCCCCACCCACACACCACCAAGGATATGCTTTATCTATATTATGAAATTATACAAATGCATTACAGCAGAGATTTTTTAATATGTATAGAAGTGTATTTTCCTAAGTTCCCATGAATTTGATAGGGCATGATATAATAGTTAGCATTCCTCTTAATAAATTTGAAAGNCCCAAAAACCCCCACCCACACACCACCAAGGATATGCTTTATCTATATTATGAAATTATACAAATGCATTACAGCAGAGATTTTTTAATATGTATAGAAGTGTATTTTCCTAAGTTCCCATGAATTTGATAGGGCATGATATAATAGTTAGCATTCCTCTTAATAAATTAGAAAGGATTTTGCAATGCAAGGACTGAGTACAAAAAAAAATACTTTGCAGTCTATAAAACCATCAGGAACAAAATAAAAGAAACAGAGCTGGATATTCAGTCATAAATGTAAGTTGACTCTCAACAGTCCATCTGCTCAAATATGCTTTACACTTCCTTGTGGAT
The DNA here is from genome assembly GCA_013398225.1 of Steatornis caripensis. Taxonomy (NCBI): domain Eukaryota; kingdom Metazoa; phylum Chordata; class Aves; order Caprimulgiformes; family Steatornithidae; genus Steatornis; species Steatornis caripensis. The sequence continues at coordinate 617,572 of VZSC01013501.1, read as the reverse complement.
CCTCAGTGGAGCAGATTATTAAGGTCAATAAGCATACTAATGATTCAGTTGAAGTCTTTTTTTTTTTCCTTTAAACAACAAAAAAAACCCCTACCTCCACGTTCCCCACAAACAAAAAGTGCACTAAGCAAACAAAAATACATTAAGAAGAAAAAATAAAAATACAGATACAGAATCTGCAAGAAGTTTAAGTAGAAGAACCTGTATCGCATTCCTGAAAGAAGTCCTGCCCCTCCCCCAAGACCCCACAAACAAACATAATTCATTGTACAATTTCGTAATCTTATTTACCTTTTGCTTGGGCAGCAGAGCTGTGAGAATATCCAAGTGATAGCAATGCCATTTCAATCAGTTGGTTGAAAAGCATATCCTTCCTCACCAACACAAATTCTGCATGCTCCTCCTTAGAATCATACTCAATGGCATTTTCATAATGTTCCACTACACAGAAAACTGGAAGCATACTTCCTATTAAAAAAAATTAAATTTAATGTATTAGACTTGAGTTATAGTAGAGTAGGTGGGTCTATACAGCGTTATGTAAATAAAACCTGTACGAACAGGCAAAGGAGGCATCAAGAATCATCACAAATATTTGATAAACATATTCTCTGAGTCCTTTCCCCTCACCCTCCCCAAAAAAGAGAAAGTTCTACAAAACATACATCTCTCTGAAAAGCAGAAATGCAAATTCAGCTCGCTTGATCGGATACAGATTAAAGAATTACCTTCTATAGAAATAACAAGGTTGACTGAAGAGAAGTTGATTCTCTCTGTCCTGCCTGATTTGTTATGAGTAGCAGGCAGCATGAGAACCTAAATACATACTGCAGATGTCTTCACTGTAAGCCATTTTAGTACCAGCTACATAATTTTGTTCGTCAACATTAAAACTTTCTTAGTCCTGCCAAAAACATTTAATTACCTTCAACATCAACAACAAAATCACCTTGTGTGTTACACATTCGCTTTGAAAAGAGTACACAAGGAAACAAGGCAAAAGTTAACACTAATTCGTGCTTCATTCACTGAGTGCACTTGAGCACTACTTTCACTCGCATCTTTAAGAAACAAATCATTATTTCAGTGCCGTTTTAAGAGGTGTACCTGCAGTTCGGGATTTTTTTGCTGTTGTTGTTGCCTCCTGTGCTTTACATTCCACGTTTCTGGTATTCCTTGTTATTTTGGTATGCCTGAAATTAATTACTAATTTCCAGTTTTGCAGCATCATATGACAAATCCTTCCCTACGCTGCACAGAATATTAAGTAAATAACCTTTTTCCTTTCCTTTTGCCTTTTTTAAATTCCCTTTTTTCCTCCCTTTTGATAACAGACAGAGATGTAACAAATGACCCAAGCTGGTTCAGGGACAAAGTCTCTCCCGGCAATCAGATTCCTAGACTTTGTGAAATTCTCTCCCGGCCTCCCAGACTGACACGATGACCTCGGACTTGAGGTTTTAGGCCCCGGTCCTGTCCCGCTGCCTCCAGCAGCGTAGGTTGGGATCTCTTAACGACAGAAAGCAAAAGGGTTAAAAGCAGATGTACAGAACTGTCTTATGGCAGCCTGCCAGAGGGGTATCATCCTTAGCATAAATGATGACAAGGGTTATTTTAACAGGGCACCCAGGAACTCCAATTAGTCCTACAATGTTAATGCCTCTATAACCACTGCCCTCTAGACTTACGGAAACCTCCTAACCTGCTAAGGTGCACCAGACACGCTGCAGCTGAGAAAGAAGATTTACTCTTCACAACAGATAAACGCTGTTAAGACCGCGTCTGTTGATTTGTGCTCTAATGTATAGCAAGGAATCACAATAAAAAAGATACCTCTCAAGCACGTATATTTAAACTACATCTGTTCACCGCAGAGTCAATCTCTGGCAAACAAACCCCTTCAGGCTCGCTTGGAAAAGCTCACAAACTCACTCCAGTTTGCCCAATAGGCTCAGCATGAAAGACAAGACTAAAAGCTTGCCAATATTTATGCAGTACAGGAAGGAGCTTTTTTTTTTTTTTTGTCTTGTGTTTTTTAAATCTAAGCAAGATTGGTCAGGAAGGGAGAGAAGACCAAAGCAAAAGCAGTACATGCAAATTGGTGATTTCTTCATTGGTTTTAATTAAGCTGTGGAGAGCTTTCTAAAACACACACACACACACGCTTCATCTGCAAAAAGGTGGTGGTTTGTTTTATTTTTTTTTCCTTCCAGGCTCTCACAATTGATGTTTGACCTACTACCGTCTGACTCAGAATAAGGGCTCAAAATTCTTAAGTAGTTTCACCATTAATACCTGAAGATAAAATGTAAACAAAGCTTCATTTTAACAAACAGTGCAGATACACTCAAAAAAAGCTGAAGTGCGTTTGTTTTTCCCCTTATCAGTTCCTACAAATTAAGCTTTGATCAGACACAAAACTAGCAATGCACAGGTATTTCACTGCGTATCAGCACAGTTTTTGCCAGGTACATGGTCTCGTGAGTTGCAGCGCTCTGGAAAAGGTGGTAGGTACTTTAAACAACACGGGAGAACCTCCCAGCCAAATTCTGATGTACAGCGTAGATTATCAGAGGTGGATCCTGCTAGTGCGACACAGGTATCATCTGACTACAAATCAAGCCACTAAATCTTTTAGCAAACTGTCACTGGTGTCCTTCTGTTAATGTGAAAAATGTTGTACAGGAGAGCACAATCTCAGCTGGCTGATCACTCCTGCTAGTACTTGGCAAGACCTCCAAGTGCAGCAACTTCATAACCTTCTAGTATTAAAGGGGATAGCATTGGTCAGTGCTCGCTGCTAAAAATACAGCATGATTTAAACCTGAAGGCAGTGTTAGAGCTTTTGCTGAAGGTTTACGAGTCTGTGTAAACAGCACGTCTGCCATAAGGAGCAGTGAAGTCTGTAGAATCCTTGTCTAAAACTGTCCTGGCATTAAAGTTTGCTGTGCAAATATCACATAATACCAGAGACAGCTGAAATCTCCTATTTAGGAATTTATGGAACTTACATGTTTGCAGGCGTCAGAAAGTCCTTTTTATATAGCCCCACCGCTTCACTGTACAATATTAATGCACTCTGCTTGAAAAGCCGTAATAAATTATATTTTTAATGCTCTTACCCTGGCTTTCTTAAGATGCATACATTCTTGGCAAACAATCAATAAATAGGGTAATCACGAGCAGAGGCCAAAGAATTTGCTGAAGTGCTGTTTTTCCATTTTTAATAGATAAAGATCTAACAATACGGACTGCTGTGTCTGTTTATTTCAGGATCAATATATTCTTTGTTTTCGCCAAACCGAGGAAAAAATAAATGATTGTACGATAAATGTTATGCATCAGACACAATGAAATTCCTCTGCCTTCTAACTTTGCGCGTTTAATAGTCTTGGTTGCGTTTTGCACTTTCCTTAGCAAAGGCAAGAAAAATCTGGATTAGAAACATACACAATTACACTGAGAAAAGTAGAGGCTTTTCAAAACAAATGCCAAATTACATGCAGCATATTTTGATTTAAATTAGCAAGCTTGCAGGACATGGTCAAAAAGACTTAAACATTTTGATAAGCAAAATTTATAGATTATTGTCCATCAGAAGTATTTTCAGTGCAAACAAAAGCCATCCATATACAAACATCAATGATTCTAAATGTGCCTTTTCCTTGTGTAAATGTCTAATTACAGCAAACCAGCCACTGAAAAATATGACACCCAAGTTGTTCATTGTTCAATAATGAATTGTACTTAAGAAAATAAACTGCGAAGATTGACATCATAAATGACTTTTCCAATGTGATACCTAAAGATTTACACTCCCTCCTTTAAACCAACTTCCAACTGTTACGGAAATACTGCTGCCCTTCCAAGCTTGGACCATCACTAAGAGGAAAGGCGAGAATTTGTTTTGGGGGTTCGGTATTTACTCTTAGGTATTTTTGCATTTCTTAGCCCAACACTTACTCAAAGAATTAATGCATTATATTACTTCTATTTCAACGTAGGAATTCGCTTTAATCAGGGCAGCTAGCCTTTACCTTAACAAAAATCAGACTCCACCCTGTAAAGCAAGATGCTCCACCCAAGCATGAACCTTACATTTCCCAAATGTGATTTATATCAGAGTTGGGAATATATAGTATTTTAGAAAGGAGATTTAATCCTGAAACATAAATGAAGTAGAGTCTGCAAAAGTATGCTTTCCCCCCCAAATATTATAAATCATATTTCTCTAATGTAGAATTATCAAAAGTGTTACCTTTTCTAATATTAGTTTTCATCAGGTGTCCAGAGTGTTTTAAAGGCACTCCTTGCATTTTAGTTCCTGTACTTCCAAGTCTTCCTCTTCCTAATGGGCTCCCATTCTGTTCCAAGCGCGCAATTTTGGCTGGTGGACCCTTCGGATCGCTTACATTGTTAGACATTTCTGAATGTTCTTTCCCCTGAGTTGCCTCGTTCAAATGATCCATACTCAGTCCCGCCTCTAAAGATCACCTGCCATGATTCAAAAAAAAAATATATATATGTTGTACACGTGTGCGCATATGTATACGTACACAGCCTGCACATGTACAGAGAGAGATATATATGTATCGTAAGCTCATAAAGAAGAATAAGCAACTATTTTAACTGGAAAGAAGATGCCTTTTTTTAAAAGAAACAAACTCATTTCTCCAAAAATGACCTCATACCCCAGTTTACAGAGAGATCGCATCATAATCCGGTGGAGTTATTTTTTAAAAGCCAACTAGGGTACCCCTTTAAAAAAAAAATCTTCAGAGATACTCTACTAAATCTGAGAGAGACTAAGACTCCTCTAAATGATGGTGACTGTCAAGGTATGTGCTCCAACACAGCTATTGTTACAAATCTCACAGAAAGGTCTGCTATTAATCCCGGGTGTTTTTATTGTGCTGAGACGAAGAGAGACAGAGAAAGAAAAAGATTCTAGTGAAATATTTCTTGATCTACTTGATTAAAAAAAATGGATGCACAACAACAGAGATATTGTTAAAACTTTAGTTGAGGGAGAAACGCGTTTATTAGAGATGTAGAATATTGCCCATTTACAATTCCTGCCCCCCTTAAAAATCAAAGTTAGAAGAGAATTTAACATCTAACTTTGGAAAGCAGTGGCGGGATACGGTTCTTTTGACTTTCTTAACTGATATGATACAAAGAGTTTATCAACTTTCGCAAAGTTTAAAATATGCCTATGAATTTTTTTAGATGCTGAGCTATAAGTGTTAAATGGGGTAGTTCATTGAATTAAGAAAAATAACTGAGAAAAGAAGATAGTATCTCACAAAACACAATGCTAGAAAAAAACTCTGTAATTTCTATAGTACTTTTGAAGCCCTTAAATTTTTAAAAAAAAAAAAACCCTCTGGGTGATGCTAAGTTACATGCTGGCACAGCTATGTGAAACCAAAAAACAGAAGTAATTCCAATACCAAGTTAAGAAAAGGTATATGTTAGCATGCTTACATTTCCCTTTTTATAAACTTTTGAAGCCTCTGTCCATGAATAACAGTTCCAATTAAATCACTAAAAATCTCCCAAGCCCAGGACATAACGGAGTAAGTTTTGAGGATTTTTTTGTCACTCATCAGAATCTGTTTTGCCAAGCGCCTATGTGTACATATATATATACACACATATATATAAACGGTTGCTGAGAAAAGAGACATCTTTCTGGTTATGATTTCATTCATCAACACTGTTGTGATTGTTAGGTATTTTACCCTACCTTTCCCTGACTGAGAAAGGTGTGACTACGCTGACACTTATGTATATAATATGATCACTAAGGAGAGATGACTAGACATTAATTTATGAACTAGTATTTACATTAGCAAGTACAAATACTAATACTGGGGAAGTCATATTTAGAAAGGCTGGTGTGAATCTGATAATTGCTACTTTCTTTCAGTTGCCTAGTAATTCAATACATTTTCTGCACATTTCATAGCAAAGCTATTAAAGCCTAAACACCTTGGGATTTTTTTATATATTTCTATGTTGTTGGTACATATGCCAATGACAATTCTGTAAACTATTTGTTTCTTGTTTGAACACTGTCCTGCTTTCCCCGCTACGGTGAAGAAAGAGGTAATATATTAATCTGAACGTTTACAAGCAACCTCAAGAATGCCTCTGAATAGCTGAACTTCAGAAAATCGTTATTTTTCCTTATGCTGTAAGGTGACAGGCTAAGGTTTACCATTCATCTTGATCCCATCTGTTTTAGGTCGTATGTCTCATTAACAGTAAACGTGCCTATTTTAGGCACTTTTCGAGAAGATTTTTTTTTTACTGTGTTCACTGCAGCCTAAGCAAAGAATTACAGACTCAAACCGTTAACATCTTCTGATGTTTCTGACGATGCTAACATGCTATAGTACTGCTTTTCTGAGAGTGGTTTCTCTCAAGAATAGGAGGATTAACAAAAAAGAAAAAAAAAAGGGGGGGAGAGTAAAACAACAATAAAAAAAGCCTCGAACAAGAAAATCCTTGTCACTTTTGGCAACTTCAGAAGTACTCTAAGGCACCGAGGTTCTTCGCCACAAAAAGTATCTAGTCATCATGAGTCAGAATCGCACTACATCATGTACAGTGAATAAAAGTGATAGATCGCAGTTTAGTTAATACACTGACTACAACCAAAACACCAAACGGGTCATTTTCGCTTGGCCTGAGAATACCCACCCATCGGCATCCTTTCACCGCTTAGTCATCTTGTAAAAAGCTTTATGTTACAAAGCAAAATTACATGCACATAAAACACCTAATTTACTCATTTAAACTCCATGCCCAAGGCTAAAGTTCACTGAAACCTCAGTTTGGAATAGTGATGAGCAACAACCAGCGTGGCCTGCCCAGGGAGAGGGTTGCAGGGAAGAACTATCATCTCCGCCGGTTCCAGGCCAAGAGTTTCCCCCGGGTTTCGCGTTTAGGCATCTTTCACAACTACAAGTTTTCATCACAGGCATTGAGAGAAGAGCACAATTTCAAGCACAGCTTCCCAGAGACAGCGTACACGTACGGGCACACCGCGCAATTTCTGAATGAGAGTCGGTGCGCTGTCTCCTTTTGTCGCAATGTAACGCCGCTGGTATTATATTATTTCTTTCTCTCCTCCTGAATCAGCCCCCTCCCCATGCCTTTCCCCTCCTCTTCCCTCCCTCCCCCATAAAAACCCATAATCACATTTGAGAGAGGCTCCGCTCTTATCCGTTCCATATGGCTCTCACAATCCAGGCCAAGCTTTCCCTGTGACCTTTTAAAGAGACAAAGAAGCAAAGTACTTATCTAGAAACAGAAACACTGCAGTTTTCTGAGTGAAATTAGCAAAACCGACCCGAAACTCACCACTTCAAAACTTGACAGCATATAAATAACAAAAACAAAGGAGGTTTCCTTTGCAGCCCGAGCTCTTGAAGAGGAAGAAGTTCAAGACTGATGTTTTCTAGGTCCCCCCCTTTTTGGAGGGGGGGAAGGGGGGGGG
>VZSC01013501.1:591229-606899 GCA_013398225.1 Steatornis caripensis | reverse complement strand
TTCCCCCGCCGCGCTTGGATGTGGACACAGGTGAAAGCAAAGCACCAGGCACACTGTTAAAAGGCGGCAGAGGCTGGGCCCCCTTCAGTGGGGGGCACCACCCGCGCCGCCAGCTTGGGCAAGGGTGAGGCGGTGGGCTCGCCAAATCGCCCACCAGCCCGCCCTGGGTAACGGCGATACATCACCCCCTGCTCCTAACGGTGAAACCCTACGGCGCCATCGCGATGCGGGACGTCACAAAAGCGTCCCCGTATCGCGGTGTGCGGAGCGGGGCCGAACGCGACCGGTAAAAGGTGAAAGCTGAAAGGTGGTAAGGTATTGACAAAATAAATAACTGCGAGACAGACATAACTTTTTCCCATCGTGCACCTGGAAAAAAAGTAACCCAACTAGACAAACTTGAAAGCAACAAGTTTGTACAAGCTATGAGATAAGAGAAAAATTAAACTACTTTATTGATAAAATGCACGGTGTTTGAATATACTGTGTCTAAAAGGAAAGTTGCGTCATCGACCGAAGAAAACATGACTATTGCGCGGGCAGACGTATAGCCAAAATGTTTAGGGTAGTAACTTTAAAAAAAAACAACAACAACCAAAAAACCTCATACCAAACTGCACATAAAAACTTTAAGCAGCAGCAAAAGTAGGCAAGTGGGGAGGCTAATACCGGCTCTGGAATACACAAAATAGCATGGCCTCTGAACAAAGAAAAGGCGAATCAATAAATCTATGAAGAGCAGAATTATCACTACACGTATATTACTTACTATAAAACAAGAGGAATTCATAGAGACTAGGTAAAGAAACAAGCTGACGTTTACCAAAATAAGCACAAACAGGGCGTGCGGGAGAAAGAAAACGGTAATAGGGTGAAATACATGAAATATTTATCGTATTCAGCAATGCACAAAATAGATTATAATCTCAGAAGCAAAGAAATGCAAGGCTCGAAAATGAATACACTGTTACACAATACCATTATTGAAAGCGGAGCAAGTGGAGGTGGCACACATAGGAAACATGTAGTCGTACGCATGTTGCGTGTCCTGAAAAAGGTTACTAAGATTGTTACTGAGACTGCTGAGAAGAAAAAAAAAACCAAACAACAAAAAGCCAAGAAACATGTTTTACAAAGAAAAACAAGGGAAAATGTACGTGACATCTTCCATAACATATCATCAAGGGATAACTGTCTAGTGGTTTGTTTATTTAGAAACCAATCTTTTTCCAACAAGATAGACTGAGTATTATTCAGTCCCTGTAAAAAAAAAAAAAAGAGAAGAGAAAAGGAATTATTATTTCCCAATACATTTTAATACTTAGAGGAAAAAGTGTTAACTAGTTGAATTCAAACTTTATGGGCGTGATGGAAAATATCAACATTGTCTCATTTTTAATCCTTTTCAGGAAAGCCTGATACAATAAACTTTAGCAGTGAGCAAGACTGACCGCTAAAGGAGAAGATCATGACGGATGAGAGAGTTTCAGCTGGCAGTATGCTGCCTGCAGTGTGATGGGGGAAAAGGACAGTGAAGGTAATTTGAGAGATGCAGAGCTGATTAGAATAGAGCAGTTATTTAAAAATATGATTTGAAACAAGATTTGGGACTAAAACACCACCTTGTAAAAGCGATTACCAGATATGACAGTAACAACAACAACAACAACAACAAAAAACCAAACCAAAAGAACCCAACAACAGCAAAAAAATAATTAAAATCTTTTCTAAAATAACTTGTGCTTTGGCGTTCACAAACCATTCCCTTTGCGGTCAAAAAAACCTTAAAATGTTCAGATTAAAACAAAGTGATTAATCTAAAAAGCAGAGACAGTGAATTAAAGGAGCAGGGAGATAACAATCTGATAATACAGGAGCACAGAAGGCCTAATAATGATATTATTATGCACACTAACCAAACACTGACAAACAAATATTCTGTTAATTATATAATCATGCATATGCTTCCTATGCTTGAGATAAATGATTGTGGAAAATAACTCTTCTTGAAACTGCATATATGTTCTAAACCTTATAAACTCCCTACAACATGGATTAATCTAATTCCCGTACATCACTTATGCCTGGTAAAGTATTTACTACAGGCTTGGAAGGCTGAGTGTGGAACCCTTGCTTTGCCTAGAAAGCATGAATTACTGAAGGCTGCTGCGTCTTGACATATAGACAACAATCAGATTTCTCTTACCAATACCAAACTACTTGGAATAAATTCAAGATACAGATACCTGATTTTCATTTGACCTGTTCCAATTTGCACTTCACTGTGTCAACTTTGATATTAAAACATTCCACTAGAATAAAGATATTTATAATAAAAACATATATAAAGAACAGAAGATGAATAGATATTGTCATGGATACATATGCAGGCAATCATTTAAGCATGTGGCAATAGTAACATCACATTTTTCATAGCTTCTAGTCAACGTACAGCAGACAAATATATGCTTAATAAAGCTTATTAATCCTTAATAAAGTTGTTGCACTGTGTTTATGACATATAAACGCATTTTGCACTAGGCTGCGTTGAAATAAGGCAAATACCTAAAAAGTTGGACTGCGTTTTTTCAACCCCATGGTGAATTAACTCTCTACCAGCAGTCTCAGTAGCTGCAAAACAAAACAGATTCTCCAGTGTGGCATGCTGCCTTGGTGCCTCCTAAGGTCTCTATTCCAATCTTGTCTTGTTCAAAATAAATTAGGAAATACGGGCCCAAGTCTTGAGGCTTGGCTCTTGTGCAACGCAAACAGAAATGACCTGGCAGCAGAGCAAAACCAGCATGGCTGTGTGTTCTCTTTTATCAGATTTCTTTGGGGAGATCAGGCTGATTGGGTTTTATACATACGCACTTCTGACAACTCTGCGGCCATTTGGGTAACTCCTAAGCACCAGCCCGCGCTGGAGGTGATGCAGAGCTGTGCAGCAGCAGTGCCAGGAAACTCACTTTGGTGGGGATTTGACTGCATTTTCCGTGCTGCAAGGGTTGATGCGTGCACATCTGCAGCTAACGGTAACTGCTGGACAGCAAGGCAATGAAAATACCAATCCATGGTCTTCTGAAGTTAAACATCTATGGCAAAAAGGTGGATGGCTCCCCGGTGGGCTTGTGCCTTGTTGCCACATGGGTTAGACAGAAGTGTGGGTTAAGGGGAAGGATGAGCCCCACTGTCCTTTCCCGTGTCTATCTGTTCAAGCCTCTGCACGGCCACCGCCGCGGTGCGGACACAGTCCTGCGGCCCTGCAAGTTTTGCACCTCGGACTGATGCTGTTTTTCAGTCTCCTCAGACTGACTTCCCCTCCGTTTTGCCCTGAACAACAATAGTTGCCTGACACCACTCAAACACTTTAACCAACCTGACTGCGGCACTCTCACTTTACATATGACCCAAGAACCCGATGCGCACCAATGTGAATCACAGCATTCTGCGACATCCCCCACGCTGATCTCGAAAGTTACATACCAACCTAGATTTTTTTGACTGCAACCTGCCCCAGCCTGGATAGGATGCCTGTCAAAAAGCAAAAGTGCTATGAAATGAAATTCATAGCACTGAAAGGCATCGCACACAAGCTGTCGTCCCCTCTCACATTTTGCATGAGCAATTTCTGCTCGTTTGTGTTCTCTCACACACGATGTCCTGAAACGGTTACGTAAAATGAATATTTAACTTACAATAGTCAGCTGTATTGAACTGCACTTAATTGCTTATTAAGAGAAGTAAATTATCCCTACCATATTCGTCAGAGGTGAAAAACCTACATACATGGCTACATGTAGTGCATTCATTAGTTTACGGACCCCAAATCCCTTGGAAAGTATCAGATATCTACACAGTGTCCCATGGTGCAGTATTTTGTAGTTGGATGTCTCAGCTAGCTTGCAGATATGTAAAATCATATACAAACACACATCTCCCTATTGATTGCCTCTGTGACGAGGCTCGTTTACGCCTGCAAACATTTTCTGCAGTGTATTTCAGTCACGGAATCTTCTTTCAAAAATAGAGTCAAACAAGAATATGCAAAATGTGGTTTTGGAGAAAATAAGTTACTTTTAGTCAAACTGCCGCACCATTTTGCGTAAGTCCCTTTCATAGCTGCACATCTATTTCGACTACGATGCTTTTACAACGGAAGTAAATGCATACACTTGCTGATGTGACCCTGACAGTCATTTCACAAAGAGGCAAAATGCTGGAAGAAAATTATGGTGTAAAACCCAGCAAAACTGTTTGGCATGATGAAGCGAAGGGTGAACATTACGGCTAATGAGAATAGAGAGTCTTTCCCCTCTGGTTGCCATGAGAAATCCTAGCTGGTTGAAATAGTAATAGACAGGTGTCCACTCTCCCATGAAAGATCACAGCAATGAATATTGATGGATTAATCGCGTAAATCTTACTCTGTAGTTGCACAGTCTCTACAAGCTGAGTTTCCATGTGGCAGCTACAGCCAACTACGTCCACAAAAAAGAACAAACAAACAAAAAAATGCAACAGAACTTTATATAATAATATTTAACGCAATTAGGCAGCTGGAAGAAAGGAGGAAAGCTGCATTTTAGGCTCAGCCAAGTTACCCATGTCATAAAGGTATGTTCAGCAGGTCACTAATTTCACAGCTTTCTCCCCAGAGGTATAATTTTTGGGCCTATCACATGAAGATGTGGGACATGGGGAGATGGAAAAAAGAGTGGTTCCTGCTAAAAAACCCTGATCATCACAGCACTAGATAACTCCTAGGTGTGAGATGGGCATATCATTGTTACCTGAAAGAAGAGTCGGTTGATAAGCGCTTATGTTAAGGATGTGTCTGAATAGAAGCTCCATTAATTTAGTAGTATGTAAACCACGATCCCCAGACACAGACATCAGTAGAGCTCTAGTAATTTTTACTCTTTAAAAGCAAAGTAACACAAAGTTATCTCTGAAATGCTTTGCGATGTTGTTGACTGACAACCGCTTCTCTTCCCTTCCAACCACAGCATTTCTCTCCCAGTCAAAAAAAGGATGCTTCTAGGAATACTGAAGTTTAATCCAACAATTCTAGGTGAGGATGAATTTCACATAGCCCAAGCAAAACTTCGCATTATGGTAGAAAACAGTCTGAACCACTGCGGTTAGCACTACAGGAGGATTATTCAAGCACTGTTAGCTAGAGTTTAGATGCTCGCACTGTTCGGCTCAAACCGCAGTGACTTGTTAGCGGGAATACTTCATCAACAGGACAATCATCTTTTTCTTTGACCTGACAGCATGAACAAAATCTACTGGTAAAAACTGAAAACATGGAAGAATTTAAGTCTAAGGAAATGGTTAGAACTGATTGATGACTTGAACTATGTCAAACTTTCATTATGAAACCCAAAACCACATGAAATGTCCTGTTTCCAGTTTCATTGTTAACTCAGAACTCTGCCCAGGTTCTGCTACACTTTTTAAAAGGTTCAAAACCTTTTAAGTAAAACTGTGCATCTAATTACAGCCAAACATGACAGAAGTCAATATTCATTGTACATAAAATACATGCAAAATGTGTGGTTTTGGTGTAAAACAAATTGAAAGTTGGTGGTTTTGGCCGAATTCGCTTTTTCTTCTAGGACTTGTTCCAATCTCAAACTCAGATGATTCCACAATAACAAAGACTAAATGAACGAGTTTTTCACAGTTCTTTTCAGGAACAATTAGCTGTTAATATTCACGGTTCTCTTAAGGAACAAGGTACCTGCTAATATTCAGGCGCTAACACAAAGAAGGTTTAGCATATGCAGTGTCACTAAGATAAAGGTCATTTATACATGTGTCAGAGTATGCTTAGTTTAAATGCAAACAACATAAGCAAAACCAAGTCACTTCAAAATGTTACTACAAGAACCCTGTAAATGTTCAAAATACTTTTCCTGATTTAGAAAAATAGAAAAAAAAAGGAGAAATTAACAACAATGTGCTCAAGTATTTAATGTATTTATTTGCTAAAACAACTACGTTTCTAGGTTTCCTGCTAAGTGGCTACAATGGAAACAGAGATGGAGAGTAGCAGTTGGGAACCCACTAGAATACGGTATTTTTAGGACAAAATGAGGTTAATATTTATGATAGTTCATTTGTACTCATGCAAGCATTAGAAGGAAATGCTTCAATAAGTGTGTAAAAATTATTTCCCACATTAAATACAAAAATATGGTGGGAAAGTTTGTATTTTATGTCGACACAAGAATAGCTGGGTAAGAAGAAACGGAGGCACGCACACAGTTTCCTAGCAGAGCTCCAGCTGTGATAGAAGAAATAACATTTGAAACACATTATTTTCACAGTGTCCGTGTTCATTTCCTTAGGACCTCTTTTCTATATAACTTGTTTCTGGCAGGTTATACTACAAAATCCTTCCTGTATTTTTTCTTCAGAAGTGTTGGGAAGATGGTCACGAGAAATTTTTAAATACTCTGCTCATGAAAAAGATGCAGTGAATTCTCTCAACTGATTTTTCTTTTATAGGTATACAGATGGAAAATCTTTCTGCGCCACATCTGAAGATGTGCAGCTTCAAAGGTGGATGGAGACAGGTGAAGAAATCCTCCAAATTATTGCAGTCATAGAAAAGTAATGTCCAAATCAACTTATGCTGTGTTTCTGAAACACAGGGCACCTTCAAATACAAGAATCCCCCAATATGCTGCCATGAATGAACTACACAAAAAAACTGTCATCTCATATCCAAGCCCATGCTTAAGCCTCTTTCAGATTATTTTTTTTTTGTGTAAAGAAAGAGAAAACATATTTAGCTCTTCTTTTACTTAATACCAACTGGTTGTTGCTGTGGGCATATCGCAAAGGGTTATCGTGTTTTTCGCTTGATTTAGGTCTGTGAAAATCTTTCCATGACCAAAATAAATATTATGCCCAGTCCATAGTGAACTTTTTAATAAAAAGCAGTAAAGCAATCTGCTTCATTGTCAAACGATTGAAAGAAATTTAATTAATGCCTTTGGAGGGAACGCCTATATAAGTATCACAATCACAAGAATGTGCATATATGCATATATGAATACATATGCACAGCCGGAGTCTACCCTGTTGCTTTAATGTCGTAACACTACAGGCCATGAGCAGCTGAAGTCAGAAGTGAACTCATACAATTTAAAACATTGTGCTGACACAATTTTAAGGTTAAATGACATTGTGTAATTTATTAGAAGACTAAATGCTGGCTTCATCACAGGACAATTTAGCCCTAGAAAAGGAAGGCAGTATAGAAATGCTAGCAGACAAACAATTTTAAAATAGTAAGTTAGAAACAGGGGAAAATGAGTTTGTACAACACAAACAAAACCAAAAAGAAACAAAAAAAAAGCCCAAACCCAAAATGCAAAAAACACAAAGATGCAAGAAAAGCAGTATGCTATGTTAGATGTTTATCTATACATAAGAGACAGGTGTCACAAAAACAAAACAAAAAATTCACGAAGCTAAAGAGAAACTTTAACTCACCAGTTTCCATCTGTTATATCTGAATTCATGCATAATTGATTATCCATGACTGGTAAGTTCTTTTTTTTCACTAGCCTAACACAGTTTTCTAAACATTATGTGTTAAATCACCACCAAAGTAAAGGGTGTTTGAGAAACCGTAAGGGCAGAATAAAAATTTTTTAATGAAAAATAACATGTCAGTTAATAATAGAGCTGACCTATGTTTAAGAGAGAAATTTTAATCATGTGCATATTAAATATTAATAACCTATTCTGTTATTGTTATAATAAGGTTAAGTAAGCTTCTCCATGCTTAAGGAAAGAGAAAAAGTAGGAATATGTAACAGCGAAAAAAAGCGCTGAGAAGCAGAGACATAAGGAAAATGTGTCAACAATAAACAAGAGGAAATGAGAAAGAAGGAAAAGATGAAGGTGGAAACTAATCTCTATGTGTCATTATGACTGCCAGAGTACTGGCAAAGAAGCAGCATCCTTTTATTTCAATTTTAATCATTTCTGAATTTTAATACCCTGCTCCTTTTGTAATTCTCCTGGCATTCCCTATATGCATCCATCCCAGCCAAAACACCAGTGTAAATTAAATGGCACGCAACCACACCACTGATGTAGTTCTCCCAGTAGAACCAATCGAGTGACCAAAAAGCAGAGAAGGTATGACTACTTTGTGTTCCCGTAGACCACTGGCCAATTAAGTGACTTAATGTTCTTCGATTCCTTTAATTTTGAAAAGAAGGGCAGTGGTTAGGTAACCCAGCAGTATAGAGCCATTAAAAAAAAATTAAGCAAGCCAGTAGTAATACAATAATCAGTGACCATCAGGGCCTGGAAAAATGAGTTTGCTCTCACTGGCACTAAGGAGCATCACATGATTATTTAATTACAGCTCTAATTTTTGTCTCGTGGATGGCAACATATCAACAATTAATAGGGCAAATAGAGGAGACTGCATTTTTAAAGAGACAGAACCTATATGAAATACTGCTTGAAAATGCAATTTATCAGAAAGCATAATGCTTCTGAAGGCACATCTGTCATCATGCCACACATATAAAGAAATGCCACTGGTCCAATTTTCTTGCATGGTATCTAGAAAATTATTCTGGAACGCTTAGAAAATAGTATCTACGCCTATGAGTATCCTAATAGTCATTTTAAGTGGCAATGCAGAAGTCAGTTTCTCATAGGACATGCAATTCAAATAAAGTAAGTAGCGGAATCACAAGTTTCAAATATAAAGATGTTGTAAAATTATTGCATCCTTTATCTTAAAACGACCGTAACAAAATTTTTCAGGAATGGCCAAAAGGATTATGGTATTCAGTGAGTGAAGTGAAGGAAAAAAGAAAGAAAAAGGATGTCAATAAAATACAGTCAATGGGACAGAGATTGATTTTGATTGATTGATTTTACTGTGAGATTTTCTTACAAAGCATACTGAAACTAGGGGGTCAACACCAATATTGTACCATTCCTGCACAATACTGCTAGTTAAGAAGCGAAAAACAAAACCCGAAAGAGGACATACATAAGATCGATTGAAAAATCTCTGCTCTAAAATGGTTGGATGCAGTTCTCACTGTGCCTCGTCCTGCAATGACCGCAGCGCAAAACATGCTGAACTGTGGGAAGTTCAGTATCTGGAGGAGCACTTTTCACAGGCTGCACAATTACAGGAATCTGCAAATGTATCCAAAGAAAAGCTCTCATTTTATGCACCTGATCTTTCTTGCAAACGTACTCACTTTTCCACAGCAATCTGTGGACCAAGTTACGAATCCCATACATTTACATCATCCCCAATGTGTTTCAGACAATATTCAATACCTGACATGGGAAAGGCAAGCTCCAAATTTCCTCTAAACATTATGCTGTGCACATGAAAAACCTACCAAACCACTCTTAGATTTTTTTGACTCTTACTTCTCAGTATACAACTTAAATAAATACACTTTTTTGTTTGGTGTTCTAAAATCTGTCCTTTCGACATGCAAAGAAACACTGAGTTTGCCCCTTTGAACAGAAAAAAACCCCTCCTGCTAAACAACAGTTCAAGGATCATTGCAAAAAGAAGTGTAACTACAGAAGAAATACTATTACAATAAATGTCCCATTCCTCCTGAAAATTGTCTAAAATTAAGCTGTTTCCATTGAAGACAAGAACATTCTGGATTGGAGATATTAATCTATAATCTTAAAAAGAAAACTGGCAAGCAAGAGCTTGTATGTAAAAGTATATATCATTCTTTTTATGTACTGGTTACTACACAGATAGCATGTCTCTCAAAGACTGTAATTAAATGTCTAGTGCAGAAGTAACACTAAAAAGCATAGGGTATATCATTAGATTACAATGAATCCTTAGAAGCTAAAACTGTCATTTTTTAAGATGCCTTTAATTATTCTCGAGATCTCTTACATTTATCAAGGAAGACCACCTATGATGAAAACTGTTAATGATTTAAAATCTTTCCAATATGGTTCTGCACAAAAATATTAATTTAATCTTTGACTATAAACCTTTTAAAACTTACTCGGCAATTTCTCTCCACTTCATGCTTTGCCTTTGGTCCTTCTGTGAGTTCTTGTGCACGCACACTCTCTCTCCCCTCCTCTCTTTCCGTCTTTTATTTGATGTATTAGAATTGGGAATACAGGGCGTGTATGATATTTAGAATTTTTCTCCTGTTCACTGCAAATGTTTTTAATTAGCTGGCTGTTACAAACAGACATATCTTCTAAGTGCAGTTACTGAAAAGGAAATACCTTTGTCGTACCTTTGCATGTGGGTTTGAGTTCAGAGCAGCAATTCTTTGCACCTGTACTGTACCATGTTTTCCACTCTAGGACTGATTCACAAATATAAAGAATTAATTAATCCTTCGGCGTTCTATGAAACATATATATTACAAATTTTATAGCTGGGTAAATAAACCAGGGGCATATTAATGCTGCATTTGTAGAAGGGCTGTGTGCTGCAGCTTCCTTTTCTTTCATATGAAGTTGCGAGTGCTGAGCATTCTCAATATCAGGCTTACGGCATTAAGGATTCCAAACATGGCATGGTCAGTTATTTACCCAAACTCACACATTTCTGTCAGGGCTGAAACCAGAGCCAGGACACCAGACACCAGAAAGGATTACGAGACAATCCTCCAGGTATGTGCAAACCGAGCGCATCACCACTTCTTCTACCGAGCAGCAAGTGGAACGACACACAAATGATTGCTGCTGGCCAAATAAATCCTGTCAGAGCAGGATCCTGGGAAGATGAGATGCACTCGAGGTTTAAAGCACCTCCCTCATCTCCTCAGGTCATATCATGTCATAATGTGCCAAGGGAAAGAGATAGAGCAGATAGTAGCTGGGAGTTACGCAAGGCCAACACGACTGATAGACGTGGCCCATCCTCTTGTTCTGCACCCAGGTGCAGCCGGGGTGACTGAGGTCCATCTGCAGGCGAGCAGACTCTTCTGCCTATCTAACCTGCAGTTCAAAACAGAAAAGCACAACGCGTCGAGATCTAACTCTCGTGAACCTACAGCTGTGGAGACGCGTTTCCAACGACGCTTGACAGCCGCTCAGAAAGAGGAGCTAGCCTGCGCTGCAGTGAAAGGGAGCCTTCTAACAGCCTGTCCTAACCCCGGCATACACAAATGCACAGAGTCTCACAGGAAAATTGATCTCCATAGAGATCGCCGCATATTGGTAGTCTAAATAAGTAGGTAAAAGTTGACCCTGGCATAAATACTAAGTGTTAGTGTGTCCCTCAGCGCGTCTGAACATCTAACACTGTTCCTCCCCACCAGAACTGTGAAAACGAAGGTCTACCAACCTCTGCAGTGATACACCAGTGTGCATGGGAGGAAAGTCAGGCCCAGCAAGTTTAAAAGGAGATATTTACAATTCAGACGGTGCCTGAGGTATTTTACTACACTATACTACTGTACTCTACTATTACTATGCCATTCCTACTACACTGCGCCAGATTACACAGATTAAGGGTGGATTACAGCTGGTACATGGCACAAAGACCAGATCAGAGCGTATGAACAAGATCAGTACCGGCAAGTCTCTTTAAAATTAACTTCTATCAAGGTTTATACCTACTGAGAGCAACGCAGTGCAGAAACCATCAGAAAATTGACATTTGCAAAACAACAAAACGGATATCAATTAAGTAATGAAGTGTTGGTGATAACTGCGGTAAACTCAGATGCCACAGGATGGCAAATGTTAGAAAACACCTACAGTTTTGAAGGGAACATTATATTCCTTTTCAAAGAAACAAGTTACAAGCTGTGGTCAGGGCTGTTGAGAGTTCATGATACTGCTCACGTGGGAACCTACATACAAGCTAACTTAAATAGAATATTTTCAGAATCTGAGGAAAATATGGACCTCTCACATAGAGGTTATTAATGGAATCCTCCGGTGGAGAATTTAGGGAAGCTTTCTGCAAAATGTGGGTTATTCTGATTGCAGTTATCTTCAGTTCAGATGCCAGCTACTTGGACGCATTAGTCCAAGACTGAAAGTAACATCAATAGGGTTTTCTGACATGGACTTTCTAAAGTTGCAAAATTTCAGCATAACAAGCAATAAGAACTGTAAGTTACTCTTTAACCGTCAAACTGTTTTACTTTTTTTTTTTTTAGAATCAGTAGCAACTTTGTGACAACTAAAGTTTAAAAAATGCACTTGATTGCATAGTGACAGATTTGCAGAACATTTTTCATCACACACACATATGTGCTTTCAGTTATTAATAAAATGCTTCTGCCCTTAATCTGCCGTTGCCTGAATATACAATTTCAGTGACTTGGATAGACAAACACTGTTAAGGAATTCTGTTTTCCCTGTTTGAGATGCAATTCAAATACACCAAGTAAAACTGAATACTATGTCTTTAAAACTGCCTTCTGCATGCCACAGAAAGGAATACCGAATCACTTTTCTATTGAGTTCCTCTTGGAGTGGAATGATAACAAAACTTTCATTTCTTCCTCACCCCCCTTCCTTTTTTCCTCATTTTAAACAAGGAAGAGCCAGCTGCCCTGGATAACACCACAGGTAGATATTAAAATGGAGACAGCCATTATTTAGTGGCGACAGGAATATAAATACATGCACTAACCTATAAACTGGTGTTTACTTCAGGAAAGTAAGTCATATTTTTCCTCTGATTGCCGTGCTGTCAGTTTAATGCAGCGTAAATAAACAGTAGGTGCATGATAGCTTTAAGTAGAAAGTGTTCATTCCACAAGAGGAACAGATTACTGAAGCCTGATGCCTATAATGGCAAAAGCAGAACTTCCATTTTACCTGAAAATACAACCTCCCGTGCTAAGAGACTTGTGGCTTTTCTATTAAATTAATTTGTCAGAATTCTATGAAAAATATTGCGTACTCAAAGAACTTTACCAAAAACATTCATTTTTGCAGCCCTCAACTTGAACCATTTGAAAAAACAAAAGCCAATCACTCCTCTGTAATTTCATCATCCCATCGCTCTAAATGAAAGCTTTATATAATCAACCTAATATAACAGAAAATAAAATGATATATAGAATTGCCTATACTTTGAGTTATTTTGTTCTTATAAATATATTCCCTGACTGAAAGTAAAAAAATTCCCCTTTGGAAAAAGCAATGATTTCTGAGAAGATTGTATATACACTCTACATCTATTAACATAAATTATAAGAAAGTAAAATGTTCCAGATGTGTTTAAACTGTTGTAGAAGGAAAGTTTGTGGCTTCATTGATATATATTGAATATATCTAGAGAGAGCAATGGCAGTTATGTGCAAGAAGGCAATAAAACGCTTCAGTGGTATCTACGTTAACATAGCGTACTTCCTAGAAATACGACTAAAACATTTCAGAAGTCATATTTCCTCCAGTTTTAATTCAGAAATCTACTTTTAATATATTTTTTTACATATTGCAAACTATTTTATCAATAAAATAATCTCGATTTTTTTTTCAGATACAGCTGGAAACCTTAAGGACTTCAAATTTATCTGACAATGTTTAGATTAAAAAATAGGTGACACTAAAAAGGTAACAGTTCTCGCAACAACTGAGCAGTTGATACAATCCAAAGATTCGGGGGTTTTTTTTCAAGAACACCAGACTTCAGCTGGTCATCTCGCAAACGGCAGTCACGCACGCTTAACCCCCTCTCTATCCCAAACCTGAAATGTGGGACGAGTTAGTGCTTATTCAGGACTTTCCTCCTCTAAAGAGGTCTTTGTGCTGAAGGGGCGGAGGTGCCGGCGTTCCCCGCGGGACTGCACCGTGGCGGTGCTTGTGGGATGCTGGCAGGGCTGCAGGCAGGGCTGGCCCTGCCTGCCCTGCCTTGGGAAGCACAGCTACAGAGGGCAGGTGCTCATCTGCTGACCCGCTGGGCCTACGCTGCAAACCCAAGAGGTGCCCTGCTCCCGTACAAACCCGGGCTACGGTGGCAGACCCTGTCTGCCTCTCATTCTGCCAAGGCAGTACGTCCCATCAGCGAGTTACAGACCGACTCTTGCCTGCTTTACAGCGCTTTCGCGGGAGCGCGCAGAAGCAGGTTAGGATTCACGCATGTCGCCAAAATAACAGGAGAGGAGAAACTGCGAGAGTTACTTTCCTATTTAAAGTACTGAGACCGAAGAATATAAAATGGAAACGGCCAGTTTTTCAACGTGTACGCACAAAAAGCGTTCCACTTAAATATTCTTTGTTCCAGTAAACTCTTTTGCATACAAAGGACTTATTTATTACATATTTGAACTTGTGGGAAAAAGGGAAGGAATGCACTGATTCCTGAAATAACTCAACAGTCTTTTTCGGAGACTTCGCTCTTCTGTGCTCTTGTTCTACTCAGAACAGTTTTATTCCAGGGACAGAGGAATTCCTTGGAGTCAGTTGTTTCTTTTCCACTAGCTGTTTGTATTCAAGAGTGGGCATACATAGCATTCTAGCCAGTGATTTTAATTTCTCTTCTATTGCCCTATTATCTGAGCATGCTATCTGTTTAGACGCATGCTTACATGTGAACACGTTACATTTTCTACCTGCTTGTTTTCTTACCCACCTCACGCTATTACACATTTCTGTGCAAACCATTGCTTCGACTTGAATAGCAAGGTAGTACCAACAACAATCTCAGACAGAAGACGAATTAGAAAATGAGTGTAGAAATGTATTAAAGGGCATATAGGAACACGGGATTGAAAAGAGCACTCTAAAATTCTACAAGTAGTGCTGCAGAGTAATTAGAAGATACAAATTGCAGAGAGCATCCTATATTCATGCCTTTACGCTCTACGCTTACTGTTTCAAGTTGTTTTTGAATAGTGCGCCTGATTTGACACATTTCTATCTGGTGATTGTGTCAAATGCTTGAAGAGATAGTGAAATATCCAAGCATTCCTTGTGCTAACTACAGCTGAAATTTTACACTTATTGTAACCTTTTCTAACAATGTGAGAAAAACAGAGTAAATATATTAAATTTGTTTCACAACAGATGCTTAGGTTGTTAATATTTAAGATGCCTATTCATGCTATTCCTGTCTGCACATTTGTCAAAAATGTAAGCTTGAATGCTAATGTTTGCCAGCAGACTACAGCAGACAAATATACGACTGCGCTGTACCAAAATAACGTAAAGTAGAAATAAGGGACTGCTGCTAACTCCCACCCAAGCAGCACGGACCAGAATGAAAGGGCACTGCCCGGATCGTACGCCCTAGAGTCCCCGCATCTGAATTTGTGAATTATTTTCACAGAAACGCTGCGCTCAGCTGGACTGACTAAAACCAGCGGAGAGCTTTCGTCAGTTCAAACTCATTTCAGCTTAGGTGCCGGTTGCAAAGTATTTCATCAAACTTGCATTTTAGCGAAGTTTCTCTCGCAGTCAGAGAAGCCTGGAGACCGGCAGAGGGAAACTCCGGACCGGGCAGGTGCCTGTCAGGAGCGCTCCCCCGGGCAGCGAGCGGAGACGGCGACAAAAGGGCGACGGTATGAGCAAAACCTCGGGTGGCGGCTTTGGAGACGGAGCGGAAAATATCAAAAAAAAATTTAAAATAAAATCCTGGAGCACAGAGGCGAGTTCCTGGCACCGCTACCCGTGACAGCGGCAGCGCCGGGTCGTGTCGCGGGCGGGCGGG
>VZSC01013501.1:568238-583204 GCA_013398225.1 Steatornis caripensis | reverse complement strand
TTTTTTTTTTTTTTTTTTTTTTTTTTTTTTTTTTTTTTTGAGGGTGGTGGTGTGTGTATTCCACAACGCTTTAACACAGGGAAGACAGAAATAGTCCCGAGAAAACTCAGTGTGTGCCCCAGCCCTGGGAATAACCTAAACATCAGATTATGATCTAAGGAATCTTGAATTTGTTTGTGCTCAAGGGCACTGTTTCAGCAGAAGGGTCGAGACTGCCTTTTCTAAAATAACCAATAACCATCAGCCTGATGGTCAGAGTCCTCCCTGGGGTGAGAGGAGTTGCGAATTGGGGCCTTTCAGGGCAGGAGAGATGAATCCCATGATTGTGTGAGTGCTCTAATCACAGAGTTGTTAATAGAGGGAGATGGGAAGCCAGTTCTCCTCCAGCTATGTTTTAATAAAACATAAGTTTTGAAGGAAAGATCACAGGAACCTATTTTCATAAAAAGAATCAGAGTGTAGATACTGAGTGGATGGAGGCATCTCTCAGACAGCCCTGGGTAGAGCCCTGTCTTTAGAGGTAACCCTCAGGTAAAGCCCTGGCTGAGGGAGGCAGGGTTTTAGATTTGGGACAAACCTCATTTTTTTCCCCAATTAATTCCAGTCAGCTTCGGCTGAGGTCAAGGCATGCCCCACTGGCTGTTTTCCAGGCTGCCCAGATGTCTCTTCATGCACACAACAGGAAAGCCACACTTTTGAAACATGGTTCTGGATACCTGGTAGGGGACCGTGGGCTGAAAAATTCAGTATTGGAGCACTGAAGTTTTTGGAGCACCAGAATCCTGTATTGTATTAGGCCATAAACCATATAAATCAGTATCTGTTTTTTCACAATAGTTGATTGCATACTAACACCAATGCTTAGTTTCTGCTGGTAACTGTTCTCTCAGTAGAGCTTATGGTCCGTTTTTATTTTTTATCACAAAGGACAGCAGAGAAAACTGTTGGACTGCATATTATTTATAATGAAAATTCGCACTGTGAAGTGTTTCCCATTAGAAGCTGTAATGGCTAGCATGGCCAGACACTCATATTGGTTTGAGTCCTGTGGGATACAAGGTTAGAATTACATTTTTATGGAATTTAAATTAAAATGAAAATACATACTGAAATGTTGACCTTTTTTTTAGGAAAAGTGTCATGAGCTTCAAATATGCTTATTTCTTCTTTAAAAATAATTTTACCTACCTGCAAACTTCCAAAATCAAAGGGCAATATATTCCTTCAAAATAAGTTAACAACATGACGGCAGTCCAGTGCACAGATTTGCCCTACCACAGCATAACTAACTGAATGCTTCTGCCACATATATGATGTACGGGCACAGTTCAGACAGTCTGTCCCATGCATGTTTCCTTCTCCAAACCTGCTTGATACAACTGAAGAGGAGGTTACAAAGCTGTCCTGGAACCCTTCCACTTGTGATCTGCATCCTACAATATGGAATATTCTAAATATCACGGACTTTTCCTAGCTAACAAGCTGGTTATTCTGGCTATGCATGAAGATACAGATTTGGGTCTTAATTAACATCTGTAGTTTAATCAAACCATTTATGATCCTGAGAAATCTGAACTGTAGACTTTCTGGTTTTTCTGATGACAGACAAATACCATAAACTAAAAGGAACTAAAATAATGGTTCAGTACATTCAGTACATTGCATTCGCACCAGCTATGGCTGTGGTAACTTTTGTGGAAAACTGGGAATTCCAAAGGTCATATTTTTCAGTGTCTGGTGAAGATTTTAAAGATAATAGACATGAGAATAATAAATTAGGAATCTCACAAAAGTTTTGGTGTTTAAGTTGAAACATCATTCTATTTAATTTTACAGGGGCTAACTCTCCTGCAGTAATAACGCTGTACATCTCCAGCTAGGCCCAGGTTTATTATAAAAGAAGTTGGCCCGAAAATCTGGAATAAATTGCCGTGAAAGTGGATTGGCCTGTTTAGTCTGGTGACCTAGTGAAACAGTGCAGGACTTTATAATCTTCAATGCAGACAGGTCTTCATTGTTGAAGGAAGCAGGAAGTGTAAAGAGGGCTGTAATTGCATATTCTTTAATAAGAAATATAATTGTTGCTTTCTCCAAACAGATCTCAGACGGATTTTAATAGTGTGCACATATTGAAAAGCCTCTGAAACACACCCTTCTACCCTAATTTGTTCATATACATTGATATATTCTAATGTATATACAACCTCTGAAAATGTAGTCCGTGTAGAGCATTTCTGATGTGCAGGGTTCCTTGCTCTTCCCTTTTAGATTGATTGTGATGTAGAGAAATGGAGCAAGATTCAGTAAGATAAAAAAATGTCCAGTAGATGTGTTTTTTTGATACTTTGAAGTTTCTGTCTTAAGACAAGGGCCTATCATTGTCATTACTATAGTGGTCAGGCTTTACTGCAATGTCAGGGCCATGCGGTCTTTCGTATTCATTAAAATAGTTTCAGTTGTGCAGCATCTTTTAAAAAACCCAAAACCCCAGTACCGTATTTTGTTTCGGGAAATTTTGAATTAGGATAGTACATTTGTGAAGTAGTATAATTTTCTTTGCTGAATTTGCAGGCATCACACCTTGTGTTAAACTAGTATCAATATAAATCTTGGTCAATATGAGGAAAAGTGGTGGTGTGCAAAGTGCACCGTAACTACTGAAGTTCAGCGAAAGCAGACGAGCTTCTCCCTAACATAGCTTTATCTTTGTCAATTGAAATTCAGTTTTTCTTGTTTCTTCATGTTCCGTACTCTTGTTTAAGTAAGTCATTACAAAACAAATGGCCGCCTTAACTGGCATTAGGTGTATGGCTTCCCATGAACCATTGTAACCGAGGCTTGAGATTTATGAACGATTGTTTAGTTTTCATCAAACTTCCTCAATCTGTAGATCTAAGCAAAATCCTGCCATATGTTGGAAATTGGTTCAGTAATGACTGTCCTTCAGCAGCTGTGCTAAATTTGTATTGTTCTGCAGCGCCAGGGACAGCTTTTTTCAGGACAATTGATATCACAGATATATATTAAATTAATTTTATTTCCTTTGAGTATCATATTTTAAAAGCCCTGAATTCTGTGAAATGTGAAGTTAGGAAAACATCAGCTTTTCGTTCCAGGAGACTCACACCTTAAGTTTATTTGCAGAAAAGATACACCATGGATAGTGGACTTGTAAGATTCTCCATGATGACCTGATGCTACAATAATCAACTCAAAAATGTTAAAGGTTTCAGGCTTTGTACTCATAAAGCTCATGCATATTTTTGTTTTACTGCAGTTTCACTACAGAAATTCGACATTGGCTTTAGAATATAAATACTCATCTGATTGATAGTAACTGGTGTGAGTTCATCAACTCTTTTATATCTTCCACTAACCAGTCACCCCCTGATAAAGGCTTCACTTGCTCAGGTGATCTGTGTGTGAAGTATCCCACTTTAGTCCCTGAGGGGTATTCAATAGCATCTATCTGATAAAGGAAGAGTAGGACAGTCTGCAGCATCTACTATATTTAGTATATTATTATATATTTACTATATTTATTTCATCTGTTTATACAACTGGGCTTTACAAAGAGATTTAATTAGGAAGGATATCGGCAGAAAGAAGAAAAGGACCACTACTGTCTGTCGCAGTTCACACAATTTGTCTTTTTTAAAACCGCATGTCAAGTAAGTTGTATCCGTGTGTCCTGGTTTGAGCAGGAAAATTAAATCGTGGTTTGCTACTGCTTGGCAATATTCATGCAGTGAGTCAAGTCAACAATACTGAGGTTGAGCAGAATACAAACCAAGGAGGTTGCCCATGCAAATGATACATCCTGGTTGCTTCCTCATGAACTCTTCCATGAAATCTTGCTGCACCCATCTTGATTGCATATGCTAATCCTGGCTTCTTAATTGACTCATAACAGATTTATCTGGATTTCCAACTTCCTCTTCTCTTTAGAATGTTAATTAAAAGAAAAACGATTACACTTAAGATATTCATGACAATAACAGAGTTTTCTGCTAGAGGTGTTCAGACCCAAATTTTGCTTTTATCTATATGGGACTATGTAAAATCAATGAGCTTGAGTCTACTCTGTGCTAGGGACCTTTTGATACCCACATAGTAAAAAAGGGCCTTATTCCTAGCAGGAATGGACGACAGTTCATATAGTATATTTTCTAAATTTGACCTCATACGGTAAAACTGAGAAAAAGTTCCCAGCTTTTAGATTAAAAAAAATAAAAATATATATGAAGGCATATGAAAATGAGCCCATAAGTGCTCATGCAGACTTGTATATTCTCCATCTCTTCCCCTAAATCAGTCACTGTCACTATTGGGCCTGCAGAAGGAGGAAAAGGAGGCCTTCAGTAGTCTCTGTATCGAATATGGAGATTTTGAGGCATGTCCCTAGCATAAACAGATAATTGTCCTTTGTGATTTCTTATGCTAGGTGCGGCACTTGTTTATTTTTACTCAGGATTTAGGAACTCTTTAAATAATAGTTGTTATGTTTTTTGTCATATGAACAAAATGCATTTTAATTAAAGAAGATGTAGAATGAACATGGACTTTCTTCTCTTTTTTCTTTATTTAAATCCTGTTATGGACTTCTAGAGGTTTGCTTCATTTGTTTTTTTGGTTTTGGTTTTGTTTCTCCTTAGCAAGGTACTTTGTTGTCATAGTCTTGCTTGGTAACCCACCATATTGTTGTTAGTGGTTTAGGGTTTTTTTATATGCAGTAGATTAAATCATACTATCCTATTTGGGATCTTCCCACCATTACAGCTTTTGCCACCCATAACCTTATTTTATGATCAAAGGGGAAATAAAGGGAAAGCAGTAATGTTAATAGGCTTTCCCATGCAGTCTCTCTGGGAATGGTCTTTTTATAAGTGTCTTGAACTTGACCTCTTCAGAAGGCCCAAAGGTCCAACACACATTTTTAAAGTTGCATTTAAATTTTAATATTTTTATTCTGTGAAGCCATTTAAAACCTGGCCCTCAAAACACAAAGCATAAATCTTTCAGGACAGTCATACAGTAAAATTGATGTGTGCGGAAGAGAAGTTCCGGAAAACCCCTAAAGCTCTGTTGCTTTGCTTTTCATGTAGTTTTATAGATACGTTCCCTACAACACTACCAAATAATCAAACAAAACCCAATGAATAATATTGTGATTTCATCACTCTGGCATTTGAACTTGCAAATACAATTTAGCAATGAATTAGGAGAGGAAAAGTTTTGCATTGCCCCACCCTCATTATAAAAATGTTCTTCAGAGCCAAACATTTGAGGCATTAGAAAGATTTACAGTAATAATATAAGTAGCTATAATGAACTTGGGAACAAGGGAGTCTTGTAAGAGATTCTCAGAATGAGAGAGAGGTTTTGTAAGCAATTCTATCAACACTAAATAAATATTTAGGAAGATTATCTTCTCTTAGTGAGTCTGTATAATAATTGTAGTGCTAATAGGAAGTATATGATTTGGATATGAGAAGATACGTATCTCTGAGTCCATACAACTTGTTTGTGTGGGTGAGTCTAGTTCTCATTAAAGGTACTGGTTTGACTGTCCTGATTGCTGTAGTCTTCTTTTCCATGAAAATAAGTCAGCTTTGTCACCAGCTGTGCAAGGTTTCCAGCCATCCCTGAGTTCATCTAAGGGCAACCTCTTCTGCCTGCAACCTTTTTTTTTTTGGACGGTCAGCAAGGCAGGCAGATGTGACAGGTCAATTTGATAATATACTTGGAAAGGAAAAGAGCACGTGTTAAATGATTGAACTTGACCTGTAGGTGGGGGTCACACTGTCGCCCATCACTGGAATGTCAGCGTGCACTCTCCAAGCTTGGTAACACACACGGTTCCCATTTAATTTTCCTTTGTTTGCTTGTGCAGCTTTCCTAGCTCCAATTCCTAAATCCAAATCTCTGACCATATCAGAACACAGAGAAAACTGGGGAGTAGGGAAAGGCAAAGCATGAGGGGGGCAGGTGAGAGTGGCTACCCGTCACCTCTGGCACATCTGCCCTGACACCCCCGTTCAGTGTCCTGCTGCAAAGGGAGTGGCAGGGACAGAGTGTGACCTCTTGTTCCCGACACTCACCTTGGCTTCCCATGTGCAAGGCGGAGCCGAGGATGTGGGCACAGAAACAGGGAATCCCATTGAAATTGCTGGAAAAATACTCTCATTAACTTAATGAGATTTGGAACACTACAAGGGAACTCCATCTGGAACCAGATCTGAACCAGAGTGCGAAACATTCCTGAATATACTACCACAAACTTGTTTCAAGGAGAATATGTGCTCAGACATACAAATGGCTAGATTCTGATCTTGGTAATGCCAGCGTGAGTCTCTTGACTCATACAAACTCAGCACTCAGAGGACTAGCCCTGAAGACTATAAAATGAAGACACACACACATGCCACAGGAGACTGCGAAAGGAGGGTGGAGCTATGAAGATTTAGCCACACACCTTGCTGGAACACCTTAAGACAGGTAGACTTGGCAGCAGTTGGCTGAGACGGGGCTTTCATCCTGCATAATCACTGCTTTCCATAATTAAGTGCAGAGTCTGACTGGGTTCACACTTCATTGCACTGTAGTCTAGCTTCGCTCAGATCCTCAGTACCAAACTTCTTGCCCAGCTCTCTTAACATGCGCGCTTCGCTTTCATTTCAAGTAGCTGAACTGCCATGATTGTTGGGCTTCTCGGGGGGAAGAGAACTGCCTTGTGAATATCAAAAAGATAGATGGAGAAGAACCAGATTCTCCTGCCACCATAGTGCGATAAGGCAGCAGGCTGGGCTCAAAATAGGCAGAGGAAGTGCTGAATGACCCAAGTGATGACAGGCTTGGTGGCATTCTCCTGCGTGTACAGAAGACACTTGTTTTGTCCATATGTCTCCGTACTGTAGCTGAGAAACTACTGTAGCGTTCTCGTGGAGTGATATTCAGACTGCAAGTTTAGTCTGAAGGGGAAAGCCAGTCTGTTTCCATCTAGTTTATAAACTTTTGAAAAATGTCAGTAGAATAAAGATCTCTGCGTTAACCCGTCTGTATTCTTTTCCATCTGTGGAAGTACCAAAACCTCTCCCTTCGATCAAAGTTGATGTGAGTTTTCCTGGAACGAGAATTGGCCCTTGATAGAGCTTTGACTTGTCACCTATTTGAGAGTGTTTTCATTATTTTCTTGTTACTTACCCAGCATTGCCAAATTTAACTTTTCATTATTAAGTAATTTAATACTCAGAGCTCACAGAAAATGTAGCATGTCATCCATCTCTTTCATTTTAACTGATTCAAAGCAAACTCCATTTCTTAAAGCAAATCTTTTTTTTTTCTTGCGTTGCACATCTGAACTTGCAGTGAGAGAGACCAATACAAAACAAATAAAAACTTTCTTTTTTTGAAACTTTTGAACAAGTTAAAACACATCCAAAACTCTGTTCGCAGTAATTGATACTAATTAAAATGCTGAAGCTGCATTAACAAGAAATGAAAAGGAGTATTTTGGGTCTTATCTTTTGCAATGTGAATGTTTTTCATGCTCAGCTTTTCATAAATGAGGAAAGATTATACCTTGTATTATTTCTGTGGTAAATGCTATTGCTGTTTGGCATTTTATGGGGTGTGGTTTATAATTTTATTAGCACCATCTGTTGTTTAAAAGATAATATAGAATGTTTAAAAATTACCAAAAATGCTGCTGTACACAGAATCAGGAGCAACATTTGCAGTTTGCTCTTTGCCTGGCAATTTATCTGCACATAAAGCTGATTCACATTGAAGCTAGTTGAATTTAACTCCTTGTGGTTCATGTGATGCTTTAAATATCTCCACTGGACTATGCATTAAACGCTATTAGGATCACAAACACATTCTGTTTCTGAAACAGCCTTTGCTGGCAGATGTCCTTGAAAATGCTAAAGGGTAAGGAGGGAAATGGAAGGCCATATTGTGAAAGGACTAAGGACCCTGAAGATCACCTTCAAATGGAATTATATGTCTTTAAATGCAAAGGCAGGCCAGCAAGATGAACGAGGAATGGACTTGTTTGCGTGACTTACGTTTCTGCTAGAAACACTTAGACACATCTAAAGGCAAAAAAGGAGTTTTTTAATTACTGAAAACCCTTTTTCCCTGAAGCTGAATGGAAACACAGCATCATGGGCAGGTGGTTTTACACATTTCACTCCACCCACAGCCTGAGAGCAGAGCCAGTTAAAATACAAAGGCAGGGGAGGTCATAAATACAGGAGGTAAGGGATGCTCGAGTGAACTTGGAGGAAGATCAGTGATAAAAGACCAGGAGAGATGCCTGTGGTTGGTCTGTGTCTTGGCCAGGTGGAGAGCTATTTCAGCTTTGCTTAACAGGCAAACCATCATGGCCTTCTCTGATCTTTAGCTATTACCTAACTGCTTAAAATAAATAGCCAGTTGCATTTAGGGAGGGAGACAAAACACTGTTAGGTAAGAGTTTGTCAGTCACAATTTGACTTTTCTGGATTTATGGGGCAGAGACAAATGCTCTCTTTTGCTAGAGATGTACAAAATAGAAGATAGTTTCCACCATGATCCCACAGAATAAAATCTGAAACACTTTGGCTTCCAGCTACAGATTTCCTATCCGAGGAATGTGCTGAGGAGGAGAAGTCCCCTGTTACCAAGGAACGGAAAAACTGAGTCAAGGAAAGGCCCATCAGCCTGCTACTGGCTGCCAACGTGAATAATTTGGACTGAGAAAAACTGAAATTCACCTAACAATAATCCAGGTGACAGACATTTTATTTAACTTGATACCATAACTTTTATCTCTAAGGAAAAATAGCCTAACATAGCTATTCCAGGGGGGAAAAAAAAAGGTGTTCCAACTATTCTCGTACAGTATTCATATTCTGGGCTAAAAAAACCCCAAACCCAAACAAACAGACAAAAACTCTGGCATGGGGGTGTACACTTTATTTTGGAATTAGGCTGATTTTTATTCTAGAATAATTGTTCCTCTCACAATGCAGAGTAATTATTCCCGAATAAAGTCTTTTTTTTTATTGCAATGAAGTGTCCACAGGGAGCTATCACAGAGTAGTTATCCCAGAATTGCTATGCTGCTTAACTTCCCCCGTGTAGACAAGCCTTAAGAAATCATATCCAAAAGAAGATCGAGGAGAAAAAAAAAAGTGTCTGTGCATGTGTTACAGCATAAAGTGTGAGTGCTAAAAGTTATACATTGTACTGTAGATGCTGTAAACCACACATTTATCCCAGGAAGATACACTTGTGGAAACGTGTAATAAGAATTCACACCTTTTCTTTTAATTTAAAAGTTACTTTCAAATATTTCAAATTGAGCTTTTGTCTTTATTCAAAGCAGATGCACTGTTTACTAAAGAATTTTACGGTATTCCCTCTCTGGATCTGTTGGGAAGCTGTGATTAACAGCGATATTCAGCCTTCTGGAATATGGTAGGCCACAAAAACTATCTATAAGTCACAAGACTCCTGGAGTTTGTGGTCCTTGGCAAGACTTTGACGATCCTGCCACTTTATATCACTCACAAGACTTCCTTAACTATGGGTGACCCAGACAGAATCATCTCTGACTCCTGTCATATCCTCATGACAGAGGTACCTTTATCGTATCTCTGGCGTGTTCCAATCTCATCCCTGGGGCATACTGTGTGACATGCTGTTGGACTTGTCCCCACTCCCACAGTCGCTGTAGTATCCGCGGCAAAGCCCTTCTAACACTTGTTCCCATGTGTGGTCCAGCACTAGAGGCCCTGCCCACCAATATGATGTAAGGCACACATGCTGCAGGCAACTCACATGGCTGGGGAAGGCAGGGAGGAGGAACATAGTGTTCAAGCATGAGGCAGAAAGTGCTAGTTCTGTTGCGAGCACCAAAACAGGCCGAGGAGGCGTCACATCTACTGGCCAAGGCGCCCTTACAAACACCAGCGTTACCTCTGTGCCTGGTGCACAGCACTTGGTTGGTGAGAGCTGCCGCCCTGAGCCCAGGTCCAAAGCTCCTTGGCTATTCTGGGCACAAGCCAAATGATGCTGTGGTGGTCTCCCAGGCAAGAAATGACTGACTCTGCACCTGTAATTTTGGGATAGGTGGAGGAGCACCACTGTGTTTTGTTTTGCTTTTTCTTTTTTTGCCTGGAGCAGGCAGGTCACCCATCTCAGGACAAAGGCTGGTGCACACTGTCTTCTGGAAGGTCACCAGGTAGCCCTCCCCGGATCGGGGGAGAGCAGCTTGTCGTTTGCAAACCCACCGGCCTTCCAACTCCAAGCAACTGCGGACGGAGACGGAGCTCTGTAAGGTCTCTGCCAAGCCTTGCCGTGACCTTAGGTGCTGCCTCAGTGGACACGGCTCTGTCAAGGGGAGAGCCATGTGCAGTGCCATCTGGGCCCACGCTGGCGAGGTGACCCTCCCTCCGGCGCTCCGGCTGCGGACACCTGTGCCTCTGTCTGCCTCCAGAGCCCTATCCCCTGCTCCAGTCTCACCCCGGAATTGCTCGGGCATCTCCCTCCGCCTCTCCTCTTTGGAGGCAGCAGTGATGAGCCACTGTCTGCCTGCCCCAGCTAGTCTGGGGCTCGGCAACACGCACAATCGGGATGTGGGTCACGGTTGTCCTTGTAGCAGGACGGCAGCAAAGTCCGTGCAACTTCCTGGGACCCTCGCTCGCCCCTGCAGCCACACAGTGGGTGTAGGCACCACGGGGGACTAGCTTGTCTCCTGCCACCACAGGCCCTTACAGCTCTCCACGGCAGCCCCAGAAAATAGGGATGAAAGTTTGCCTTGATGTACCTTTGATTTCAGCGAGTTTGAGATGACCCCCTCAGCAAGTAGGAAGAAATAATATTCTAATGATCAGTATTGAGAAGAATCTCCAAAATCCTGTAGGGGTAATCTCCTCAACATTTGAACACTCTTCCTAATTTCTTTTTTGGGGAAATGTGGAGAAAAATACCCACCAAAAAAACAGGGTTGGGAGGGATTGTTTGTTTTCGTGAGTCTTCTAGCTCTTGTTGTGTTTTCGTCTTGCGCAGCAGGACTGCCAGACCTTTCCCTTCGCGTTCTGATACTTCTTTGTGATCTGGATGCAAACAGTAATTGCAGAAGCATTTGAATTTTTTAAAAACATGTTACTGAACTTTTTTTTTTTTTAGAATTGTCAGTAATGCTTGCACTCAAATTTGAGAGCTGGCTGATGAATCCCATGCTGGAGTGATACTATTCCTATTTTTTTGGCACCAGATAGTTGTTCTTATTGCTTTCAACTATTTTCAGTCAGAAAAATAAGATATTTGTGCTGAGTCTGATAATCATCTTGTTCTTGCACACTTTCTTAACAGTGATATTGCTAAGGGTAATCTTGGTACCCTTTCAAACACCACGAGAGGATGTCACAGTTAATGTATTTGCAATAAATGGGGCAGTTTGTCCACAAACTGTAGAGGTATTCCCATATCGGCTTGCACTTAATTTGTGTTTTTCATAGTTTTTCTTCCTGCAATCCTGATCGTTGACACTAGCAGATGAGATAGATAGATACGTTACAATCCAGGTTAATTACCGTGTTTTAACACTCGTTTTCAGTAAGAGTAGTGCTGTTTAAGACCATGTCAGCGGGTTGCACACTGATGGGAATCTAACTCAACTTTTTACTCTGTAATACTTGTATTATTGTCCGCTCCAGCCCTTCTCTGTCATGTCCTGTACAGCCCACCTTATTATGAGGAGCCTGCCCTCGGTCCGTCAACCGCTGTGACTGTAATAGTAAGAATGTTAATTATTTAGCCATGATTTCCCTTGTTTTATTTTCACTTAACTTTACGGTTGCTCTGCCTCATCTTTCCAAATCTAAAACCTGGGGTAAAGAAAAGGAATAAATGCTTTTCTTTGTTTTAAATCTTGTTTCTTTTTGTTCTGCTGTAAGTAAGGGAAGTATATCATTCTGACAACTGAAAAGTCCGGGTAGTGTACAGACCTGCAAGATAATACCTGCTGCGGTTTTACCTTGCATGACCGAGGGAACGGTCTTTTCCTTCCAGCACATTCCCTGCATTTCTGTAGGGGGCTCATTTTGTGAATGCAACTTCCATTGGGATTCATGCCCCCAAAATTAATTTGCAGAGATGTGCAAAGCAATCAGCCTGAGCTCTCTGGCTCTCCAGTTGCACCGAGGGGATTGGGGTTGGTACATGTGCAATGATCTTGGCCTCCAGAAGAGCAATATGTGGATTGCAACTGTGACTATATTACTTTTTTTTTTCTTTCAAAGAACCTTGTTGGTCTGAATCCTGTTTTGATCCTGAGATGAAACAGGCTAAGAAGGCTCGGCCTACATTTGTAAAGTGGGGAATGCCTGGAGTGAAATAGGCAGGCAGCAATCACATGGTGATGGGCTTCATGCTATATGTCAGTTCTTAAGTTCTCCTTGTCACTGAATTTTCAAAAACAACAACCAACCTTAATTAAACTCCGATGTTTTTCCAAAACGGTGTGTTGCCATGTAAATCTACTGGCCCAATGACAGTTACACAGGCTGCCTATGTCACATAGCTCTGTGGAGACGCTACAGTCCCTGTGGACTGCCAGCCATGGAGCTAAAAACGGGATTAACCTTGGCATGGCATCTTGTGTACAATTAAGTATACGTGTTTTGGTGGAATATCCGTGATGCCTTTAATTTCTTATTATTCTTGATGTTTCACCTCCTGATACAGAGGTGTATCAGAGTATAAAAATAAGTCTCCTTCGCGCACTGGATATAAATAGAATCGATTTAGATGTGCCAATTTGCTGCCACAGACCCAACAAAAAGTCCCTTAAGGTTTAGGTTTATCAAGTGTGTGAACTTTACCCAAGACCTATGGTGCTTACGTCTCTGTATGATTCATAAAGAAACATTCTGTTTACACATCAGCATGAGCCTCAAGAAGCAGAGTTTAGATCTGGCTTGAAATATAAGACAGAAATTGAACGTAATAATGAAAAGCATTCGATTTTCCCATAAAAGCAGCAGATACAAGGTCAGCAAGTGAAACATGAATATGCGTATTACTATCAGTGCTTCAGTCAGGCTCCTGATCCGAAGCTTTTGTTCAGAGGCTTGTGACTCATCTATAAATATTTACCAAGGTAGCAAAATTGGCACCAGGGAGCTTGTACTTAGAAGAGGAGGTTTTTCTAAATAAACATTTTATTAGAGGAATAGGTAGTCCATCTTGAAGTTTTGTGAAATGATGTAGGAAATTTCTACTCTGAGGTGGAATATCCTAATGTAGAACATCCATAGGACTGCAAACAACAAACGCAGAAACGGACAGGTTTGCATTTAATTTTTTAATTTCTTTTTTCAATCAAGCTTGGGTCAAAACAGATTTTGAAGAAGACAATAACCTTTCAAATAAGCTTTCAAATTCTTAAGAATAATTAAAGCATAATTCTACTGTATTTTCAGGAAAAAATATATGTGTTATAATAAAACTCAGAATTGTTATGTCNCGGACAGGTTTGCATTTAATTTTTTAATTTCTTTTTTCAATCAAGCTTGGGTCAAAACAGATTTTGAAGAAGACAATAACCTTTCAAATAAGCTTTCAAATTCTTAAGAATAATTAAAGCATAATTCTACTGTATTTTCAGGAAAAAATATATGTGTTATAATAAAACTCAGAATCGTTATGTCACTTGGAACCGCATTTGAAAGAACTGCAAGTTCTTAGAAGTGTAGTCACATTAGAAGTAGTTCATTAACATGGTTCTAACTTTTTGAAGTGTGTTAAGTCTCCAGTACCTATTCATGTGAGGTAAAATTGCAGACTGAAAAACTTGTAGATGTCTGATAGTACAGAAGTTACTGTTGTTATAAATCAGTCTTTTCTGTGGTTAAATGATAGGGTGGTGAAGGGTGAGGGTGAAGCCAGTAACTATCTTTCCTCTCTATCATATTTGAGGGAGCATTAAAAGATGAACTAGAAAAGGATTTTCTTAATTTTACAGCAGCTCCACAGCTCTCTGAGTTTAGTTGCCCTCTCTTTTTTTTTTCCCACTTTCTGGTAATATGGGCCTCCATTGATATAAAGTAATGTGTAAGATATTGCCTTTGCAGAGGCAGCGTGCTCCTAGACTGAAGAAGCAGGATTTCCAAGCTGTGTCAGATGCTGTTTGGGAACAGAATCCTGCCTCTCTCTTCTCTGCCTCCCATATGTCAGCTGCTCATGTTGTAGGGCACTAATGAACACTAATGGACCTTAATGATAAGGAAGTTCTGCTCAAACCAAAGGTATACACGGGGCAGCACCACTTCCCTCCACAGCAGGACAACAATCAGAATTGATGTGCAAATGGCCACTGGCAGATGCTTGCTAAAGATCGATGACTTTTCCTTTATTTTATTTTTTTTACCTTTTCTCGTGTTTTTTATTCCTTTGAATTTTTAGGAGCAGTCTTTGGTGGCTTTCTAATTTAGATGAGAATATGTAAATAGGAAATAAATCTTTTAATCATAGGGCTGCACGTCCATGATCCTCACTTTTAAAGAACAGCACATGACCAAAGTCTCTGAATATCAAAACAATTTTATTTAGGTGTTTCTCTTTGGGAAGCTGTAAGAGTGTTATCTGATTTACCATGATCTGTGAAATCACATCCAGGAACTGCCTCAACTTTTAATTTCTTTTTTTTTTTCTCCACCACTGTGTATTTATTATTTAACTGCTGTGGAGCATTTGGTCAAATAGTAAGATTATATTTACATTCCAGCAGTGATATGTGGCCTCAGTCAAGGATCAGGGCTGGGTGATGTTTTGTTCTTGTTAAATTAATAGGAAACAATTATTGTGACCCAGTAAATTGATAATCAAATTCTACAACAGGATACGACAAGGGGCTGAGGCAGATAAATAGGCAGTAAAGATGTCAAGAGGAAGAGGAGGAGGAGGAGGAGGAC
>VZSC01013501.1:465830-568008 GCA_013398225.1 Steatornis caripensis | reverse complement strand
GAGGAGGAGGAGGAGGAGGAGGAGGAGGAGGAGGAGGAGAAAAGCATATTGTTTCCATAAGAAATAGTAATTTCCACCCTTTACCTGTTTGGTCACTGTTTCTTCGGGATATAGATTCCATGAAAGATTATTTGCAAGTGAATGAGTCCTCCATCCTGCAAACACCTGTCCAGGTGACTAAATCCACACATTTGCTTGAGAGGATTGAGGCTCCAGGGTTTTACACTTTCGTAACTTCAGCCTCACGTTTTTTGATTACCTTCTTGTTCAGTGTCATAGTGACAAAATGGCAATCAGGCACTTCTGCTTTTGTATTTACAGTAACTTTGAGTGATCATATGGGGACTCACACAGGAAAGCATAACTTACTTTGAACCTCCTACCCTTTCCTCATGTATGGCTTAAAATAAGTAGGCACAGTTATCAAACTCTTGTCAGGACTTGTAACTTGTCTGCAATAACAAGGTTAACCAGCAATAGCAGTCTATGCTCTGCGGTTGCATGCCAGTAAAACACTGACAAATTGAAAACTGTAATGAGAATAAACACGTTATGAATATACCAAGCACATTGACACTTTTATATTAGGAACTGCGGTCATGGTAAGTTGCCTTGTCCTAACCAATCCCTGCCTTTTGAAATAGGGCCCCATTTTAAACTTATCATGTGCTCTAAAACAGTGGTAATAAACTTGTCCTGTGTGCCATAGCCCTAGGTTTTCAAGACGTGGTTTATAATCATATGCCTGCTTGGTGTATTCCTGCTTCCCCCAGTAAACAAGATTGAAAGTTAATAACAAGAATGGTTTCATAAATGAAAACATAAATTGTCATGGAGCTGAATAGAGTTGTAATTTATAGGCAATCAGAATCTTCAAGCAATAATTGTTCTATTATTTTTGTTTGGGTTTCTTTTAGTATTTTTATTTTTTTTCCCCTGCAGATATGATTTGGCATGTGTTGATTAATAAAGCATTCACTGAAAATAATTTTCCAGCAATGAATTCTCTTAAAATGAGCTCAGTGATGTTCTGCAAATGACATAGAGGATTCTACGGACAGAAAAGTGTGGCTTCCTGGTTTGGTATACAGCACGTATACACGCGGTAAGGATGTGAAAGGGTGGGTTCCTACAGCAAGGCTGAAAGCTATACGTGTAAATTTGGCTCTTTGCATGTAAAAGTGGAGCGAATGGGGTTATTTGACTCCCTTCCACCGCATGTATTGTTTCAGAGCACAGAGCAGTGCAGTCGCAGGCAGTCGGTGCAGTGGGCAGCCCTGGCACGGAGAAGCACAGCTCTCAGCAAGCAGGTGCGTCGCAGTCAGGAGCGAGCTACATTGGCAGCGCTGTGTGGGGAAGTTTGCACAGCGATTGCCAGCGCTGTCTGGAGCAGTCATTATCTTTCTGCTTTGCGTGAGCCTTCTCAACGTCTGTTTAATTTCCCCCTCCTTCCTACCCCTCCAACAGGAGAGGGTTGGCCGGTGCCCAAAGGGGACGTGTCATGAAGGAGAGGAATGGCAGGGCAGGAAGGAAACTTTGGACCTCAGGGTAATTCAGGTAACACAGGGTGATGCTGCCAGTGGCTGGAAACAAAAACAAGTGCTTCTGAGTCTCCAGAGCTGTTTGTGTTATGGAGGATCGGCTCCCAGCCGAGCACTGGCATCCATGCAGGACCTGACAGGCTGCCTTGTGGGTGTCCTAGGCAGCTCAAGAAACACGGCACTAGCCTTTGTTGTCACTCAGATTTGGGGAGCAGGATGTCAAAAAGGCAAAGGAAGGAGGTGGGGCCATAGACCGATTATCCCTCCTTATCAGCCCATGGAGCGGGGCCAGTACCTGAGGGAACAGCGTGGAGCATGATTGCTCACCTCCCATGGAGAGAGAGTGCATGCCTTGAGACTGTAGCTGGGTGGTTTTACTATCATGCCAAAAATTCAGAAATTTCCCTCTTCATATCAGGATGAAACAAGTGTTCTAAGGTGACTCTGGAGAAGCCAGTAACCTAGAGGTTATTAGGACACTCACATGGAAGGCAGAGACCCATGCCACAAGCCCCGATTAAGCATCTTTCAAATCGGACCTTTGAACCTGCCAGAGGCCGTGTACAACAGACGTCCCTTTTTCACCATCCTAGCATTTTTCCAAAGGTGGGATTTTCCCCACCTGTCTGCACAAATCTCTCCTCCACCCTGTGTGAATTGTTTAGGCATCAGAAGGGAAGCCAAGCAGAAGAGGTGAGAGTCACCAGCCTGGATTAAGACAGTCTGAAGCTGCAGGCTCACCATCAGGCAAAGTTTTGTCATTGCCACTTCAATAAACAACTTGCCATCGTCACTTCAATAAAGCTTCCTGGGGAAGAGCAGGTGATACCAGAGGGAAAAGGACCACACTGTTCCCCAAAAGTAGGCTCAATCCTGTCTTAGTCTTAACGGCAGGGGTGACTGGTTGCTAACACTGAGGAGAGAATGTGTACTTGCAAGGGCGAATGGCCAAGGCTGCCTGCCTTTGTAAATGCTTTCTGAGGGCTCTAATCATATTGTCTAACTTCAGCGCCCCGAACTAGCTGACGCAGGTGCCCACATCTTCCTGTGGGCTATACAGAGAAATTAGGCTCTCAGATCAGTTGCCTGAACGCAGGCGTTTAGTGCCGTTTGAGATACCTTTGTGTCACCTGCCTGGCCTGAAGCTGCTGCAGCAGAAGGGCACGGCTCTCCTGCAGTGCCTGCATTATACCTGTCAGCCTTGGGTTGATAACTTGGCTACCATAAATTATTCCAAACACTTGATGCTGAATTCTGAATAAAATAATTGAATCCAGGGCTCCTACTTTTAATTACCTTGAATTGCAACTGGTCTAGATGCCTGCAGTAAAGCATGCCTGTATAGGCGGTATGACAATCATCTCTATGCCCAGGGTCTGAGCACATCAGCTGGGAGCCCTAATCTTGTGGTCCTGGCACCCTTGGGAAGAGCAGAAACTTGTTTTGCAAAGTGTCGTGGTTTAACCCCAGCCAGCAACTCAGCCCCACATGGCCACTCACTCACTCCCGCTCTGTGGGATGGGGGAAGAGAATCAGAAGGGTAAAAGTGAGAAAACTCCTGAGTTGAGATAAAGACAGTTTAATAGGTAAAGCAAAAGCTGCGTGCACAAAAAAAGCAAAACAAGGAATTCATCCACAGGTTCCCATTAGCAGGCAGGTGTTCAGCCATCTCCGGGAGAGCAGGGCTCCATCATGTGTAGCAGGTACT
This sequence comes from Steatornis caripensis, assembly GCA_013398225.1. Classification (NCBI taxonomy): domain Eukaryota; kingdom Metazoa; phylum Chordata; class Aves; order Caprimulgiformes; family Steatornithidae; genus Steatornis; species Steatornis caripensis. Next base: position 564,759 of record VZSC01013501.1, on the reverse strand, counting down.
TGGGAAGACGAATGCCATCACTCCGAACTTCCCCCCCTTCCTCTTTCTTTCCCCAGCTGTCTATGCTGACCATGATGTCACACAGTATGGGATATCCCTGTGGTCAGCTGGGGTCGGCTATTCTGGCTGCGTCCCCTCCCGGCTTCTTGTGCACCCCAGCCCACTCACTGGTGGTGTGGTGTGAGGAGCAGAAAAGGCCTTGGCTCTGGGTAAGAGCTGCTCGGCAATAACGAAAACATCCCTGCATTATCAACACTGTTCTCAGCACAAATCCAGAACATAGCTCCATACCAGCTACTGTGGAGAAAATAAACTCTATCACAGCCAAAACCAGCACAGAAAACTCACGCAGGAGCTCCCATCAACACTGGGCTCTGTTGGCGGAGGTCAGGTGGCAGGACTTGTATCATGTTTCCATCCAATCTCTTCTCACTCTCCTGTTTTATTCACTCATCTCTCCCCTGTGATTGATGACTAGCGTCATTTGTGATTCTGGGCTGAAGCTTGCATTAATACAATTTTTTGGATCACCTTCAGATTTGGCTTCTTCAATAGAAATATGGTATTTTCTCCTTTTCCAGTCAACAGACTTAAATACTTTCCATTTCGGTAATTTACAGATTCAGATGGCATTGAACTGGCTCTTGGAAAATACCAAATAAAAGAGATAAAAGTGTTGAAGTAGCAGTATTAATTTACTCATTTTGCCTTCCCAAGCTGTTCAAGACAGAAACAGCGTTCCAGAACAATTTTCTTTTGAGTGAGCTGAGGTTTCAGCTTTTACCCCAGGAACAACTTTCCTAAGAAGACTGAATTGTTTTAACTTCCAGTTCTGTCATCTGCCATATTGATGCTTTTGGCACACATGGAATCTTCGTTGCAGCTAAAGAAAACTTTTCAGTGATTCTCTGCTTTTCTACAGCACTGCCTTTGGCTACTCTTAGTAGCCAAGCTAAGGGTAAACCTGTGCTGCAGACAGCAGCATCGCATGGAGCTGTGCAATAATGCGGAACTTCATGAAGGTTAATATACTCTGCCAAATAGACTTTGGCTGAACCAGCCAATAGCCATCGTCTCCTATTCAATTTTATGTGATTTAGTCCAAACCCAACTGTCAGTCACAGTAGGGGCTGTGTTACTAAACTATCAGTGCACCGTCAAGCAAAAAATGTTTCAGGTGCATAGCAAAGTGGTATTCACTCAGGGCTTTGCTGTAATTACATGGATGTAACTAATAAGGAAAAAGGTGTTGTAAATCTTTTTCATCCAGTCTTTCACAGTCCTCTTACCTTTCTCCAAAATGTAATAATGGCTGCAAAAGGCCTTGAAACCAGAACAAAATAACAGGTGTTAGATGTTTTTAAAAAATAAAGTCCAACAGTAAACCGAAATGAGAATTAAGCCCATGTAAATTGTGCCTTTATTTGTTGTTTCCTTCCTAACATTTCAGATTATGTTAGCATTTTGTAAAGATTTTTGATAAGTATGGATGTGGGAAAGAAATACTGCTAAAGTATGTGCCACATAGATCTTAGTAAAACCATCTGTGTATTCGCGCCAGAAGGACAAACATACTACCTGGCAATGAGGCGAAGAGTTTGCAGAAGATGCAAGTGCAGTAACCTCAGTTCAAAAGCTTTTTTTATTTAAATATTATTTTGTTCATGTTAGATTAGGTCTTTGAAGTTATGGCTGAGAACAAGACCTTAATCAATATGCAAAGAGTAAAATGCCACTCCAAAGAAAAAATTATTACTCATTATAAAAAATATTATAAAAAATATATACTCATTATAGCTCAGCAATAAATGTTTTTAAACGGCACTAACATTTTAAAAAGCTGTATTTCTGTTTCAGAAAAGGATGAACAGTCATAATCTTAAATAGTGAAGCATCTTAGTTACTATATTGCATCATAGATAAGCTCTTCTCTGCTCCTCTTTTACTCTAAGCACTGGTAGGCTTATCAAATTTCCTGCAATCTAGAAGGGTTCAGTAAATCTGGGCTTATTTTCTATCTGGAAAATATAAAGCATCTTTCAGTCTTCTTCTAAAATCTCCATAGAAAATTGTGAAGCTTCTCCCAGCACTAATTTTCTGTAGCCAAAGAAGTCCCAGCTACCTACCGTGTGAGAAGAGAGGCTCTAAAATGTAAACAGGCTAGTACTGCACCATGTCATCTAATAGCAACAAAGCCGAACGAAAGAGATGGTTGGGATGGTGCCAGTGAAAGGTTGGTTCAACTTGAGCAGAAGAGATAAAGTTGTCCAAGTAAGTAAGTGAAATGGAGAAGCAGACGAGAAAATGATGCTGAAGCTTCCTCAGCTGCAGGAATCAAAATGAAATTTCCTTGAATAAGTGTTTTGTAACTGTGCTCTCTAATCCAGGAAACTATGCTAGACTGAAAGCACAAAGTTGCGATATCCGAGTTGGGGGGCAAAACCCACTCTGAGGCTACACTTTCTATCAGGGCACTGATAAGGGCAAACCCTTAATGATTTTTTCTGCTAAATCTGAGCGCCTTGTCACAGACAACTCTTTAAGAAAGTATTTAAGCATAAATAATAAGCATTTTGTAAAAGTAGCAGAATCACAATACAGCACATGCTATGCAAATGATCCAGCAACCAAAATGCCATTGCCATTTTACTGAAGGAGCTGTCCCATGACCTTCCATCTATTCTCTTTTGCGTGACATTGAGCACTGGCTTTTAAAGTTATCCGTGCCAAGCATTTAGACAGACATTGATCATTAGGTAATCTTATTCTCTTGTTCCCTGCTTCACTTGTATGAAATGCACACTTTTCATTTCTATTATTTAGCAGGTTTTTTCAACAAGCTAACTAGCTAGAGACAGCTTTAGCAAGCAGCAGTAATACCTCAGTGGGATAAATTTATCTTTCAACAGCTTACCCTTGGTCTTGCACGTTTTCTTGTTATTAAGGTTAGCTCTCACTCTCTTTCTCCTTTTAAAATAAGCAGTCTTTAGGTATCCTGCCAATACAGTTGTAAGTTTAGGGTGTCAATTTTTCCTTCTCACTCAAAATTTTATTCATTTATTCTCCATGAACTTGAAATAATCTTCATAATGTTTAGTCCCTTCTGGCTGTAAAAACCCTACGAATTGAAAAAGGCATGATGCACAGCTTTATAATGCTTAACAGTAGTGTTTTCCTGATAAGACAATTAATCATTTTTGTCTTATTTAAATAAAATAAGCATTAAAATTGATCTCCAAGAGCTCTGCAAGAGTAATACTTCAGTCGTGAGACAGTCAGAAGGGTTATTTTTACTTGGATCATTTCAGGGATCTGGTTTATCTCACAGCCCAACATCTAGTTGTGTCGGCACAACCAGGGGGAAGCAAACTGTGAAGCGGGGAGTGGGAAGGAGGAAATAGAAACTTTCTTGACTGCCAGCTCCTCTGTATCACTTAATGACAACTTACAGCCCTCGCTAATATTGTTGCACCAAAACCCTTCTAGTCCAAAACAAGGGTTCCTTTTCATAAAATGACCAGCTGGATTAGCCAGGGAGGACCAGTTAGAGCCTGGGCTCTACTTTCATTAACCTTTTTGCAGTCAGGATGCAGTCTTTACCACAAATGATACGTGCTTTTTCACAGCTCTCCCCACACATCCAAGAGGTCAGATAAAGTTGTTCTCTGGTTACTGGGAATGAATCACAAGGTAGCCAGCTCATCACACTGTAACTCATTTTTTCTCTATAGCTTTTAGCCATAAGAACAAGGAGGGGAAAAAAGCTTTCACTTTTGTGTTGCTTTGCAATGTGGTTCTCAGAAAAGCATAGTTTAATCTGAGTCGTCAGGTATTGGTCACCAAGACCAATTTTGATGTCACCTCAGGGTTTCCACCTCTCAAAGGTACTGATTTAATCACTATTTGCCCTTCACAGACTTTTGGAGGAGAAATTTTACGGTAAAACTCATAAGAATGGCTTAACCAACAACATGCACAGCAACAGTGATGAGCATCACAGAACAAGCCACCTGCGAAACAGTGGAAAATATCTGCTTATGGATCCCATTCTTTGCACATAGTGGGCACAAACAGCTGGCTGTTACGCTGCCTTTTTTTCCTGCTAGGTTGTTTCTTTTAAATTGCATACATGACTTGAAATCTTTTGGGTACGTAAAGTACTACCACTGCTTCTGGAAAGCACAGGAGAGACAGAGCTTTTCAGAAAGGAACAGCACAAAATTTACTCCCTGTAGAAGAAATAACAAACTTGTTGTCATTTAAAGATCCTGTAGGATGGCTTTAAATGAAGCTGCAAAACATTGGAGAAGCTTTAATTTTATCAGTTGCTGATGAGTTTTTCAGCTTCTTTAAATCAATGGAGAGCCTAACAAATATTTTTTTGGAAAAAACAAGGACTTCCTTGTGTTGTACCACTAGAACACTTTTCATTTAAAACCAAATAACAATTAGACTCAACTGTGAGTATTTCTTTACTATTTGTATTACCCCCATTTTGTTTGACTCCATTATGTAAGTGGAAATGAATGTTGGTAATTGAGTGTTGCAACGGTATTACTGTCCACTGCAATGCTGAGAAATGCTGGTCTACATCACCTAACCATTTGCCAAACCGAGTGGTTGTGATTCACCATGAAAATTATTCAAAGTGGGTTTTCCCATGGTAACTTTCACAAGCTAGCAACATCATCACAATAGCAACAAAACCAGCTAGATCTGTTCTGGTTCCTATTGCTATAATATACAGATATGCTATATATATAGATGCACTGTCTGACATTGCCAGCACAGGACGATGGAAGTGGCTGAACCGGATTCATGTTCTCCTGTGGCGGGTGAAGTACATTGCACTAAATGATCTGCATTTACTACCAACCAACAACACAGAGATGTAGGCATGTGGCATTATCATGGAAAGAATATTATTCACTTCCTACATTTCCAAAAGATAATGAAAAAGACATGTAAAGAGCCTTAGTTCCTCAATGCGTAGAGCAGGCCTGTGGGAATATGAGTTTAACACCAACAAAAAAGTGTACAGCCCAAGTAATACAGGAGGCAGGTAGAGATGAGAAAATAGATGCAGTCTGGCCAAGGAAGAACCTGACTGTGACTAAGCCGTCACCAAGAGTGCATCACTTCTCTTCCTCGTAAAAGTATACAAGGTCTTCTCTGACACATGCCGTTCCAAGCAGCTTTTTGATTCCTTGCAGACTAAGATTATGCAGTGTGTCTTTTCTAGTGTTTATAGTTCTTCAGTGACCATGACTGAAATTTGATCCCGAACACCTATGTGTAGAAACGTGTTTTTAATGATTTTACACCATGCACCTAAAAAAGTTTAATACGTTATATGAAGATTATGGTACTAATTGCCGTTCCTGTTTTGCATTGCCCTCCTTTATTGTGGCATGTCTGAAACTACCTCTTGATCCACAGTCTACTGTGGTCAGTAAGGATCTTCCCTTGGCATAGAGGGCTTTGGATCAGCTGCGTCAGTTCCTCAAGACAAAGACCCTATCCTTTGAATTTTTCAGTGTGTCGTTTACACTGTTAGTGCTTAGTAAACTAGAAGAGTTTGCTGTGTCAGGGACAGCCTGTTGCGAGTTCGTAACTGCTCTTAACTGCACAGTGGAGACCTTGCTCAGAACATGGTTTTACGAATACGACGAATAATAAGTGAAATTCAAACTCTGAAAGTATGCAATTCATTTCCATTCCGGAGAACTAAGAGAATCCAGCAAGAATGGATTCTCAAGTACTGAGGTGACCAACATTTCTAATACACCAGCATGCAAGCTTTTGCTGAGTAAACTACAAACTTCCATACTATTGCAGAATGACTGTCAGTTCCTGCCTCAAAAAATCTAAATGTAACTTTTTTCAAAGAGTTAATCAAAGTACACCACCAAGAATGAGTCATTTCAAGAATTACCATCAACGAACTCACTTGAACCCTGCTCAGCTGCTGCCTGCAGCTTCAAACAGACACACCACTTATTCCAGGCACTCTCCTGACCCTTGTTGTCCATCGGACCTCTCTGGAAAATGGGGAGAGCAACTGTTACAGCTACAGAGAAGTCTGCAGAAAGGTTGACATCAAAGACGTGTTTTTTCTTTCTCAATGTGCTAATTTTATTTTCACTTTTACAAAGAGTGGCTGGTACACTTTTTGGCAGGCTTGCACTTCTGGCTTGATTTACATTGCTCATGTCAGTTGAGGGAAGTTTCCCCCAAATTTTAGATCATTTGTGTTAAGTGCCATAGATATTACAATGAAATAGATTTTTGGTTTTGTTTATTTACAGTATTTCTTTTTCTTTTGGCCTTTTTCTTACTAAATGAACATCTCTCTCCCCACAGATGAGTTGCAGTAGCTTTCAACAGGAAAGTAACTTTCTGCCTGTAGTTTTTCATATTCCTTCACTTTGAAAGAAATGTGTTATGAAAAGAGCTGCAAAACCCACTGTTGCTTGCAAAGAAAAGAAATGATAATTGATTCCTACAACTGAGTAACAATTATTTAATGTTTGCACTATTCACTAGGAGTTCATTAGTGTAACAACAGCATCCCGTGAATCAAACCATAATGTTGTCAAAGCTTTTTATAGTAAAATAGACTAAGGGTGGAGGATTAGTGTAAAAGGACAAGAATGTAACTCATACATTAGTCAATGATAGTGAATCAAAATGATTCTGGGTAATTAAGCAAGTCTGGAGGTGTTTAAATAGACTAAAAGAGAGCCAAGACAGTGTAAAATACTTTTGGGCTCAAGAAAGCATAAATCACACCAACTCAGTCCAGAATTCGACCCAACCACTGTTTAAGGTGGTGTACCTGTTTTAAGGTACAGTACTGTGTAAATCTATAAAGCCAGCTACCACAGATTCTCAGTTTGTTGCATGTTTTAATTAAGGGAATTCTGTCAAGGTATTTCTTGCTATTAGAATATTGTATACAAAACAACTAGACATGGGTGAACTCATTTTACCTCAGTATAAGCCCATTCAAAGACCGTTTCTATAATGAAATATTATTAGCTTCTTGTTCTCTTAAGAAGATGATCACATAGAATAATATGTAATGATAAAACAAGGGAAGCAGAAGAGAAGAAAGCAGCATGGGAAAACAAACATGAACATAGTTTGAAGAATGGATTAGATAATTCGGACAGAGGATCTGAAAGGAATACTAGTAATACCTTCTACCCATGGTCCAAAGAAATATCACGCACATTCAGGTAGCTGTGTGTTTTTTCCTATCTACTAAGTTAGGGTACAGTCCTAATTCTTACTTGGGGGGGGAAAAAAAGAAAAATGGTTTCAATTACACCAAAGAAAAGTCTGCAAAGTCAAGCCAGCTCTGCAAAACCTGGGGACCATAAGAATAACTAAGATGTTCACAGACATTCAGTTTGCTCAAGACTAATGATAATCCCTTGTGAAATGCAAACTGAAATTTGTTTGCCTACCAAAACAAGGCCTTTGTCTTATCCCCCTTCCCATTCACAGATGCAGGCATGTGTTGGCTTGTTATTGTAGTTTATGAATGTTGGCCTTTATTTCTGTGAAATTAGTGTTATCAACTTCATTTGACAAAATGTAAAATAATATGTAAAGCTGACAGACTTGGAAAAAGTAACAGAAATCAAAAGAAGATAAACATAGCTTTATGAAGCTGTGTTATCTTAAATAGTTCTTCTACTCTGAAGGGTTACATAATTATACTAAGCCATATGTGTGTCTTTTTTTTCTTTAATATATATTCTTGAAACTGGACAAGTGCTAATAGCACCGCTCAGGAGAATGACATCTATCATCCAGAATTTTCTCATTATAGCTTACTTTATCAGTTCAATGAGGGGAAAAAAAATCAGCCATAAATCAGAATCTCCAATTAATGTTTTAGCTGAACTTAAAATAATATTCTAAGGTCTGATCATAAAAGAGGGGGATTAGGCAAAAGCCAGCCACAGCAAGTGTCAATTCCCCTTTACCTGGAGACTTACATGATGAATTGTACTGTTCACACATAGCACAGGACAGGTGGAATTTGAAAAATACATCTCATAGCACACAAATCACATGACATATACTAAACACTCCATAGGTTATGGGGTTTAGTATTCTGGAGCCAAGATTTCTTATGCCAATTGGTAGATTTTTATGTTCTTCATTGGTCTTTTAATAACAAGCTATTTGATCTTTCTACCTAATTGTTCTCATGCTAATAATTACACGGGGTTAGGAAAGCTCTAATTCTTAACTGTGCATATGGGAGGATGTATAGTTATGACATCCCTGTAAAATCTTTGTGAGAAAGACGTGACCCAGGGCAGTGAGGAAACTCTCTCAGAAGAGCTGACGAGCTGGGCAGAGTGCCACGCTGACGTAGCTGCCCTGTGCCAGCTTGCTGTTCCGGCCTGGGTGGTCGTCATCCCTCGGAGACAGAAATCCTCCCCAGAACACCTTGCCTGAGGGTGGCAGGGGAATTTCTAGCTCTAGTGCTTTTACAGGCTCCATCTTAACCATGTCATAGTGTGTCACAGTCTTTTGGTTACTTGCTGTCTTATTCAGGAAAGCTGCTTTTTGCAGGTGGTGGGCTGAGGCTCCGTGGGGCTTGCAGGACTCACTGAGACACCAAGCAGGGACCTGAAGCCCACATCTCTGTATCACACACAAGACTGACAGGAACATTTTTCCTATTTACTGTGGTTCCAACGGTACCATGATGGAGACTAGCAGACATTTTGTCTTGGAAAAGCTAGCTGAAGACTGCCGTCTTTCTGCTTATTCCAGCAGCACCATGAGGCAACGCAATGGATACAAATGTTTTGTGGGTAATTGCTCTTGTTTTGTTTTCAAAGCATTTCTTCAGGCTGGGCTGTTTCTGTCGCTGCTTTACTAAGCAGCTCCACAAACACTTGTACAAGCACGACGGAGGGACAGAGACTGATACGGTCTTTAAGCCATCTGCAGTATGGGAGAGGTAGGAACATGTCAGACTCGCTTTGTTTCTAGAGTAATATGTTGGAATAACAAGATCCTCTTGTTCTAGTTTAGCCACACTGGCTGTTGCATAGGGCAAGCTGGAAGTGGAGTGAGAAGGAGAAACTTCATTTCTTCGCCTTCTCCCTGCCTGCATGGGAAGCTGAAGTTCCCGGTAGGCAGCTTCTGCTCACCCTGCACTCCCACGGCCAGTGGCCTGGCTGTCTGGCTCAGAGGCAGTGACTATTTAATTTCCCACTAGGCATAATTAAAATCTTGTCCACTGTGTGGAAGACCATGCCCATTTTGGCTGATTAGGGAAGGAAGGAGCTAAGGAGGAAGATGGACAAAGAGGCCAAAGTGGACAAAAATGATGAAATAGTGGGTAATCTGCTGCTTCAATCGTGCTCCTGTTTGAAGACATGGGGTCTGGGGACTCCCGTGTCAGTCGTGCAGTGTGTAGGGAGCCATCTTACACCCCAGTGCTCAAAAAGCAGGTCTGTCAGGGGACTGGACAGCAATGCTCTGGAGCAGCACGGGGCATGATTTTCCTATTTCCTTATGCTTTTCAATTCATCACGTGAAGAACGGGGCTGCAAGCACTCAGGTGCACTCGGGAGTGGGTTGGTTTCTGTTTCCTTTCCGCATGTTGCTTGGGGATTTGCACGCTGGCCCCCGCTGCAAGGAGAGGTAAACAGCAAGAGGGGAGCTCCAGGTGCTTCTCGTCTTGCACCATTTCTCACAGCCCCTCCACGCACTCACTGCTTGTTACTGGTAAAAAAAAGGATGGGAAAAAAAAAAACCCAAAATAAGCCCTTTCAGCAGATTAAACTCTTTTTGACTGAGCCATTCCTGGGGTGATATTTCCCCTTACAGTTAATATTTGTCAGCGTGGTTGCTGGTAACTCTCCGTGCAAAATACACTACCTTTTTCATACCCTGGTATTGTTCAGCATAAACCATTTTTCACTTAACAAACACCTTCTCCTTTCCTCCAAATGGTCTTTTCTAAGCCAGGGCTAGCCCTTCCTTTCCCCTGCAACAGCGGCAGACAGGCAAAGGGGAGCGCTCCCCTTGCTCACACAGCCCCCAGCCCACAGCTGTGCCCCGTCACAGCGGTACCTGGGACGGCTGTAGGTGCTCACGGCTGCGGCGGGTGGGACTGGCACAGGCAATTCAAGATAAGGGATGGTGCAAAGATGGGGCTTGTGAGAGCTCTGCCCTGCCTCTCCTCTCAGGCTGGTAGTGACAGCGCCATAATATGACCCAAGCGCTTTACCTGAGGACAACCATTATTCTTTTTCCTATCCAAGTAAAAGCTTTTTCTGCCACGCCGCTCTGCCTCCCCGTCGGTGTTTCGGCTGGAAACGCTAACGCTAACTTGCACCAACACCGCCGTCGCCACTGGCTCTTGCTAAACTCGTGGCACACATCTGAGAGCAGGGTACGCTGTGGAAGTGGGGGACGGCGGGCACCGAGCGGGTACGTGTGGGCGCAAGAAAGCCGAAACGGGGATGGATTATCCCGTCTCCTCGGGAAGGGGAGGTGCGGGGGCACGGCGAGCACTGGATGCCGGGGGCGAGGGGCGACGGGGAGCGTTCCGAGGCCTGCGGCGGCGTCCAGGCCCCGCCGCTTGCCGTTCCCGCGGCGGACCACGAGGTGGCTCCGCGTGGGGTGACCCGCCGCGCGCCGAAACGCCGGAGGCCGCGCCGGCTGGGGAATGAATTCCGTGTTTCTTGTTCTGTCACATTTTAAAGGCGCTTGCTCACGCCCGGGTCTGCCGGAGGACAGGCACACCCCTGCGGCAGACCTGAAAGCCACGTTCGGGAAAGAAAAAAGGCCGCCCGGGCTGCCCTGGGAAGATTTAGGCCCTGGGAGATGAGACGGAAAAAAACGCCGGGTCCCCCGGGAGGTCACCGGTTGCTGCCGGCCTCCTCTCGCCTGGGCGCTGAGCGCCAGAGCGGGCAGCTGGTGTTCCACGGCGAGCGCGCCTGCGGCTCAGTGCGAAAAGTAAATGGCTGATGGTAGGAAACGGGTCGGGTGACTGAGCAGGTGAAGGTGGGGGAGACCTCGCGAAGACTTTCAGGGCTTTAAAAATTGCAACAGAAGTGGGATTTTTTTTTTTTTTTTTACCTTCCACTTGCTCGTTTGAGGTGGGCTATTTCTACGGAGAAAATTCTGCTCACATTACAAAAGCGGGATGTCAGGGGGTTTGACTGTCATTGAGGTTGAAATGAACTTTGTCACCCTGTTTAAATATTTAAGTCTCCTGACATAGGCAAATACATTACAAAGTGCTAAAAAATATATTTAAAAATACAGCTGCCTTTGAGATTAAGCATTCCTATTCCCACTGTATCGGTTCACTTTGCTCAAGCAACCCTGAAGTATAGAGCATGGCAAGAAACTGTGGAGAAACACAGAAGCAGCTCCACTGTCACACTCTGTCTATTTGTACGTTTGAAATGGTAACACTTTGTTGTAGACTAATAGTTTCAGCCACTCTGTTGATTTAACTGATTTCCAAGAGGTTAAACATCATGCTGATACGTGTGTTTGTCAGTTTTCTTTCTACATCCAGTCATACTCATGTCCTATTCCCATAAATAGCTGTATTTTTATTATAGTTTCATACCATTTTGCATACCGGTGATATTTAGGGGATTTTTATTGAACTTTCTCTAGCAGTCTTACCTTTCCTGCAGAAATACAGGGTTTCCACTTCCTCATTGCTACTTTGGTTGTATTAAAAGTGCTAATTTAACTTAGAAAATGATCTTCGAGACCCACTCTGTAACACATCCTGCTTTGGATGCAACGTTAAGGAAGGTATTGGATGGACTTTAAAACAAAAGGTCTTATTTTTAGATTGAGTTTGGCAAAATCATCGTTTGGAGAAATTGTTGTAATGGGGTTCAGGGCAGAAACCAGTTTTATGTTGGTATATTTTGTCTGAGATGATCTTGAAGGGCAATAGCCTGCCGGGCAACTGTGAGTGTGGAAGGCTGAAGCTGGAGGCGCTTGTGCGAGTGGGAGCCCTCAGTCATGATTTTTGAAGTCTTATCTCAAGGACAAACTGTACACGCCATATCGGCAGCGAAGACAAACTTTCCGTTTAGGTTCACCATGGAGGTGGAGGGACTCATGATCATTGCACTGTGTTCCTCTCTTGTGGGCCTCACAAACCGCTTGCTGTGAGACTGGCACTGGGGGCAGAGGTGGAAGAGGCTACAAAGAGCTGAGGAAGACATCACCTCACACACGTTGATGGAAATGATACCATAAAAGTAACACAGCCGAGCATGAACAGCAAACCTGCATTTTGCTGATGGTTTCTGAACCTCCAGCTCTGACCCCATGCCGATTTGGTTGTGGCGGGCTCAACTGGTAACACAAACAGCTTCCAACATCTAAATCCATGAAGGATACTACAGAGTCCCACAGCTGAGAAGCGAGTCATTTACACATCCTTACCGATGGCTTTGTGCATTTCTTGAAGGCAGAAAATATGATTTGTTCACAAATAGTTTGAGTAAATCCTCCCATATCTGAAGGAGGAGACCACTCAGGCTGTGTTTCTGTCCTTACAGCAATAGGGCTATACGGGCCTGATTCTGAAAAGTGCAGAGCGCATGCAGCTCCTGTTGAGGTACATGGGGGATGAAGATTCTCCAGGGTATTGAAAAAATAATCGCTCCAGTTTCCCTACTACAGTTCTTTTTTGAGTCTGTGACTATACCAAATCATACATCACTTATTGACATTTATGTCCTTCAGCTGTATGACATCACTTGTCACATAATGTAAATTTGTTCGAGCTATACAAAAGCCAAAGCAGATTCTGTGTCTGAAATCTGAGCTCCTAGTTACGAAGGAACGTACTCTTACTGACTGACTCATAACTTTTTTTTGCTCGTATGTTCAAGCTAATGAAAAATGAATATGAAACCAGGAATTAAGACACAAGTTAAAACCTGCATAGACGTTTTAAGCAAACTGTGCAGCCTATGCAAATCTATGTCCAGATCCCACCTGCTTTCAGTCACAAAGTAGTCAATTCATAAGTAAGAACTTGCAATGAGCACAGTGGGATGGGGACTCGTTCAGTGTGACACTGGCATGTTTGACCTGTGGTTGGCGTGTAAGTAATTGCCTGTATGTGGACAGTGTGGACATTACCTGCATGACAAAGTGTATGCATGACAAACATTTTGGGCCAGCAGTTTAAGCAATCTAACGATACATTTGGGGTATCTTTGTTAAAGTTTTATCCTTTGTGAATAAAGCAACTCATGTTTTCAGTCTGCAATTTATACTTGCAAAGATATTTGGACATCTGTCCATTCATCCATTTTATGGCTCGCTTTGGTTTCACACTGTTTTGTTGTAAAGTTTTTCTTCAGGGTTACGCAGTGGGATGTATGTTGTGGGATATGCAGTGGGATATATGTTGTGTTTGAGGTGATGAGTCTGTGGTCCTTCCGTGCATACCGGATGTGAATTCCTTTCTAGCTATGCGCACCAACTGCCAGCCAAGTTTTGTCTCCTGCACTAACACGTTTCTGCACAGAGAGAAACACTTTGTTCACATCTGGAGAGTAGCTGATGCAAAGTGTCATGATTGCAGAGGACAAAGCAATCCCCCGCATAACTCAGACTAGTCATTTATGTGGATTTAAAAATGCAGGCTAAAATCTTCAATACGACCTTGGCTTCAACAGGAAGCCAGTGGAGGAAATGAAGTGAGGGTGTGACGTCTTTTCAGCGGAGAGGCTGCTCTGATCTAAATCAAATTTCTTGAGATTATCTGTTTCAAGCCTGGATACTTGAGTGATACTTGTGAATTTTGGCCACCAAATATACATCGATTACTGTCAGTAGAAATGCATTCCCTATCCACAGAGGAAAGAGAGCGTTTATGAAAAAAAGGACGAGTTGTGTGCGAGGAGAAGAGTGTTCAAAGGAAGCCTGAGACTGGGCCCATCTGTAGTGATCTGAGAGGAGATGTTCTGGGAAAGGGAGACACCGATGTGTGGGTGACGGTGATGTCTTCAAAATCCTCTGATGAGGAATGTGATATGTGAGCACATCTATGTCTCTGCATGGATGATCTGATTAAAAACATAGGAAACATTTGGGAGAGGACACCTGTGGAGCTCATTGAAGAGGATAGCAGGAAAAGAGCTAGGAAAATATGACAAGAGGTCTTCAAATAGGAAAAGAGTAAAGATATCGAAGAAGTAAAAGTTAGATCAAATTATTTTGAGTGATACAAGGTTTGTTTGTTTTCATGTATTTATTGGAACAAAAAGTTGAAAAGTAGAAATCCCATGCTGAGCTCAGGATATAAGAAAGCTGCAAGCTGGAAAGGGGTTTTCAAGTCCCAGTTTTGCAATGTCACTGTGATATAGGCACAGACAACAGGAAAAACAGATTTATTTTTAGCTTTGGTCACTGATGTAGATACGAGTGTAGGTGCACATCTCTGTGTTTGTGTGGTGAGTATATACATAGAACAGCGCATAGTGAATTTACCTCGAGTTTTCATAAAAGTTGTGTCACCTAGCTTTGCACAGCAGTGCACATGTGAACAGGGTTAAAAGTGAACAAAAAACTCAAGTTATTTTACATCATTGTTGTTTGAATGTGTGTACTGAAACAGCATACAAAATTATGTATTGAACATTGGATATGTAGGGTTTCTTATGACATATCTTGCTGTAGTTTAGTTGCAGAAACCATAACTATGATTTCCCAACTTCTGCCCATGAGTCTAATTTCTTGGTTAAAACAATTCAGACTATCATAACATTTTGCATTTTTGATTTTGAAAAAGGAAAAGGGAAAAGATTTGACAATACAATCTAAGAAATGTATTTGGATTAAATCACAGACCTGGAGTATTTGAACCAATATTTGCACACTACTGAGAACACAGTGCCTCCTTTTAGATAACTGTTTTTATCCTCAGAAACAAATCATGAGGGTGGGACCCGAGTACTGTCCAGTATAATCATATGGAACAGAGTATCAAATAAGCTATTCCCCTTCTGATTTAATCCTGAGATGGGGGAAATTCAGTCAGTTTATTCAGTCAGCGACCAGGTGGATGTGGTGAGATTTTTGGGGATGAACAGAGTGAGCAGACCTGCATATCTGTATCAGTTTCAAATACAGAGTGCCTGAGCAAGTACAAAAAGTCCAAGATACCATTCTAACAGCAAAAAAAAAACCCAAAAAACCCAAACCATTCTTAAGAAAATCCAGCAGGAAACTGGTCTCAGGAAAACTCACTAAAAAGCATAGGACTGTCTTTGTCCGCAAATCTGAGTTGGGGGTTTCTAAGTGGGAGAGTCTAGTGGCAGGGAACATGTTTCACATCATGGACACGGGAGATCCTGCACTGCTTCGTGACCTTGGCACCTTGATGGCTTCACTTGACCCTGAGAGCCCTGCCTTGGTAGCAATTTTGCCTTGCACTAGTATGAGACCCGTTGTCATAACTGTTCCTTTCCTAAGGAAAACTGATTGTGGGCTTTATATAGCTTTGTAGTATGTATTGATAGCCCAAATATTTCATATCACTTTATACAGGACAAGAGCATGAAAGTGAGGGAAATAGCCCTATGGACTTTGGCTACATGGTGTTCTGTGATGAACACTATGTTTTACCAGCAAAATCACAAAGGAAGAAGATACTGGGCTTTGACAAAATGAAGCTTCTTGTACTTGGGTAAGGAAAGACAGGAAACTTTCAGAAGTAGTTCAGCTAGATCCAGCCACGGTTACTGCAAGCATAGACGAGGTGTGGGGTTCAGCACTGACTACAGTCAGTGCAAGCAAATCCCGCACTGTAGGGGAGAAGACGAGAAGTAAGTAGGCCCACAGACCTAGCCTGAAGAAACTCATGTCCTAGTTCAGCGAGTTCCAACCTCAGCAGCTCAGGGGCAGGATCATGCTTCAGGGGCAGGATCCTCACCGTTAAGGTCAGGATTTCTGCTGGATTTCTGGGTGCTGGGTGGGCAGATGGTCTGTGTCCTGCTTTCCCAGCTTCCTTCCTGCCCTATCCAACATACAGCAGGCTATGGCAAGGTTACTCTCCCTTTCTTTGCTAAAAAATGGAAGCCACTCCACCTCTGCTGCCTCCTTCCGCTTCCACCTGTTCTGGCTGTGACCTGTTAGAGGTATTGCTGCTTGTCGTCCTCCATCCCTCAAATATGACAGCAGGTTTTAGGGGTTGTGTATGAGCAGGGGTGTGCATCCTTCTTTCCTTCTCCTTCACCCAGATTTCCTTGCAATAGCACAGTCATCTGGTGATCTGAGTCAGCCCTGCCTTTCTACCCCCAAAACTGCTCCCATTGTCTCTGCGGAAAGGTCAGGCTGCCAAATGAGAGCTGGGTACCTCTTCTAGAGCACCTCTTGGGTCAGTCTGACCACGTGGACATGATAGTTACTAAACATGCAAGAGACAGGGATTTGCTAGGAATCCACAGTGAGGTATTGAGAGACATGCTCAGCTCTCAGGTTGAGAGTATTTCCTAGACTTTATAAGATTGTCCCTTTCCTTAAAGCTAAATATTTGCTTCTGAGCAGGGTCCAGTCTTTACATGTTGCCTGAGGCTGTGTGACAGTTCAAATGTGGGAAGCGTGTCATCTGAAGATGGTTTTGGTGAAAATACGGTTCCTCTTTAATATTGACTATACCTGTTGAATCCAGATGTGGGGTGATCAGTTTGTCATGCTATGTTGTCTGCCTCTCTTGGCCAGGCTTCTTGTTTTGTTCACAGAGCTTAAAATAATATGAGAAATATTAATTAAATTCTACATTCACTTTCCGAGGAGGTAAGAGACAGTCTTTTTGACTTCGTTGAAAGCTTTACATAAATGGCGTATTTGTTCTTTTGTTTATTTAGTTTCGTTATATACTTCATAGCTTTGTTTGGTATTCAAAGACCTAAGCAACTTTACTGGGATCAATAAGAAGGACTGATCCATCCCTCAGCCTTCCCCAGACTTCTCCCTTGTGGCGTCTCCAGAGCTTTAACACTCTAGGTGGAGTGTGTCTGGCTCCAGGTAGAGTCTGTCAATATTTTTCATCTGATACAGTGTATGTATTTTTCATATACATGAAAAAGGCAGGTTCAGCAGTACCAAACAACTCTCATAATTCAATTTCATTTTATCAAGTTACTTGTCAAAACCAACCAAACAAAAAGTAACTTCCTTTAAACTCCCGAAAATAAATTGGAAACCATAGTTTTATTTTTTTATTGCAATACTTTAAAAGAAATAGTATCAGTTTCGGGTTTGAAAATACTACACATGTTCAATTTTTCTTGAAGCATATTTTAAAACAGTAAAGAAATGCTCAAAATCACAATGAAATTTCTGTTTCAGGTTAAGTTAAATATTTTGTGCAGTTAAAAATATTGTAAAAAAATCTTTGATTTGCTCAACATTTTTCATTTTGTCCAAATGTCCTCGTAATGGAAGCATCAACAATCACACAACTTTACTTACCGACTCTTTAATTTCACTGTATTTCTGGAAAAAAAGGCTGGGTTTGTGTCACTTTTAAGTAGGATCCTACAGCCAATACCAATGCTTATTTTCCAGCAATTTAAGCAGCCAGGTACATCCTTTTAAAAGACATGTAGCAGATTAAGCATACAGAAGGCAGGGTGCAGATGGCACATAAACCAAGCTTCCTTCAGTTTAGGCAAGTCAAATGACTATCATTCAAAACAGGGAAGTATGGGGAAACAGGGAAAAATGCAGGAATACACTATTCCCTGATTTGATTACTTCTACACTTGTGAGTATTCTTTGAGACTCAGACTTTTTTATGTGGACACATGTTTTTATTCTGATCCTCTTACAATTTCCAGCACCATCTAGCTTTTGACTCTCCTGATCAACTCCAGATCAAGGTGGCTTCAGAATTGCTCTGCACCTAGGACTGAAAAAAAGCAGCTTATTGTTCCACAATTCAGATGTCCATACTGATCTTACCAGTAAGGAACAGATTCTCGGGATCATTCTTTTTCAAATTAGCCTGGAAAACAGAGGTGCATGCCACACCACAAAGCCATCTGTAGATCACATCTGAAAAAATGGATCTAGAATTTGCAAATGGTGTAGTGGGTTAATCTTGGCTAACAGCCAGATGCCCACCCAGCTGCACACCTCTCCTCAGCAGGAAAGGGAGAGAAAATAAGAAAAAAATAAGAATGAGAAAGCTTATGGGTCGAGGCGAGGACAGGGAGATCACTTACCAATTACCATCACTGGCAAAAAAGACTTGACTTGGGAAAATTTAATTTATTGCCAGTTTAAATAGATACAGGTAGTGAAAAAAAAAATACAAACATTAAAATAACACATTTCCTTTCCTCTTTCCCAGGCTCAACTTCACTCTTCCCATTTCATGACTGCTCTCACTGCCCTGCTGAGTGTTGCAGGGAGGATGAAGAATGTCGGCTATGATCAATACATAGCAGTTTCTCTCTGCTGCTCCTTCCTCCTTACATTTTTCTCCTGCTCCAGTGTGGGTCCTCTCCTCAGGCTGCAATCCTTCAGGAGAAAATGTATTCCAGTGTGGGATCTCCATGGGCTGCAGTTCCTTCAAGAATATCTATCTGCTCTGGTGTGGTCCTCTCCTCGGGCTGCTGGGGAATATCTGCTCTGGTGCCTGAAGAACCTCTTCCTCCTCCTCCCTCTTCTCCTCTGACTTTGGTATTTCCTCTGTTGTTTCTCACTCTTTTTTTTCCCTCCTCCTCTGCTTGTCCAGTGTTTTCTGTCCTTTCCTAAGTATGTTTTCACTGAGGCACCTCAGGCTCCCCTGATGGGCTCAGCTGTGACCCGTAATGGGTCTGTTGGGGAGCTCACTGGAGCTGGCTGTGTCCAGCATGGGGCAACTCCCAGCATCTTCTCACAGAGGTCACCCTTACAGCCATCCTGCCACCAAAACCTTGCCAAATACAACCAATACAATAGCGCATGTGTGAGTTCACCACATCATCCCATCCTGTTCCTTTTTCCCAGGAAGCTGTAGGGACACTGCAATGAAGACTGGTAGACCTTGTGATGACTCCAGCAACATACAGAGGGGGAAGCAGTGAGAGAGGCATTCATTGCATGTGCCTGAGGCTTAAAAGGCAATTCCCCAGATCTAGGAAAGTTATAAGATGCTAAAATTAGCTCATACTGAAAAGGGTTTGTTCACTAATGGCAATAACAACTGTGTCACGTGTACACTACAGAGATGCCCAAGGACACTCACCTGCAGTGTATTAAAAAGGAACAGACCAGAAATGTATTAGTGCTGGATAGATAAAATATTTAAATGGTTATAGCTAGATGGACTATAGAGATAGTAATCTGATATGTATGCATGTACTGTACATTTTTATACTAGAGTTGCAGCATAAATGACCCTATTAAATCCTGTTATTTTCCTAATCCAATAAGCGCTTAATCTCATTGCAAGTGTTGGAAATAATTATTCATTTATACACTTGTTTTTGCCACACATTTGATGTCAACAAGGAGTGTGCCTTTGACTAATCAGTTAAAACAGCTGGCGAATAAGTAGTGAATGAGAATCAAGAATATGCTGTTCCTAGGAAGGAGACTGTTGGTTTTTCTTTGGTCTGAGATGTTATTGATTCTACAGAGAGATGTTGTATTATACACATAGGAAACCTTTTGTAAGACAGACTCTACTCTGCGTTAAAAAACACCAGGAGAAGTGTGAAAAGTAAAAATCCTTGTGGTTCTCAAGCTGTCTCAGCCTGCTGCCTTACTTGCCCCTAACTCATTGCGTTTTGCATCTGTGAATAGGTGGAAGGGCTCCACTCTTTTTCAGCACTCTTCACCGCTATTGCCTCTCAAATGTCTTCCATAACAAGTTGGGTGAAGAAGGCTATGTAAAATTCAGATATATGAGTTTTGCTGGATGACATTTTCCCTCCCAGAAGAGGAAACTCTCATAAAGACCATTGCAAGGAGAATCTTGTTCTTTTGTGCTCCTGCATGAGCTGTAGGAGATAGAATGACTCTATTCTAATCTCCAAAGACTTGTTTGATGGTCAGATATTTTTAAGTTTATTGAGTTCAATTCCGTCACACTCTTCCTCATCCCTCTTGGAAAACACTTCCCTCTTTAGAAACAACTTGTGTGCATGCTGGGACTTACGCTGGACATCGTAGGACAATGGGGTGGCAGTGGGTGCCATGGAGTAGGATGAGCCCTGCCAGCCGAGGGCCTTACTGCTACAGACCAACATGGTGCCACTTGCAGGAGAGAGTCGTGGCAGTCAAACCTTAGGTGAGGACAGGGAGGCAGACAGACACAAAATGAACAGAAGTTGCGCTGTGGATTTTTTTATCCCAACTTGCCACACTTCTGTGTGTATTTATGACAGGTGTAGATGCAATTATTTGTCACTAAAGAGACGTACTATCCTTTGTCAGAAGAACAGGAGAAAAAAAGATGATGCTTTTGCTGTTACATCGGTGGTCTGGAACATAATGCAAGTATTAAAGCATCAGGTAAGCAAGGAAACATTTTAAAGGTTAAGGAATACTTCAGAGTGGGTAAGTTTGGAGTTATTTTTAACACAGGTGTTTCTTTAATGGTGCTATACTGTATGAGGAAACTTCACAGTTCTCCATGACACTCACACTAGGTGTTACACCTCTGCAGAATGATGGCTTAATAAGTTTGGCTGTAGTGTAATAGGATTAGGAACAGTTGCAAAATCTACTCCTGCTAAAGTTATTTCCCCTTTCACAGTCTGTGCTTTTCACATAGGTGTTAATTTCTGTATTTGGTTTTGCAACCTTTCTTATAAAAGGGTTAAACTATATTTGAAATTTTGGGAGGCTACCTGCCACTTGTCAAGTAACTCCACTGAAAATGTTGAATGGGAAATCAGGGGGATGATACACTTGCTGAAAATAATGTGTCCCAAGGTATATTCATTAAGGCAAAATAGCTGCAAGGCTTTCTACAGTCAGTCTATCAGTTTCATCGTATCTAACCAAGACATGTAAGTAAAGATCCAAACCTTATCTAATGTCTAGAAATACTACACTAATGGCCACGTTAGAAATGCTGTTGATAGAAGGACTCTCTTAGCTTTTGATCTCAATGATGACAGTAGAATAGGGACAATAATGGGAAAAGTTGATGAGAATTTCAGGAAATACTAGCGGTGTTCTTACACCTTTGAGTAGGAAAGTCACTCATTGAGAGAGTCTTTGCATTATCCCCTCACATTTAGATAATGTTTGTAGAGTGAATACTGGGCAAGATGACAGATCGTCTTTCAATAGCCCTTACCCTTCTGCCTTCTGCCTGTTGTAGCAAGGCATCTGAAAAGGAAAAAATCCCATGTGTGACCCTTTGTAGAATTCATAACATGTTGCAGACATGCTTCCTAAGGATTAGTGGTGTGGCAGTATCACAGCTGCTGGACGCATGGTCAAGGGTGTATCTCCATCAAAGGCTGATTGCACTGAAATCTAGGGAAATGCTTTGCTGGGTCACATACGCTCCATGTGCACAAGTATCCGTTGCCTGCACACAATGGTGTTACAGAAGAATATTGAAGCTACACTGAAAACTGTTGGAAGACCCTGCTGGCCTTAATATTGTGAAATGCTTGAAAAATGTATTTGTATTCTTTGTAGACATAAATGACTGGTTTTCAGCCAGAATAAGCAAATAGAGGACCAGTTTTGGGTCTTGGGTCAATGAGATAATTCCTCCAACCTCCTGGCAAATTTAGCTGAATTATATTATTCATAATGTGGTCTGTGAATGTTTGTTCCTATTTCAGGATACTTAAATGGCAATTTAAAATAAGATGGAGTTTTAGAGACTTATGGGCAACTATCATGTATCATCTGGCATCATTTTAGGTCATATTTCTGAAGGGTAGTTCTCCTGTGTGTGCATATTTAGATCTGGAAATGTGTGTTTGCACCTTAAATTCTGTTATGGGTGCAAATCTACAGATTGCATCAATCGGGACTTGTCAGTGTAAGTTGCACAACTAAAAAAGTCAGTCATTAAATATGTGTATCCCTGTGCAAGTATAAGAATGAAGAAGCAAATTACGAAAGCCTAAATTGTGTGCGTGGATAAAAAACCCCTTGACATTAGCCTATTCAAAGTGATTCCTCTCCAAGTGGCTTAACCAAGGCTATTAGAGGGACTAGGTGTCACAGCCAGTATTAAAATGGAAAATGGAAAAAGTATTTGATTGATTGGTTAATCTACTTAACAACAATGACTCATGCTAATAAGGTTAGTATCCTCTGTGTGGCCTTAGAAAACGAAGTCTGTATTTCCAGCTCTCCCCTTCATCTTCTGGATGACCTTGAACACATAGCATTGCCCAGTGCGTGAGTTTTCCCATTAAAAATGTCAGTAATATTTCCTCACCTTTGTAAAACTCCATGAAAGCAGTTAATGAAAAGCATTTCACAGGAGTCGGGTATTATTCTTACTACTGATCTATTATTGTGGCAATTCTTGTAGGTTATGAGAGAAGAAATTTCCTCTGCCAGCATGCAGCCAGGAGGGAACTTGTAGCTGCTGTAACTACAGATACTCTGTAGCTGCAGAATGGTTTGAGGTCAGATCAGCAATAGCTATAGATTTTCACAAGTCTTAAAAGCTGCTTCTGGATGACAGTAGCAGGAAAGACCATGAATTTCACAAGGAGAAAAATGGTGACAAACTTCCCTTGTAATTGGTTTGCATCAGTCAGAATATCTGTGAAACACAAAGGTCAAGCAACTTATTTTAAAAAACCCAATGTGAATCTAAGATTAGCCTTGACATTTTCAAAACCTCAGAAAATTAGGGGAAGGGCTGCAGCCCTGAGGATTGTGGTCTCTTAGGCTGACTGGAGGAGAGATTATATTAAACATTTTGAGACCTGAATGATCCATTCTGTATTAGAGAAGATTTACAAGATCCTCAGAGTACACTTGAAACATCTGACTGAGAGAGAGTCTGTGGACTTTCTGCTTTCTTGGTAGGGATTCTCAAGGGCGCTATTAAGGAATCAACTATTGTGATTGATGGAAAAATAAAGAAATTGAAGAAGAAATGAAGACAAACTATAATGTGGACTTTTTCCTGCAGTCCCATGATATCTTCAACATTAAGTGATTTTGGCAGATAATTTCTACTATGAAGCGTGTGGATAGCCAGAAGGCTATTAAGAGAGAATGATGTTATAATATAAGCATGGAGGATTCTTATAAAGTGTATCTTTCTCTCATTCAAAGTACATGATGAAAAATGATGTGTCCAGAATGCTAACAAATTATAACAAAGTATAAATTCTCCCTATATACATGTAACACTGAACTGCCTTTATTGTCATAAGCCAGCATTCTCCACCCCACACCCCTGCTATGCATTTCCTATTTGTAAAAATAATTTCAGCTGTATCTTTTAGCTAATCATGGCTAGCTCCATACACAGGCGGACCGTATGCCTGAGGTGATAATATGTCTGGTCAGTTAGACCGGTGTGTGGAGATGTAAAATGCTTAAATGGGAATGCAGAGTTCTGATGGAGTAAGACCCCATGTTCGCTTTGTGCAGATGAAAATGATCTCATCATGTGCAAGATGATAGAGGGTAAGACTCCTCCTTTCTGCCTGGTACAAATTAAACCTGAGTGACGTAATGAATATACACATGCAGCTAGATGAATGCACTGTCTCCCACCCACGTATACAGCTTACAGAGTCGTCTTAGTAGTTTGTCTTTCCCTGTTGAGTGAGTTATTTGCGAATATATTTATTTATTTATTTTGTTAATTCATAATTGTGTGTGATTAATTAAACCTTTCTGAAGAGTGGCTGTGAGCCTTTGGATTACGACAGGGCTGTGCTCACTGTGGTGGTACTGGTCACCTCAGCAGCATGGTATTGCTCCCAGTCTCTGCCTGAACAGTTGCAAGCCAAATGTAAATATAAAACTTCTGTTTCTATCTTAAAAGGGGCTTGTGTGCACAAAACATCTGTGCTTTTTTTCCCATGCTACGATAGGTTTAATAGAAGGCTTTCCTTTTCCCTGTTAATCGTGTCGAGTTTCTATGCTTTGACTGTGATCATTATGAGAATATATCATACCCAAGAGCATGTTCATTTTCCACTTTCTCCTTTTGCCGAGGGAAAGAATACAAGAGCAGTTTGCAGAACTAGATGATGCAGACTGGCATTCAAAATGCCATTTTGCTAGTGCTTGTTTTAAACCTTGTTCTGCCTGGTCCAAATCGGACAGACATCAGTCTGTAACCAGTTCCTTTCAAGGTGTATCTACTTGCATCTGTGCCAATACTCTGGGCTGGAGGATTATGTGGTACTAGCTGCAGTAATGTCAATACTGGTGCCAATATTTTTATCTGCATTAAAGCCAATGCTTTGGCCTTGTATTTAAAAAGCAAAAATCAAACCCCAGTTCTTCTTCATGGCAGAGATGATGTCAGGCACAATACAAAAATATTTTGAGTTCCATTTATTGAGTTGATTGGTACACATTGTTTTCTATCATCATTACAGAACATGTACTGAAGAAATACATGTATCAACACTAATGGACAAATACCTAACACATGCTTATTTGGAACTCCTAAATAGGGGTAGTCCTGGATAGTAAATAAAGACATATCTAAGACCCTGTAGTTGCAGGTGAAGGAGGGATCTGGCTAAAGCCGAGTGAACATTTCAGTGCTCCCTTTGTTTAAATCAACCTTGTCTGCTCTGTTCTGTGTATCTAGCTTTCCAGTCAACTTGACACACAGTGAACAGAAGCACAAGTCTCAGGGAGAAATGGAAAAGATTTATTCTATTTACTTTCACAGAAGGAAGATGTGAGTGTACTCAGAGTTGGGATAGGTTCCTATCGTGACAGAACAAAACCAGCTTTTCAGCTAGTGCCTTACCATGGCAATCTGCTTCAAAGGAACAACTGTCATTTTTGATAAGGATAGCAAGAATTACTGTCGTCTGGAGAGATCACTATGCCTCTGGGTTGTGTAGTATATTACAACAGAAGGATTTATTCTTTAAGAGATGAATAATTATTCCACTACAGTGTTTTGTTGCTGATTTAGAAAAGACGTAGTTTGTGCCCTGCATGATTATAATGTAGCTCTTTAGCTAGCTGTCTTCAAATATAAACCTGTGATATGCCTTTTTTTTTTTTTATTTAATAGCAGGGAGTCACACAGAAAAAGTAGCCAGTTAGTGGAAACCTTCATAAGGCAAGTGGATTTGGGGAGTGTGCATGCATGCCGCATGCCTCCCTGCAGCCAAGATTCAAAGCAGAAGCTCACAGTGTCGCAGAAACTGCGCAACCAAGCGAGTTATTATGGAGAGTTTCTCTGTGGCTGAGCCAGTAAGAGCTGGGTGCTAAACTTGTTTCCGCTTGAAGTTGCTCTTTGCATACTTGTTAAGGCAGAATGTTCTACCTTTTCACCTCTGCAATACTGGGTGTGAAACATGAGCCTCTAGGTGTTTCCTGGCTGGCAAGAATTCAATGGTAATAAAATTACTAGTAGAATAAATGTTTCAGAGGCAGTTATCCTCTCTCACCTGTTTGTAATTTTTTATTAATTATTACAAATGTGTTTAAGTATACTACCTGATTTTAATCTGCTGTATTCCCAGGATTTACATATAAAGGTCTTTTTCCCACAGAATAATGAATAATCGCATATGTCAGGGTGTGGTGTTAAAGTACTGAAGGTTTGTGATACACCTACTAGCAATCGTTCATTTTGTAAAAGGCTGGATCCTATCAGTAGTTTGCTTTTTATGGCCCTGATCCAAAATTCTGTTGAAATCAGGCTCTTAGTGAGTTAAAAAGCTACGGATCTAATCCCAAATGTTCTTTTATGGGAAGTGTTTGTAGTGCCATTGTTAACAATATATGCAGCACTGGGTGTATGAACTGTATAAGTAGAAATTTTACTTTTCCCAAAGCTCTTGCTCACTTTTATGCATTCTTTGCTCAAGCAAACAGCAGGTGGCTTACACGAATAGTGGGGTTAATGAGGCTACTTAAGTGAGCAACTCTTTATCAGAGCAAGAGTGAAAAAAAAAATCACAAACCAGTCCTCAATATCAAAGAATTTAGGACTTAGGAGATAGCACTGCGAACTAGAAAGGGTTACTATTATTATATATTGAAAGGAAAGCTGACTGGCATAGTGGTGGCAGGGGGGAGGAGGGGCTGTTGTTCCAAGAGCAGCAGAGCTAATGAGATCTAATGCTTTTGTTTCTTAATCCCTGAACTGAATTAATCTCTCTCCCTTCCCATGTGGTATCATCCCCTAGGTGCAGGGAAGCCGCAGGGCAAGGTGCGTGCTGCCTGGCCAGCCAAACGGAGGGTGAGGGAGATGAACTGCACTTCCACTTAGTAGAGACACTAACCTTGTTCCTGCTCTCCTTCCCCTTTCGATTCTCAGGAGTTATATAGAAACATAGTTATCTTCAACATTTCATGTTGGATTGAAATAGGACAATGAGTTCAGAAGTTATTTGGGAGGAGGGAAGGCAAGGTAACACAACTGTGTAGACTCCCTTTCCTAACAAAACAAAAAAATTATGCACCCTGAACTCCACTTGAACTTGCAGTTCCTCATTCATATCTCATAACAACATGGCCCTCACGAGTTTTTGCACACTTTACTTTCAGAATAGTTTACCTCAAAAATAGTAAGCCCTAATAAGATGATAAACTATTTGTATTAGAAAGTGGATCACATGGATAATCTTTGTGATTTCTCATCACACCATCTTTGTGTCAATTAACACGCTACCTTTGACCGCTGCCAAACTGGGAGGATGGAAATGGAATATTTTATATGGTTTTATGTTTTTTCCTGTGTTTTATGTTTTCTCTTTCATTTCTACATTACCGATTTGACAAAATGCAAACAACAGAAATACTGACATATTGCAAGAAGTAAGTTTTACACTGGCTCTATAGTATTTGTCAAGGAAACAGGTTGCAACTAACCAAAGTCTTGACAAACAAACTTTGAAAAGACTGAGTTTTGAATGTTGGTGGATGTCAAACTGCAGCTACACAGCTGGGCACTGGTGTTATCTGGGCAAGTGTCAGGTAGGATTTCACAGCATAATGGCTACTCAAAAGGTACCTAACCTCTTGTCTGGCAGACCATATTTATAAATATGAAGAGTTAGTGTTTGAAAGTTAAGGAAGTCACAAAGACCCAGCAACAAAGCAATCCAACAGAGGAATCTTCTTCCCACTTTCAAACTCAAAAAGTGATTTCTCTGAAGAAAAAGTGACATCAAATGCTTTTTTTAGATAAAAGATACTACAAATAAGAAAGATCCTCCAGGAGATGCTTTAAAGTGTCTTTCAAAATTAGCAAGCACAAAAAGCCCATAGGTCAAGAATCAAGTCCTCTCCTACAAGTGGTATTCACTCGGATAGCATTTCAAACTCAAGGTCCTGGAACTGTCCTGCAAAAAGCCTTTTCTTCACAAAATGTGTGTTACACTATTGTCGCTATTCATCCACCTCTAAACACCTGGCATCAGCCAAAGTTCAAAGGAATCAAACAACGAACTGACTCCTTGAGGAAAAAAAAGTAACAGCAGCACCAGGTCTGAATGCTGGAAAATGTGAAGCAAAGGGTATTGTGTCAGTGATCTTGACAATTACTAAGTTTGAAATAAATTGTATTATAAAAATTAATATACTTATTGTGTATATTGTGTATATAAATATCAGCATTTGCTTGCTGATAAAACTTGCAGATTGCTTGGAATTAACTAATATAAGAATTAGTAGAAATTGTATCCATAACAGTCCCTCCTCCAATTTTGTGCTTGAAAACATTTTCAATTATTTATGAAGTGGAAATATACAATAAAGGTAACTTGTAAAACTTACTGACTCATAGAAGTGAACAGAGACTAAGAATGATTTCTGAATTTTATTTCCTGTACCCTTGTCATGTGAATTGCTATGTCTTCTTACTGGAGACCTTCCTCATACACAACAATACAAGCCTCAAGTGACCTGAGTCTGAGGAAGTCCTGACACAATTCTTTGAAAATCCTACAGCCTTTCCACTTTCAATTAACAATGATAACAGCTCTGATCTTTCCCACAATATCACATTTAAGTATTCGGTGGCTATTATTAAAAACTCGATGGGATTTTAGTCACAATAGTTGTCATATGTGCAAAGTTTGAGAGTTTGGGGTTAATATGGATTAAGATGTCAAAGGTAGGGAAAGAAATTGAAAACAAAGAAAATTCATCATGGATGCAATTTTATTTTCTCTGCAACTAAAAACCATAGTACAGTTATTGAGAAATCAGATTTGTGAACATGTAAAGAATCCCAGATCACCTGGAGGGCAGAAATCAGGCTTGACTTGCTAAGAAGTTGAGGATGGATAATTCTGGGCTCCTGGCTGGGCAAGCTCTCGAGCATTTAGCCAATCAGTCAAAACCAGAGCAATGCATGGTATGTGCGGCTCTTCAAATGGGCACAAAGATTGCAATTTATGTCATTGACTTTTAAGGTACAGTAACTTGGGAGGGCTCAGGAATCTCACTTTACTACCATTGCAGCCATACATTATATTGGATTTAGAAGATGTTTGTGACACTTGTGGTCCTGTAAACCTATAGACTTATGTACCTCGAAGAAAGGATCCTGCCTTGCTTAACAGTCCCTTTCATGTGCTACCACCATGAGAGAACTGACTTCTGTACCAGAGAGTTACTTGCTAGCACAAAGCTGGTGGATGTCTCCTGCACTGACTGCCCTCCACTTCCCAACAGAAAGATTGCACTGAGAATAATAGAGCTGTGTTAGGACAGTGGGACGTGGTCAGCTTATTGGGTTGCTATGGCAGACTAGATCTTTGCTGGCAGAGGCCTTGGTAAGCATCTGTGCAAGGAGCCAAATTAAAACAGCTGGCTAGTTGCTCTCGGTCTTGACCATTTTGTGGTCGATGGGTCCAAAGACTGATGTTATCACAGTCTCACTCATAAGAAGCAGATCTAGAGCTACAGAAGAGAATGTAACTTGGAATATTAAAGTAAGTTGCTGGTTGCCGGTTCTGTCTTCCTGTAATGATACAGGAGATGTTCTGGACAGGCACATCTAGAAACCTCTGGAGAGAAGTCCTTTAAAATCACTAGACATTAACTTTAATTTTACTTTTTCCTCTCTCTGAAAAGTTGTTCATACCCTGTGGGAATTTGATGAGGTTTGTGAGCATGACCCTGATTTGTTAATAAGATGGGCACTTTTAGGTTTTCATGAAAATCTGGTGCTTAGTTATATTTCTCAAGAGGGATTTAAGGAAGAATTTTTTTCAGTGATACAAATGGTATTTTGGTGCCTGTATTCCCTGCTGAGTAATACATCTGGATTCCCTATCATTTATTGAGAAATTAATGGCTCCAAAGTATCAGAGTAGTAAATGTCAAAACAGATAAAGCTAAACGGAGACTAATCACTTTTATGAACATGAGGTATTTTCAAATATAGAATGTGCACTAATGTAATCCCACAAAGTGTGGATTAAGTGATTTAACTCAAACTGATCCATGAAAAATAAAGAGGAATGTATGTAGAAAAAAATAGCCAGAACTGGATTTTTGGATAGAGGTTTAAATGCAAAGTAAATCTGCTGTGTTCAATGAAGTTGCTGAAGACTCATTTGGGTGTAAGTTGAATCGGAGTCTGGCTCTAAGAGTGACTTAACAGTGACTCAACATGCTGAATTGTTGCTCCAAATAGTAGCTATCAAAGGCATCTTGCCTTTGCGTAAATGACTAATATAATTAGCTTATAACATCACCATAGGCATTGGCAAAAGTAATCATCATTACTATCCATTGTGTTCACAACATCTGAACCATTCATTTGGAAGCCTGCGAAACAGAAACTTCTATCCATCTCAGGAGAACTTTGTTTTCACCCTCCACACGTTTTCTGCAGGGGCCTGTTTTCCATGCCTCCCCATCCTCCTGCCCATTCTTAAACTGCTTACAAAATGTAATTAGCATTGTTCCTGCTTGCTTCGTCTTTATTTTTTTTTAAAAGAGTGAGGCGAAGATGGGGAAAAAGTGTTTTCACAATAAAAAACAAATACAAAACTCCTTTGTACACAAAACCTTGTCCTGCTTGGTTAGCTCAATGAAACACATGCAGAAATAGGCTCACAAAGTAGGTCCTATTTTGCTGTTAGTTTCATTCATACAATTCCAAAGTTATACGAGTGCAGCCAAGGTCAGAATTTAGTCCATTGTATGCTTAAAAAGAAAAAGAAAGTACTGGGAGAATTTAATGTTTCACTTTTCTAACAAAACTGATGTGCTTCCATAGCTATGAAAATAAGGACATGACTTGAATGGCTTACCATCACTAGGATACTAAGATAACTAATCTGAGACTGAATGCTGCTCTTTTTCAACAAAAACGAACATAATGATTAATAGTATCATGGCAGCACTAATATTTTGCTATGTAGTGCTCCCTTTATATTATTAGATATTTGTGAAATTGCAATTAAAAGCTTTGCTTTTTTGCTAATATGCTCTCTATTTTAGTTAAAGACTCTTGCTGCGAACTTTGCCTTTTTTGAACATGCTTAGTTGTGGTGTTAAGGAAGAGTTTAATCCTTTTAGATAGAGACTCCTGTTCATAGGCCACTAAAATGTTTAAGTCACATCTGATTTAAGACTAGATTGCTCAGCACCTTGTAGGATTAAGCATAGTCACACCTTTCCTGCCTCTGGTTTTAGTAATACATAGCATAGTAACTCCAGTAACAGCTGAAATAGTACTGCTTCTAATATTCAGGTAGGAATTCAGGTCTATCAGCTCTACCAGTGCTGGCAGTAGAGCTACTGTCTTTCTGTGGTTAACTACTGTCTACTAACCAGGCTGGTGATCTTTCACTTTGCTAGGGTTCAGTTCAGCTTGTGGGTTCACAGAAATCTAGCTGTGTCTTCGTGTAGATCACAAACAGTAGATGTGATGAACTGACTCGTTGAGTAGTTTGTAGGTCATTCTTTGTGTGTGCAGTAAGCTGGGCATCTTTGGGATGTGCCGGGCTGGCTGTGTGTACACAGTGTTGCCTGGTATGTCCTTGGTTAGACTTCATGCATGCACTCAGGTTAACTGCATGTGTGAAGTAGGTCTAGGTTGTCTCCTCCCGGACCTGCTTTTACAGCTGTGTAAGCTCCTATTGACTTTGGACTCTCTTTCCCATGGCAGGTCTGGCTCCCTTCCCTCCTCTTTCACCATCTCTTTGGGCCTTTCAGGAAAGCAAGATGTGATGGATTTCTGTGGCACAAGCCCCTCTCGGATTAGTCCCTTTCCCTGATATTGATTAATCACTCACAGTAAACTTGAGAGTAAACTCTGCATGTAGCTTCCTGTCTTTCAGTAGTCTCCGTAAGTTAGAAAGTAAGTTTTATTTGTTTGAGGTCAGGGGATGTCCTTCTTTCCATTATTTATAGTACATGTGTTTTGATTAGACAAACAGCCACTGAGGTGATGCTCCTTTTATTAATAATGCAAACACTGTACAAACTTATTGGTTTGTATGTATCTAGTATGTATTTGTTTATATCTAGTATGGCTTTTTTTTTTAATCGTCAAATAAGCAAAGACAAGAAAAGGCTTTGAAAAGTTGTTGAAAGTTCAGAGAAATGACAAACAGGTAGCTGCCCAATGCAAGGTTTATTTCCTGATACAGAGCTATCAAGAAACATCCATTCCTCCCCATCCTCAAACACCTACACTTTTAAAAGTGGGTACTTTAAACTGTGTTCCTAGATTATAGACACCTAAAATAAAGACCTTACCTCCAACTTGCAAAATATTCACAATCTACAATTTGAATAATTCTGAAAAGAACTCATCAGTCCTTTAAACATCTTACCAAAACGTGAAGACTTTAAAAAGTGTGTTTTCTCTATAAACATGACTGAACCTTTAGGATGCGGAACTTCCTATACTCTTGTTTTTAGCTTTGCACCCTTGTTTCCTTTAAATAACAAAATATTAAATAAAATATTATTTAATTATTTGTCATGCAGTCCAGTCCATGCCTGTAATCTGGTGGTGGTAAGCCAGCAAAACCAAGACGGAAGGATCCCACCAGTTCTAGTCTTGCTTGGTGCTGCGAACTGCTGCAGCTCTGCTCATGGCCAGCACATTCCTCTGTCCCAAGACACCTGGCTATCCATGCGGGCTGATGACAATCACCTGAACTTAAAGCAACCTGAGTTAATATCACTGAAAGATTAGTTCAGCTCTCAGTTTAAGAGTTGGGAAGTGGCAGTTGAGATTGGTATGCATGGAACAGGCAGGGTTTTTAATTTCTTTTTTTTCTTGAGCTGAATTTTTGAATGCAGAATCTGATCCTACATATGAGCTCAACAGTGGACGTGTAATGCAATGCCATTTAAAAATAGAGTCCGCCAAGAAGCAAATTAACACAGAGGAAAACCGTTTGGAGGTGTTTGGTGACGCTTTCCACCAGGCAGGATATGCACAGTTTTTATATACAGTAGGTTAGCATTTCCAAAGGGCAGAGAGAGATGAAGGATAAAGGATAATCTTTTGTAGCTTCAAGGCATGTGAGCTTTATGGATGCTCATTTGCAGTTGGAGAGCCCAAGCAGTGCTATCTTTCAGTCAGGTTTTGCTTTGCTCAGAATTTTCTTTAAAGTGTCATGGCAGAAAATTGACAACATTAAGAACATACCTATTTATCTGCTTCTTTTTGAAGAAGTAAATTAAAACCCTGTTCTGTATCAAGATTTTTGCAACACCATACACTGTTTATGGCTCTGACAAACAATGCAGAGATTTGAAACCTGCCCAAAAAATGTTTAAAAGAGCTGTACTGCTGTAGATTAATGCATTTGTAACATATTTTACTCAGATTTATCTCTGCTCATATGGAATGATGTATTTTTCCCCAAGAACAATACAGATAAATGCTGAAGACTACAGTTTGTGTTAGAGTGGGTAAGCACAGATAAGGGTATTTCTCTTTGTGGAAGATGAAACAAGTAGAAGAAGAGCCTAAGAACAACAAAGATGCTCTTTCACAGCAGGGGATGTATTTGATGACCTACAGTAAATATTATAAATGCCTGGAAGTGCTTTTATATACAAGTACTGCTTTGTAGTAGGCACTTTGTAATATATATTTGCTATTCTCTTCCAACACAAATAAATACCAAGCTAGAGGAGAGTTATATAACCACGAGATTAGGAAGATGATGAAAATGTAGCATTGTCATTAGTTACTGTCAAAGACACAAGTTGTCTAGCAAAGGGACACAAACTCCTCATCGATTTGTTTGCTACACTTATGTTTAGGACTAATGTAAGCAACTGTACCAGATAGGTTGATTTGGGCAGCAAATATTGATTATTGAGTATATCTTACAGTGGAATAGAATACCATGGGGCAATGCAGTGTGGCAGAACCCTCCCAGTTAAAAAACAAATCAGATATCAAATGTGAAGTGGGGGCCTGAACTGCAGAACAAGATTCTACCTCAGGGGTCATGCAGGAAGTTAAGACTAGAAGAGCCTACCAATAATTCAGGAATCTGGCATTGGTCTTGAAGTCTATTTCTAGGGATCAGCTTGAAGACATTTCACCTTTGGCTTGAACAATGGGCAGTAAAAGCCACCAGCATTGTTTGGAAGCTCTTGGAGATCTTCCAAGCATCTTCCTCAGTGATGTAGGGTAGGCTTCCAGATGCTTTCTTTGCATCATGATATGTTGTGAATCAATCAAAAGGAGACAGAAAGGAGCCTCTTAGTGCCTCCACTTGTAGGACATCCTATGTCTCAGCTCTGTGACAAAGGAACCTTACTTATGAATTTGCTGGAGAGATAATGTTCACTGGCAAGATACTTCCAGCTACCTAGAAAGAGGGAGCAGGGCAACTAGAGCAGACTCATGAGGAGATGGATGGATCAGAGCCTTAATTTTAAAAATCTGGAGTACTTAAGGATTTGAGACATTGTATTTTTAGGATTCCCAGCTGTTATAGCCAGAAACTCATTATGAGGGTTCCAAGTTGGTAGCTCTGGGTACATGTTGAAATTGTAGCAAATGAGACCACTGGGAATTCGAATCTCTCTGTCTGCGCATGTGTTTTAAAATGAAATCACCTATAAACATTCTTACTACATCTCAGACTTTGCTGCTGTGCTCATCACATCCAGACACGCTGCAGTGATAAGAGACCTTGTCTTCAGTGTCTCAGTACCTTCTCCTCTTGGCTCCTGGAAAGAAGTGGGGAGTCAGCTTTCTTTCGAGCTCATAGGAGATGATAGGGTTACAAATAGGTTACAAACAGTGAGAAGAGGGCAGGGTGAAACTGAGAGGAGTTGGGAATAAATGCCTGGCACTTGGAGCCACTGGATTTGTGGTTCCTTTCAATAGCCCATTCTGCCCCTCTGCCTTCTGAAGCAGCAGTGGTGTGTTAGTCTTGCTTTTCTCTTTTTCTGCCAAAACAGGAGGTGAAACAGCCCTCTGGGCAGACTTTATTGATTACAGAGCTAAAAGGCAGCAGCCTGCCGGGATGAGTACAGCTGTGAACAACAGGGAATTGGCCGGGGGACTTTCCTCAGCGAGGGAGAACAGAACCGAGGACTCGTCAGGAATTTCAGATGTCTCTATGAAATGTGTCGCTCCGGTAAGTCAGATCCTCCTGTGAGGGGCCTTCACAGAAGTCACGAAGTAATGCACTGAGAGATGTTATAATGTAGGTGTGATCACATGTTGGCCATGAACATAACAAAGACGTCACAAATTAATCCGCTTCTTAGTTTTATCTTCTAAAGTTAGCACTGTATTGGAGAACATGATATAATATTAGACCTGTAGGAAATGTAAGTAAATCTAAATTATAGTTTAGATGTCCCCCTTTTTTTTTCAATGATTGGCTTTATTCACAGTCTAAGAATAACTATCGCTTTTGCTGGTAGTATGAAAAAAGCTTGCAATTTATTTTCTAAATTTTAATGAGAGCTAAATAGTCATCAGCCAAAAATCTTCATATTAATATTTGGTTTCTGTTTTAAAAGTTGTATTTCTTTTCGAGCTAGATCTGATCAACATGCGCAACTCTTTTTGCCAAAGATTTTTTTTAAATGTTTGGCTTAAAATTGTCCAGATTTTTGATCAAATAATTTGGAAAAATGTATCTGGTTTGTTCTCACATCGAGTAAGGCTTTTTCTCCGTTTTCTCACTTCTCTGTTTTTCCTGTCCTTTTGACAAATACTGACTCGAGTGCTCCATTTAAGGCTGTGAGCATCCCAGAGCGCAGGAAGCCTTCTGGGGCTGCCAATATGCAGCAGAGTGCACGACCCTGCAACTGCTCCCTTCTCCACCCGCCCACTGCGCAGTGCAGCCTCCCGGCCTTCTCCTGAGAAGTGTTGAGGCCCTGCCAGTTCTAGTCTGGGAGCTGGGTCTGTTTAGTACCTCTGAATACTAACTAGGTTGTTTTTACCCAACAGTAATATGTGACAAATTAAACAATATAAATTTTATCTTGATCTTAATTAAGGCAACAGCAAAATTCCCATTAACTTCAATGGGACCAGGATTATATCAAATATTATTTAAACATTTATAATAGCATTAGATAATGGGTTTAGAATAATTAAGAGTCTATTGAAGAAATTTAGCTTGATGGTGGAAAGGCAAATTATGTCAAATGAACGGGAACTGTCGTTTATGGAGGCCTATTGAGATACTCTTGTTTACTGAGGGAAGAAAACGAAGCTCATAGGAATCTTTCAGGGGCAGAGTCTGAAGGTCTTTTTGGGACTGAGAAAGAGGAGTGGGAATATTAAACAGATGTGTGAGGTGGGAACAGTGTTTTTCACCATCACACAGACTCAGCAGGCAAGAGTACCCAAAAATTAATTTTCGGTTGGTAAAATGAGATCCTAGATTCAGTGTAGGCTGTTTCAATTAGGTCTGTGCAGATACACAAAATTAATGGGTCAAATAAGTAATTAATGGTGTTAATATATCAATCACTTTTCTAATAAAAGTGTCTGAAATGAGTCCGGGGAAAAAAATCTAATAATTAATTTGAAAACTGCTATGATGCTTCAATTGATTTGGGGCTAGGAAAAGAAGAGAATAATTAGTAAGGATCAAAAAACAATACCACTTTTAGTCCTCCAAATGGAGAGGAAAATTATACAGAGATGTGATTGAAATACCATTTTTTATCCTTGTAAGATGATTTGGAATGTCAACTAGAGTAGAAACCTATTCTTTATTTCAAAAGAGCTATACTTGCCCCGCCCTTCCTCCCTTCTACTCATGTGCACAGTCCTTATTCCTGAGGAAGGTCATGTCAACTCAGTAAAGAAAAAATGGCTTGGGGGGTGTGTGTGTTTTCTAGGTTTTCTCCTTACCCCAGAACCTTAACATTTTACGTAGCACTTTTCTCAGTTTGCTGCTATGATAAAATAATGATGAACTAATATAAAAGTCATAAATGTAATTTTTTTTTAAAGCATGTACATTTCCATACAAAATGAAGGTATTAATCGAAGTGATGTCTGCTAGACTGCTCACTGGACTGGAAGTGATAGACAAGGGGCATTGCATGAAAGTCTATTACTCATTAAAATAGCTTGTGTGCGAGTTCTTTAATTTTTAGAGGAAATTGTTGGGATTTATGAATGTGTTCAATTTTTTTAAGTAAAATGCACTTGATCAATACACTAGTTGAGATGCAAAAAGCATGCATTTCTAAGGGTGAAAACTGTAAAATTTCTATTGGGAAACCCTTTTGACTGACCACTCATTGCTATGGAACTTGGCTTGATCAGCTTCTGCGTTGTTGAAAAAAGGTGTAATGCAGTCATTATGAAGGATAGTTCTCTACCATCATTTAAGCTTGTTTTGCCCTTTCCCTCTAACTGCCAATATGAAAATCAATTAGCAAATGAGTAAGAAACAATAAAAACTCTTTTCAACAAAAATGAAGATTCAGCCACCTCTTCCTTGCAAAAAGAAGTTGTCATTGCTATTTGAGCATAATACAGGTAACTAATGGTCCCCCAAAACAATTGACAGAGCTAGATCTGCTTTAGCTGATATGCTAAAGCTTTGAATGAAAGGCAGTAGTTAGAAGTACTTAAAATAAAAAGAAAATCAAAACAAATGTAAGCTAACTCGATGTTTTTAAAAACGTGATTCTTAAGCAGAATATGGGCAACTCTGTTGTCTACCATTACTTCAAAACTGTAGCATGACCGCTGCCTCTTGGGAAGCTGAGATGTACGTATTGGTGTAGAAATACTAAGTAAGTAGGAAGCATTAGAAGAGTGGAACATCACTGATCAGATGACAGAGAACTCAGACTGTGAGTGTTCAACGTTCTTCAGCGGATCCAAGCAAGCCCGCAAAGCTTTTCAGCTAAGAAATTCTCTTCCCTTGCATTAAAAGCAGCTATTGTCTCTTCATTTTACCATGAGTTAAACTTACTCACCATACGCCTCTCCTCTTTCTGGAAATGTCTGTTTAATGAAACGTGCACCAATATTGGTATTTGTGTTCTTTGCTGTATCCAGGTTTTCCTCGTATTTATTCCAGGCCACTGCTGCTGGGCATGATGTGAAAAGCGTGCTGGTTGCAAGGCTATGGTGTAGAAGAGTGATTTTAATCAAACAAGAAGTTGTTGCTAGGTAGGAATTTTGTTAGCACTCATGCAGAGTAGCAACTTGCTGCAGTCTGCAATTTTTTCATCTTTAAAGTACACCTAAAACTAGATCCCTGAACAATGGGCCAATAAGTTGGAAAACACATTTGGACTTCCTTAGAAGAAATGCACTAAGCCAGCAGAGGAAAAAAAAGAACAATATTTGAAATAGCACATGGTAGTGTGGTATTTAATAATTTGTCATTCTTGTGCCATGTATTTCTGTATTTCTCATGTAGATTCCTTATTCTCTTTGTTTCATATGTATGCATGACTTAAAAAAATATAGAATTACTTTCTAAGACCAGCCAACGTTCTCGCAGAACGCTCACTGCAGCAATGCTGGTTTGTGTTCCCTTGCAGTCCTGTGCATAGCAAATGGTGAAAAGTTTTCACTTTGTGTTGTGATGACATCAGCTGATGCTGATACACAAATAGAGATGCTTAGCATGATAATGCACTTCACAAGTTGAATTTCTAGTTGTTAAGCAAATATGGCTGTGGTCATTTCATCTCAAGTTAACACACCTGGGAAAAATATCAATGTCAAGAGAAAAAATTATTTTCAGGCCTCAAAGAGGATGCTGTAAACAACGTGGAGGAAAAAGGCTAAAAACCTTTAAAAAAAAAACCATGAAAGCAAAAAAGCTTTAGGGTATTCTTTTGTACAGTTCAGTAAATTGGTTCTTTTTAGTGGTTCACTAAATTGTATCAAGTAAATACTCAGCTCCCACTATAATACTCAAAGTATACACTGAACTTCTTCTGACAACTTGGCAACCCGTGCTGAGATGCAGCATGCCACAGCTATTTGGGTAGAAGCTAGCCCATTTAAGACTGCACCTGAGACAGCCTGTATCAGAGTCCTTGACTGCTCTGTGGTCCTTGACTGCTCTGACACCACCCTTGGCCGTACAGGCTTTAACAGGCACGTTCACTGGCAGTCGTCCCTCTGCATCGTGTGTCTTCTACGGGTCTTCCTCTGGGTGACTGAGCTATAGTGGGACATCTGAAAGTCCAAGAAGTACTCCCATATTTGGCACAACGCAGTGACCATTATATGATCCTCTATGGAGCTGGTAAAATGGAATAAACAAAAGGTTACTTACCACCTGCAATGTGTACAATTGAAAGAAGACAGAAATGCCCCTTGAGAACAGAAGAATGGTGTGTCTAGCCCAAGATTCCATTTCCAGCAGTGGCAGGAGATGTTACGTAGAGAAGCACATGAGCCTGGCCTCTCTCTGCAGTCTGCCATTCATGGCCAACATGTGATCATTGGATTAGGGATTTTAGGGGATACATCCCTGCCTGACCCATTTTTTAATCTGTTGATGGATCTATTATCCATGAACTTGCATACCACTGATAAAATCTGCCTCCTGTAACAACAAGTTCCAGAATTTCACCACTCCCTATATAAGAAAGTACTTCTTTCTGCCTGTTTTAAGCCCATTTCCTGCTATTTTCCTATGTGTTGCCTGGTTCAATACTGAGGCCTTGGTGAAGGGCAATTCTGTGCTAACCCTGATCTACTACCTTCATGATTTTGTGAATCTCAGTGATATCCCTTTTAGCCATATTCTTTCAAACTGGAGTCCCAGCCTTTTCTCCTTTCTTTGTAAAGGTACTGTTACACTCCCTCAATCACTTTAGTTGCTCTTCTCTGTGAGTTTTTTTCTATTTCTCATCTATCTACCACTCTATTCTGTCTTAAGATGCACAGACCAGAACTGCAAACATACTTAAAATATGAGTGGAACAAGTGGCAAAATTATTTTCTTTGTTTTGCTGTGACTATCTTTCATAACGATGCCCAACGTTTTGTGGCTGGTATTGCAAACTTGACTCAGATTTTCAAAGAGCTGTTATTGATGACTCCAGTAGCATTTCCATGAATGGAAACTATCTGTTCTGAGTAAAACATCAGGTAAGCAAAGTTTAGGTTATTTTTCCCTTGATATGTTACTTCACAGTGATCCACATGGAAGCTCACCTGTCCCTGGGTGTTGTGTGCATTCACTCCATGTGGCTTTTGGAGTTCCTTACTGTCACTGTGGCATTTGACTATCTGAAAAATATCCTTAGTATTATCCTCACACTGCATTCTCCACATCATTGACAAAGATTTTGGCTAATACTGGTTCTGACACTAGGGGTTCCTGAGATGTATACTGATGTGTCTTGCACATGTTTAGCAACGCACCTTATGACAAAACAGTTTTCATTTATATTTGTTATTTATAATGTTTTATTCAACGTTAAGTGTATTTAAGGTGCAATTCCATGGCTCTTTCAGACTTCAAATTCTTCTGCTTTCATTTATAATATTTACAAATACTTTGGCGTAGTGGTTAATCTCATGGAAGCACACCATTGTCTCCTGTAAAAGGCTGTCCACTTCTCTAGATCCCAGTGCTAGCAACAGACTAAGGAAAGACTTAAAATTTGCAAACAAAATTTGACTTTTGTACAAAATGAAGATGCCAAGCATCTGTCTCCCTCTGTCTTGGCCTGTGCGTTGTGTGACATTTCCCTATCCTGGCAACTGCAGTAATATCAGAGACAGAGACTCATTTGATAGTGTCCTTTTGCCTGGAGTTAGGAGAGCACCTTCCCAGTTTGTTACTTGTTGACTGCCATTTATTCTGCAATTATATCGAATGTGTTCTTGGACCTGTTCTTCCTTGGAAAGTGTCAGTCTGTGAATGACATTTCCAGAGCACACCTCAATCCAGTGATTTATTGAGACAATATATCATCCAAGTAAGGTCCTTTAACCATGTTTTGGCTCACTAGATGATACCACGCAAAAAGAAGGAAATCTGAGTCACTGTTTAGTTGTGTAATAAAAGGTATGTCAGGAAGCAAGATGCTCTTGAAACACTTCAGCGTGTTTGCCTCCAGGTATACTGGCATCCTTGCACCTTCTTTCACAAGCGTGTTCGTGTGCTGAATAGGCCTCCATACCTGGTTGCTCAGGTCTTGGTCTCCTTGACAACTAAACTTTTCAAAGATTACACGAAAAATGTTTTCTTTAGCCCTCGAGCTGTTTTAATGCTTTAAAATGTCAGAGAAAAGATCCTTTATTCCCAAGAGTGAGGAAGAGGTGGTAATGGAGAGGGAACAGAATATTTAAAAACATGTTTACAGAATAGTTCAGCATCACAGGACAGCCTAGTAAGCATGCCCTCAAAAAGGAGGGATCTGAATTTAAACTTATTAATAAAAATATATTGCTTCACAATAGATTGGGCTTTTAGTGGCAAAATGAAACATTTCACCTCTATTCTACCTCCCCGAATTCAGCTAAGGTTGGTGACAAGAATGCCATCTTAAAATGCTTTTTGGCTGCTACTGCAGGATAAAATTCACAAAGAAAGACCTTC
The DNA here is from genome assembly GCA_013398225.1 of Steatornis caripensis. Classification (NCBI taxonomy): domain Eukaryota; kingdom Metazoa; phylum Chordata; class Aves; order Caprimulgiformes; family Steatornithidae; genus Steatornis; species Steatornis caripensis. The sequence goes on along the minus strand of VZSC01013501.1, from coordinate 523,585 downwards.
AGCTTTGTCCTCTTCTTGGCCTTTTCTGTTAGAAACATGTGGTTGTGTTGGCTGGGAGTCGGAACCACTGTTTCGGTCAGGGTTGAGGGTATGTTTGCCTCTGTGGTGTACTGATTTAGGTATTGCTGAAACAATGGGTTAGTTGGAAGAAATGCCAGTCTTGGTGTTCCCTAATAAGCTAAATAGCCCTGTGCTTACTGTTTGGCATGAGGCAGCTCTGCTTGCAAGAATGGACCTTTTCCTTCAGACCAGTTTCTCACTTTGGACCCCAAATAAGACATTGCCAAGGGTGTGGGAGAGAAGAGTAAAATGCCAGTGGAACCAGAGCCACCAAGCTGTTTAGGAAGTAGACCTGAACAGGCATAGGCCCTGGCCCAAACCGGCACTGTGGAAGAGGCTCTTCTGATGGGTAGGGGAGCCTGCAGCCCTACTCAACAAGCGCCTTGACTTGAACCTGTATTTACAGAGGTAATTAAGGAAGAGATGGTGAGGTTAAACAGCTGAAGGGCAATTTTTGCCTGAGGTTCAATATTTGCAGACTTGGGGGAAGACCCTGTTGTCTATAATCAACGGGAAGTCCATCTGTGGGAACGGTAATCTCATCTCATTGTTTCTTTTCCATACTGACTTGTCTACTGGTTTATCTCAGGCTGTTATAACTTTGTATCTTCATTTTTGCTAGTCTTCAAATGCTGGGAGTTCTGAAAGAAAATGAGTTCTTTGTAGCTTTTTCAGATTAAGGGCCGTGGTCTGGGATCAGGACATCTAGGGATGGGAAAGCAGATGACAGGTATAAGGTAAGTGAATGATTGTGAATTTGCTTATGTTCAGCATACTCTGTCTCTTTTTTTGTTGTTTGTTTGAATGAATCATCTTTCTTCAGTTAAAGTTTGTCTCATTCTGCATGTGTAATGCCGGCTGGTAGTAATTTCACTGACAGTTGCAGTCAGTTGTCTGAAAGAGGACTACTGTTGTTTTTGACTGGTACACTGACTCCCTAACTCACCCAACTGCCATGATTCAGATTAATGGAGTGCCACCCACTGGGTAAACAGTAAACCCTTGTAGGTCCTATTGCACAAGACTTGTGATTGACTGACGGCAACTAATTCTGTTACGAGAAAAGAGGATGATTTTCAATAAAGGTACCCTTTGCTGATAATTCTTCATTTTGCAAACCTTACTCTGACCAGGCACCTGGACTCAGTTGATGGCAAACCTTAACATATCCAGGAACTTTATGAATCTAGATTGAATTCTGGATTTTACTTGTCTAAACTATGCTATCCTATCTTCAGTTCAAGTGTGGCAATAGAATCAACTGATGGCTCTCCATTCTGCTCATGCCTATTAACATTAAGACCTGTATTTTGTGATTCACCATTCAAAGCCGTAGTAAATCACTTCAGTTTCAATTGATGCATTCTGCGTATTGCCCCATCATGCCCAACAATTCTGGGTTCATCCACTGGTCTTTCCACAGAATCTGATTCAGTTCGGAATATTGCTGTTGGATTTGGTTTGACGATCATATTTGAGAGACTTGGACTCCCTTATAAGAGGCCACAACAAACTGAAAGTTTTCTGTGATCACTGGTGCCCCACACTGGAGCCACAAGCTGACGACAGACTTGCTGCCTGTCGAAATATTAGACTTTGTGATACCTTTGACAGGAGAGTGCAGGTACCGCACTCCACTTGTTAACTTCTGGTCTGAAGCAGTAATACCTTTGGCTTTAGAAGATATTTGCTGTCTGGCCCAGAAGCTGGGGATGCATGGGACTACCTCAGTTAAAGGATTCCAAGGAATTCCCACCTTTTGATGCCTTAAGTGGATGACCATGACTTTGTCAATGAAACTGTTGACTCTTGCAGCTTTATGTAGGTGACTGAACCCTGCTCTAACCACAGCTGAGAGCTGGTAGCCTCTGCATCTCATTAATAAACTATTTAAAGCTCTTGAACAAACATGCCTTTTCAGGGAGCATAAACTCATTTGACAGGGCGTTGAGAGCAGATCTCTTTCTGCAGTTGGTACAGGTAAATCCTGTCCTATTCCTTGCCTTTCTAATGCTCTAGCAACATTCCAGCATTTTATTTACAACATTGAGAGGAAGATGTTAGACTAGGATGTAGCAGCATGTCTGGATGACACCCACATTTATTTTCGGAACCCAGGAACAACACAGTTGGCATGTTCAACTTGTCCTCAAATGCCTCCACCATAATAACCTGTTTGCCAAGCTGGAAAAATGCAAATGTGATCAGACGGTTGTGGAATTTGTGGGCTATGAAATTGCCCTTAGGGTTGAACTGGGGAAGGTTCTTTATGAGATTGCTGCTGTGGTCGGCTGGGCTTCCCTGGGGGATATGTGGAGGACACGGTGTCTGTAGTTCAGAGTCCTTTCACAAATTTCACACACCTTTACCCAAAATACAAAGATCTCAAAGTACGAATTAGAGCCTAGATAGCAATCTGTTTAGTCCCTCTGTTTAGGACAGAGCACACTTTTTGTTTAGATACTCTCAAAACTCAAACTCTTAAAGATTCAAACTTAATGGATTTTGTCGTTCATGGAATCACTTGCTTTTTCAATGTTTTCCAGGTCTTCCTCTGTGCTGTAGAAGATCATGACAAAAATTGTTGTGGAGTTTCTAGAGGAAAAATATAAATTGATATGTAGTAACAGAGATGCTGTTGTCTAAAGTGCTCTCCTTGATAAGGAGGTACAGAGTCCCAACTTTAGCATTCTGGAGCATGGCATAAAAATGTCTCTAATACCTGAACGTTCAAACTGTGCAATATCTGGGACGCTCTGGGACAAGCAAGGGGTAGGGGGGAAATTAAGAATTATGTTGCCTTATATTTTCTGCATTTCCACTCTTACTCTGCTAGTCGCTCTGTAGAATACTCCCTCCACTTCATATTTCATTTGAAAGCCTGTGTGGCTTCAAAAGAGACGAGTACACACATGCATTACCAGTACCTTGTCTCCTCAGCAGCACTTCATTGAAAAACCTTGCCATTCACTATTTTCCAGCACATCACATCTCTCATAAGCTCCCAGCTTCTTCTACACTTCTCTGCCAGGATTTTCCACCTGCCTAGGAACTATCAGACTGTGCAACTGGGAGCATGGGAAGATAAACCGTTTATTTTTTTATTTTCCATTTTGGTAGCTTTGATATTCTGAGTAGAAGAAGGTTGAGAACCCCCAAAGGAGGGGAAGCATCACTTTGAATGCGGCTGTATTAGGAGTTGCTCATGCTTCACATCAATTTAGATCTGGTTTAAAGTCCTCTGAAAGGGTTATGGGGGTTTATCTGATAGAGACAGAGGGTAAAAGTCTTCTATGTCTGAATTGTTGATTGATTGCATACAGTAGTACAACAAATAATTCTTATTATGACTCATAATTCACCTATGGGGTTTCCCGTGGGGCTTGACAATAGATTTATATGGGTTGCTTGGCTTCCCTTTTTACCTCTGGTTAGGAAGAGGAAAAAAAATTCCCATCTATATTACTGTTTTCACAGAGATACTTCTTGTATAGAACTGCTATTAAAGACATATTTCCAGTTTATAAAAACCATCTGGTTTATATTGCTGTGACATGGATAGCTATTACCCATGTTCTGTGTATCCGTCTTTCTCAATATATGCTGTGCAGCAAGGGACCCTGCCCCAGCTACAGAAAACCTGTAAAACAAGGCATATTAGTGCTTATCCACAAGCACTTCATGTCACAAAGAAATTCTGTCTTATTAGCACCCAAGTATTAACTCCTTCACTGCTACTGGCACTAGAAACCAAGGTGGCTGTAGCAATTAAGTAAGTTTGTGACTGGCATTTTGCACCTCAATGAAGGCATTGTTCTCCTTGGAATTCTTTCTTATTAATTTGCTTGACACACCTTAAGCTTTTCATTGACTCAAGCATCTTTGTTCCCTTTTGGTGAAGTGATAATAAAATTACAGATGAAGTGGTAGCAAAATGACTCAGCTAAAATGCAATTATTGTTTCTTCTATACCTTTTATCAATAACATTGATCTCTGAAATATAATCATATAATGGGCTCTATTAATAACTGGTGGACGGACATGGCTCCTTTTAATGTCAATGGGTGATCTAAGAGGTGTCAAAGGGAGAATAATACCCACAAAAGATTACATCAAAAGCCTGGAAATATACTTGTATTCCTCTCTTTTGGTCTGTCTTTTTCTCTAGTTACCTCACTGGTAGTTCGCTGTAGATTAGATTATATCTCGTTGCCTTGTTGGAGGTACATTGGAGCTGCAATACTATAAAAACCTCCAGAAGACATTTCCTCTGACTCCTTACTTTCAGTGAGAGAGTGGACACTGTTGTATATTTCTCCTCTGCTGCTGGACAACTTTGCTAAACAGCCCACAGAAATAGCCAGTCTACTTTCTACCTTATTTTTTTTATTTTTCTTTTAAGGACAAAATCTGAAGGAAATTGTAACTGCTCTTTACACAATCTGTGCACTAGGAGGAAGAAAAAATTGAGAGTTACCTTCCTAATTCTCCTTCCTTGTAAACAAAATTTCATTGTGGAGCTTCAGGGGCAACACCAGGCTTGCCCTAAATCAGGGCTGGTTTAGGATTTCGGGCTGCGTTTGGGTCAGAGCAGAAAGGATAAATAAACAACACAGATATAAGAATAGTCCTATACCAATGAAAAAGTGGACTCTGTCTTCTTCTCTCCCCTCTTACGTCTTTCGAACAGGAAAGCCAAGGAAGTGATACTCAGTGTGAGTGTTCTCCACAGCTCATTCTTCCACTATGTTTGTGGCTCTTTCTGGTTTTCAAAACTGATCTTGGGTATGTGATTTGAGCTGGAAAATAAAAAAGTCCCTTGCACTCAATTCCACTGAAGGCTTAAAGCAATACATTGGAGATTTGACATGTTTGCCTGAGAGTAAGGTTTTGATTAAAACGCAAGAATTCCTTAACCAAAGTCCACAGGATCTCAAGCATTTGGTTACCTATAGACCTGTTGTACTGTTTCGGTTTTGGGTTAAAGTGATTACAAGGGATTCCAGCCATTGTGAGGATTGCCTCTTTTGTTCGTATGTCTCAACAGACTCTGAGAAGGTGTTAACTGCTGGAAGAGATCCTTATCTTGTGTCAGAATTCTTCATAAAATACAGCCCACAAAATTTCCTAAGGCTTTTTTTATGTTAATAAAACCTGTAAGTTTTCAAAGGGAAGGCGAAATGGAAAAGGCAATTACTGCTGAAATTCAACAACTACAGAGAGAGATCTGATCCCACCCCTGGCAGGTGCATGCTCTGTCCACATGAAATTACCGGCTTCTGTCTTCAGAGGTCTGCTGAGTCAAAAGACTGTTTCTGAACCTAATTGCAAAAAATGCTCAAACTTGCCTGTGAAGTTGTTACACCTACACATAATAAAAAGAAAGACAATTAAACTTTCGTAGTTTAAGCACCTTTCCCTCCTTGGTCTGAGGGATCTGAGGAAGCATCCCACCAAATGCTTCCTGTTCCCATTAAACAGCAAGAGGCGCTGAGGCACAACAAGGTAATACTGGGGAAGTGGGGGGAGCTTGCTGCCTCGCTGGTTTTCTTATGCCAGGTCACATAGTAAGCCAGTGGCTTGAACTGGGACTTGAACTCTAGTCCCTCAACGCTCACCTGCTTACTCTAAGCGGTACACAGTGGATATCTGCCTCCAAATGCATATCAAGGGAAATATGCAGTTTATTGTCTCTGCTCATGAATGTCTGTATAGTACACAAACTTCATAACTGGAAGGTGGCCAGTGAAGATATTTTTGCCGTACAGTGGCTATTAAGATAACAAGACTATTACTGTTTTCTCCTGAAGTTTGCTTGTAAATCACCACTTTCCTTCGTCCTGTGAGTCAGCTGCATTGTGGGCATGTGTGGATAACAGGAAAAGTTTACATGAGCATCCCTCTTCCCACTCTAGCTCACCTGTCTCTGATCCTTTCATAGTCTCCAACATTATGTGCCCTCTCCTGGTCCCCTACCTGCTTCCTCTCTGCTGCTCACCCCCTTGCCTGTGCTTTCTAATAGCTGTTGCCTCTATGACCACAGTCACACCCCTGTCTCTAACTCCCTGTTGCCTCTGCCTCTGTTTTTTTTCAAATCTTCAGATAAAACTTGTTTCCAGCCCTAGTCATACTATAGAACAAGTCCTCAGAAAGATAGATAATTTGCTCTTTCACTAGGATACAGATGGTTTCACTGCTTGTTGAGTTCTTGAAAACGTTGTAAATAATTGCATAGTGTATGTGACTGTGTGAGAGAGATTTGTTGAAGGGGAAATGAGCATTTTCTCCATCTTTAAAAAGTTCGTGTGCAATGCCTAATCTCCATTAGAGTCAACACTGCACAAACCAATGGCAACAGTTAATGAAGTCATGCTTTAGTTTTGGCCTGACAAAGATAACCGTGATCAGCTCCCTTGCTCATGACAGCGGTCAGAGCTGTGCAGAAGTATCCCATGCAGTAGTGCAGAGGAAAAAGAGGACGAAGGAACCCTGTGATCCCTCCTGATTGCTGATGCATCCTTTCACAGCAAGTCACACCTCCGTGGGCCAGGGCAGGCAGCCCTCTGGGAGGAGACGCGGGCTGTGTCCACAGGGCAATGAAGAGGTTAAAGTGGTTCTTCAGGCTTAGGGTGTGACCCACGAGGTGTCGTATTAACACATCTGATACCTGTGCTTTAGTATGAGCAGAACAAGTAAAAACCTGCTTTAGAGAAATTAAATTAAGCAGTTGAAGGAAACAGTCATTTTAATAAAGAGTTTCTATATAAAAAATTCCTGATACTTCATTATCTATTTATTCCTTTCAGTCACTCAATTTTATTTTATCCTTCATAATTAAAAAGGAGACAAAATCAAGTCTTTAAAAGTGATCTGATGCCACGGTGTTGTGTAAACAATATTGATGGAATGTAGGGCTGGCTGTTTGTGTTCCCAGTCTCTGATAATATTTTAGCTTTCTCTTTATTCAACTCAAAATATTGTTATGCTATCTTAGAGATGCCTGTTAGCAGTCATGGACTGATAGAACAGCGGTTTTGCTAAGGTAAGTAACAAGCTTATGTGCATATCTGTAAATGTTTCAGAACTATGTTAAAAATCACATATTGAAATAATGCAAAAGGCCACCGTTTCATCAAAACCCTTCCCATGGTGAGTGGTGTGTTGCTGGACACATGGTCCCAACGGTGTGAGCTGTGCCAGATAAAACACCCAGAAGGTAAACAGAGCCCTCGGGAGAGAGGATCTCGTTTTCCATTTCCTTTACCGTCTGGGGTCAGCCCCACTGCTGCTTGTGTAGTATATGCAGCTCAGGGCCTGGATGCTGACCGTACTTAATCGTGTTCCAGGGCAGTAATGCTTAGCAGACTTGGAAAGCAGGGGAAAGTTAGTCTTGAAGCCTTTTCGAAGACTCCACATCGCTCCACTGAACCTGTCCTGCACTTGTTGGAGCTGTAACTACAGGCTGGACAGTGAGCTGAGCTCTGAAGGGGCTCATGGGGAGGTGGAGCAGCAGCAACAGGAGAGGTTGACCGAGGAGAGACTTCATGGAGTGTCACCCTTTCTGAACTGGCATAATTATGAAGCTACACCAGTTTGCTGTAGCTAAGAGTCTGACCTAGGCGACTAGAAATGCAAATCGGTCGTGAGGACCCAAACTTACCATACTCATCTTCATGCACGAAGGAGCACCTGGCAATGGACTGCATGCAAAAGTTCTCAAACCTGGTGGGAATCCTGCTGTCACTGCGCTGCAGCAAAGGCACAGAGTACTTGGCTTTACATTGCTCCAACTGATTTGTTCAGGAACGAGATTGTTCTATTTTGCAAAGTTAATATTCATCAAATGTTAATGAAAATAAATAACAAATAATTATGACAAACATACCATCTGATTAAGATGAAAGAGGATGACAATTCTTGTGAATTTTTAATCTGAAAAAATAAAGAACATTACATTAATAAGACTTAATTATATCATTAAACATTTAAATTTACTTTCCATAGAAGATTTTATTTTTATTTATCATATTTTATTTTTAAATATTGCCAACATTTTTAGGAGATTTCATCATAAAACACATCAACAGATACAGTTTTGTGAGGCAAGAGGAATTTTAATGTCATGTATTCATTATATTGATCACAATTTCAATTTTATTTATCTTTCTAAAAAGCTAATAAAATCTCTTTACAGTTTATTATAATTCGCAGTATCTCTGTCTACAGATAAATATTTAATAGTGTTACTAATGCATCATGTACAGAATATTTATTAATTAGAAAATATGAATTACTAGTTGTACATTTCAATAATTTGCATTTAAAATAAATGCTATATTTTTCCAGGAAACCGTGATTAAGAATCTGACTTCAGCTGACCAAAGTCAGGCAATTGAAAGTGCATACTGCAGACTTAGCTGTCGCCCCACAATATTGTGACCAACGAATGAAGAGGACTCTGAGCAAGAGAGGATGCCACATGACAGGCACTAACACACGCCCTGGAACGCTTCTGCGTAGCATGGCTTCAGAGCAAAGGACGTGCAAAGTTTCAGAACTCCCTGATTTTCCTTGATAAAGCCAAACAGCAGTTTTATTTGGTGGATTTGACAATGCGGTTCTGCCGTGCAGTCCTAGGGATAAAACTCACTCGGGTATCTTTGTGCACTGAGCAGCCTTAGGAAGCAGAGGCTGCTCAGCTTTCCTGGGTGGGAGAGGCAGACGGGGAAGGAAGGGCTGAGGGGCAGAGGCTGGACCAGGGGACAGGACGGGGAGCAGAGCTGGATGCTGCAGAGTAGTCTTGCTGGTGCTCCAGGAAGCCAACGATAAGGATTCAAATTCAAATTCTTCCATCTTGTCACTCTCTGTGAAATTATGCAAGCTATCATGAGACTTGTTCCTCCCAGACACTTGTTTAATATGTAAGTAAGGTATTTAGGTCAGGTGTTAGACTGTGACTTTACCTTAGCTTCGAAAGTGCAGTATCTGCCAAAACTCCCTTTTCTGTGAAACCGGACATTTTTTTTCAAACTAAACTACTGTTTTTCTTTTTGTAGATTTATTCTTTTCAACTGAAGTTTCCAGAAAGTCAGCAACTTCCTGATTTGTTAATTTTAGAAAAAAAAAGAATCTACTTTTTCTAAAAGAAGAAATTTATGGCACAAAGGACAACTTCTCAGTAAGGTCTGTTAAATACAAATAACCTTCCTGGAACTGTTTGTCAGGCAGATGTAGACATGACAGATCAACCAAAAACCTTCCTTTGAGGTATCAATCTGTTGGGTTAATCTGCAGTGTAAGTATGTGTTTTACTGTGTCGTTAAGCAATAACAAATATGAACTTGTCATTTAAAGGATGAACTGGGTATTTTTGAACCTCAGAGGTGGCTCAGTAAATGAAGAGGTTAGAAACGATACCAGTGCTTCACAGCATGGACCATCTTTCACCAAAAGATTTAAAAATGCTTTATAAAGTTTGCATTTTTAGGCTATTTACAGCCTTTACCTATCAAACACTGGACTGTATTTTCTGATAAAGCTACCAACAGATCCATATGTGTAAAAACTTTTTTTTTTGCTCTTGCCATGTGTTTACGGAATATTATTGAATACAGCCTACCGCAAATAGCTGTACAACTACAGCAAGCTATTTGCAGTTACCACAGCTATACTACAACGTATTTATAAGTATATGTGCATATTGCTCTGTGTGTGTATGTCTGTGTGTGTGCGTGCCTACACATGCATACAGATGCACCACAGCACTATAACCTGTGCGTGCGTATGTGTACTGAGCATTTATAGTTATATATGCTCATATACGTGAAAAAATGCTGATAAAGTTTTATGGTAACAAACCTGCGTATGATGGTCCGCATACCACTCCCTCCCATAATTTGATAATTACAGTAATAAAAGAAAAAAAGGCTTACACCGCCAGGAAGCAAAAGAGAAAAAACCTCAGGTTGGTTACCACTTCACTTTTGTAGTGACTGTGTTCACACATACAAGCACACACATGCAGATTCTGATAAAACGAGTTGTTTCTCAAAAGACAGAGAGAGAAAAAAAAAAGAGAGGCCTGGTGAAACCCTCAAGCTGCTCTTGAAATTACACCTATACCTGTTGTCGTTTTCAGGAAATCCACTTTGTTTAGTTGATGATAAACTTGTTTTGACTTTTCAGTGGAAACGGTTTGCTGGCACTACTTTCTTAACTGTAGGCCAAATTCTGACCTCGGTTTCACGTAACTCCCACTGCAGTCAATATAGGTTGGCTGTCTAAGGCAGGATAGAGCCTTTCTGTTTACAATTACAAGAGCACTGAGAGGTACTTTGTTATTACTGCTTGCATTGCTAGAACTGCATCTGAAGACATCTATTTTAGGCAACGTTCAGACCACAGATACGGTTAGCCTGAAATTCTCAGAAATATTGAAGTGGATACACAGAAAAAGAGAAGACGAGGAATCAACGAAAGGGATTTCATCTTAGCTGAATGCACTGTGTGGCATCTTGATTTTATACTGATGTGCCAAAGTATTGATACGTATTGATTTTGGTGTAAATCACATGCTTTGATGTGCAGAAAAGTTATGGAGCATTTTATATCAAGCAATAATATTAAGTAATTCTATTGAACTAATTACCAATTAATCTGACATTTAATTAAATAAGTAACACTACATGTGACATGAGGGCAGCTTTTATGGACTTCAACTTTAATCAATTGTATGGGAGTCAAACGTATCATTTTTGCTGATGATGGTGAACAGAACATGATGGCATTTGCTAAAGAGTTTCTTGTCTTCATTATTCTAGGTTGAATGATTGCTCCTAGGCAAACTAGGAAAAGCTACCTGTGTGCTTAATGATAAGAAGAGGCTATGAGATTTACAAAAAATATATCCATGTTATTTTTTATTGCAGCTACTTGCTATTACTAAGTATATGCCTATTTTACAGGATCCTGATTTGCAGTCCTACAACAAGTGCTGCAGTCTGGCTTTACATTAACCTGGGGTTCAGACTCACACTTGATGCTGAATTCATTGCCTGTTCCCAGGGTCTGCTTTTGCCTCTCAGTCTGATCTGAGTCAAGAGAGAGACAGAAGTTCCCCAGACAATTCAGGTAGAGATTTAGGGCTGGTTTGCCTTGTAGGCAATATGGATACAACTGACTCAAGCTACTTGGCTCTGCAAATGCAAGACCAAAGGCAGTATGGATCTATGACTCGTATTATGTCCACTTGATTTTGTTCCAGTAGTAAAATAGTTTTCTTAAGGGCCAGCTGACTCACACAGAACTGTCATTTCTTCTTGAAAATAGCTGGTATTTTTGTACAGTATGTTATTTGTAGAATACGCTTCCAATGCCCCGTCTTCAGCTCATGTCATTACTCAAAGCTTCTCTGGTCTATGTTTATGTACCCTGAGTGGAACAACAGAATGGCATGACTTAAATTTGCAAGAAAATGCTCATTAGTATAGTATAGAAAAATATATACACCACATGTAAGAGTAAGCAGTTCTGCCAGAGTCAAAGTCATGCTATTCCATTATCATGTTCTGTGTTCACAAGTTGGTGGAATTCATCCCAGTTGTTCACATTAGATCCAGCATTGATGTATAACGGGTGATGAAGTGGAACAATAAAATTGGAATAAAGATTTCAACAGGAAAAAAGGGAATAGATTTTGTTTTGTGAAGAGAGAGATTAATTTTCAGTTGCTTAGTGTTATGTTACCGATCACTGGCCCAGCAGTGTGGGGGAGCTTGTATGAAAACTGTCTGCACAAGCCCAGCCCAACTCACTCCTAGAAGTTATTAATTCTTTTAGAAATTTTTAGAAAGAAAATTAATAACTTGCTCAGACATATCCTTTCCGACACTTTAGAAACATTCTGTACCAGAGATGTGGCCAGGAAGAAACTATGAGTTATGTTATTTAGGATTATTCCCAAATCAGGTTGGATTGGGCTCTAAATTACATGAATACCTTCAGCAAGAATTCTAAGGCTTGGTCAAACCAGAAGGACATACATTAATAACAGTGATAAACTCCTTTCTGCAGCCAGTTTGTAAATCTGGGTCCAACGTTACCAGGCCAATAGTACTGTTGTGAATGAAGTTATTGTGCTGAATTTGATCATGTAGCATGTCATTCTTGTGCCGTGCCATTCCTCCAGTAGACTATAGTAGCTGCCAGGCAAGAGGAGATTTTGTCTGTAGAGAATGAGGTGCCAACCCTCCCTGACATTGGTTTAGAGATTGTGATAAAAGAGAAGGAAAAAATACCAACTGAGCACATGGGTTAATGTCTGCTATTTTTGTCCCTTGAGGCCATTGCCAGCTGCCATTATGTCAAAGTAGCCCTCAGGTTCTACTTGGTTTCATGATGAATAATTTAGGTTTTCCTGGTGCAGAGCCAGGTTGCATTGGCTTTGTATGATAGATTCTACAGATCTCCACTGTGAGCACAGGAGTGTAAATATATGGTGGCACATAGTGGTGCAATGGATCAATCTACTGTGTCTTCCAACAGCAACAGCAATAATTTTTATGAACTAGAGATTCTCCACATCCTTAAAGATCATTCCAACATGTGTACTCTTCAGTTTTGTGGAACCGCTTACTTATCGCTAGTCAAAATCTTCTTTGGTATCCGTTTATTTTAAGGAGTTAACTACGGGACTGGATATTTTCTACCCACTGAAAAAGTAGTTCATATCTGAATAAATAACTGAAAATGGCTTCTCGCTGTTCAGGAAGTACAATCAATTTGAAATTAGGATTATGGAAACATCTGTGAAAATTCAAGTGTCATCTCAATTTGGGCTCATTCAGATCCTGTATTTTTTCTACTTCCCAAGCAGTGCATTTAAAATCTAATCCTAATTAACACACATAGTTTAATTATAGCCAACAAAATATTCTCCTAAAATTGTGTGTGCTGGTTGGGGGGTCGGGTAGGGAGGGAGGAGGCGAGGGGGAAACTAAACAAATGTTCACTGATTGTAAAAATCCTTGTTTCGTTAATAATATAAATCTTTAAAGACTTTAAACATACACTGAAGTTTGTGTCTCATGAATCAAAGTGGCATAAAAAGCATGAAGCAGGCACAGCACTCCTACTCGCTGTTTCTCCTTGCTCATTTCTTGGCAGTTTTAAACTAACAAAGAAATTCTGCACTGGAATTTAAAACTTTCCTTTTTGAATGGATTTCCCCATAACTTATCACATAAAATATACAACGTTGCTGCAGGTAGAAACAAATAAATCATAGATGTCATGGACAGACTTTTGGAAGATTTTGAAATTTGAGTGAAGCACCGGAAAAGCTGGGGTGGTCTGCTGCTGCTAACTTCATTGTATGTCAGCATAACTCTTTGGCACTACTGGATGGTTTGGAAGTCTTATGAGATTTTCAGCACTTCTGACTTTTGCTTCAGCATGACAGGTCTTGAGAAAAACATCATTTTAGGCTGTTCCAGAATGCTTTCATTCCTGGATCAGACCTCAGAGTGCAAAATATCCCAGCTTAGGGATACCGTATCCCTTCATGGGCACTGCTCGGTATCTCAAGATCTCTTTGCTCACTGGGTCTGGATTTCTTAGGATAGCAGATTCCTAGTCTGCGACTCTAGCACCTTACCCTGGAATCAGACCTCTTGCCTGTGCCCTTGAGTATATCTGGACTCCACAGTCCAGCGACTCTAGTTTCCCAGAGCCATGTTTCATGTTCACCAGCACCATCATAACGCTTGCGCAACCCCTCAGAGTTCTTCTGCTCAGGCTGCGGGTAAGATGTTTTTTCTGGGGATTTTGGGAAGACGTTTTGGGGATGGTGTAGCAGGGAATCAAGAAACATTGGCCTAATACTTGTTGAAAACAAAACTATACCTGGTTATTAACTTCCCCTAGGCCATCCCATTCCTGCTTTGTTCTGCTTTGGTTTGAGGCTCTGTTAATGTTTTGGGTCATGTGGAGTTCTCCGTGTCAGATCAATCCTATGAGGATCTCAGTATTTTGATGACAAATGTCCCCAAACCTTGATCAGAGGAGCACCGCTTCTTATGCATTTCAAGCCTCTTCTTTGGTCATTTGCACAGATATTTCTGCTGCCTATTCTGGGCAAAAAAGTTTTCTTTCATGAGGTTGTTCTAGTGGTCGTGTGATAATAAAAGTTGATGGATCTAGATTTCTTCTTATTGATATCTTTCCAAGAGATGTCAAGATCAGCATTTTTCCTATCCTGGCAGTAAATTAAAATAGAATTAAACAGCCGTGGGTCCACAAGGTCAGATGTTTTTTCACTTCATAGAATGAAAAAGGAGATTAAAATGAAAAATGGACATGATAAAGTCTTTTGAATATATCTCATTCCCTCAAACATGACAAGAGAAGCAATGAATAACCAAGATTTTCTTCCTTTTTGGATCAGATCATAATATGGCCCAAATTTAGCGCAGAAAATTAAATTAAAATAGGAAAGCGTTATTGCAGAAATGGACCTTTTCCTTGACTGTTTCCCGTATGTGCCTTTGCACCATATCCACTGACTTGGTTGAAGGTAAGTTTTCCTACTCTGTTGAGAGCTCTACAGAGGCAGTGGAAGCCATAGAAGACTGACCTGAAATGTCTTTCACCTCATGTCCCACATCCCATTGTCACAGCGATTCTAACAGCAGACACTTTATTGCCAGTGCTGATGGAAGAGGCAGCAAGAACAGTTTGATTTTCAGATCCCAAATGGATTTTAAAATATAGAGAGTGACTAAAATCACCTTTTGATTTCTGAGCAGAGCAAATGTGTTCCTGAAGTCACTTAGGCAGAATGAATATGGAGATTAGCTTTTCAGACAGAGGCTTTGATTTTAAAGAATTCTTTGACTATGCTTGTATTGATAGCACTTTCTTAATTTGTGGGTCAAGCACCATAAGTTTTTATCCTAAGTGCATATTTTATCATGCATTCAAAGAGTAGGTAATACGGTAGTAGTGATAGTTTGCTTTTCTTCTCCTTCTGTCCCTGCAGTGAATTATAACAGACTCTTCTGGCAGTCTGTTAACAACAAGACAACTCGGGATGGAACTTGCAATACTATTTTCTGAATTTCCCTCTGTTACTTGAAAAAGCATTTACACTCACCATTTTTGTAGGTGCTGCATTGAAAGAGAGGTAGGAAGAATGATGATACCTGAAAGGTCTCAATCATTTCTTTTGAAAACAAATAGCAGCAACTACGCCAGACATTATTGCATGCTGAAGGAATTAAACTTCCTGTAAATTACAGTATTTCTGCCTCATTCTCTCTGCCTCAACATTCTGGGGATGGACTGGTACTGAAGGTGACTAAAAGTGCTTTCAAATAAGTGCAGAGAGAGATGAATCATCTGCCCGAGTTAGGAATAGTCCCAGGTGGAAACCAGTCCCATGCCCCCTAGAAGATCTGTGCACTTGGTGGCTACAACACGTCTATGCAGAGTAAGGTGTGGGGGTGAATTCCACTTGCAATTTTGAAATGTGTGACCTTAAAAACTTCCGTCTGCTCAGAGAAGAGCAGCAAGTTTATTTTGCGAGACAAGTGAAAGTACTTAATCCCTGTATTCTCGTCTCTTCACACAGATCTCAAAAACATCAGGAGTGTGGTCTTCATTTTTAAAGCTTTACACATGGGATCCAACCAACTTACTGGAGGGGCCGCTCCATCCTCGCTAACCGGAGTTGGTCAACAGAAGAAAGGCAGAGATCCAGCAGCACCTGCAAATCAAGTCAAGGCTGGCACTTCCAAGCATCATGGTAATAGACTCAGGAAAGGAACATGGATACAAAGCTAAGGCTTACTTAATTGCCTGTAGCAAGAGGTTGTGACTAAAAGACCTGGGACTACGAACTCACCCCTAGCCTTGATATGCTATGACCAGAATCATGAAGGGGGCCGCGCGTCAACTATGGCTTTCTCAAGGCTATCTTAAGAACAGTGTTTTCTTCCCTACACACATCACATGATAAGGTGATCCCCTATGGTGCTTCATGAACTTGTTGATTCTTAAATTGACCCTTAGCATTTTGCCCAAGATATTTCTGAGCTTTTCTCAGTCAGTAACTGTTCAGAGAAAGAATAAAGTTGTGATTATTCTTAACTCTCAACCATAAATGCGATATTATATCCTCCCCAAGAATGACATGGGCTAGAAATTGAGTTTGAAATCTATTCTGTAGCAAAACTGAGGAAAACCAGGAAAAATAATAAAATAAATTGCACAGATACACACATGAGCAGTTAAAATCATGTGAGACATGTATTCAGAACTATGACTGCTTTTTAAACATACTAAAACATAAGTGGGTTAAATTTATCACCTTCCATTTTAATTTAAAAGATGTAGGAGAACATGTAGCTGAGGATTTTCTAAAAGAAGTAGTGATTTGAGCATGTTGGGGGTGGTGGTGGAATTGCTTGTAGTTTTATTCATTTAGGCATATCTTATCACTCCTCCTTTTCTTCCTTCTTGGAGGGCAATGAGAGAACCCAGATGCCAAGCTGTGGAACATGTTCTTCTGACACTAGCATCTGGCTCCTTGGCAGAATCCTCCAACTGTCACGCTGACAGCTTTCCTGTTGTGTCCTCGTATATTTTTATATAAGAAAATTGCAGATGGGTTCTCTTCTCAAACTAATACGCTATTCTGTTGACCCTTATCATGCAGAAATGTGTTGGTTTTATCTGTTTGTGAATGAGACCTTGGCCAAATATACTTCAAAAAGGATACTTCTCTGTTCGTCTCTGAATTTGTCTGCAAGCTGTCTGGGAAGATGCCAGAATCCTATTACACACCCTTTTTGTGCCTTTAAGCAGTAAGTCCTTCATTCTCTCTGCTGTACAAATAGATTGCACTTTTTGCAGCAGGCACACTTGTAAAATACAAGCATATTTATTTAATAGTTTCAGTAAAAAAAAAAAAAAAAAGGCAAGAAATTCTCCCTTGAAATGGGGAGAAATGTGGTTGGGTTTGCTGCGGGTTTTTTACTGAAGGTTTTTGTTTGTTTATTTTTAATTTGACATTACCTAGTATGCTGATGCCTTGAAGGATATTTTTTTCTCCAGTTTTGCCAGAGACCTCCAATCCAGAAGGCTTTATAATGTTACAAAAGCAGCACAGTGACTTCATTAAAAAAAAAAAAAAATTAAAAAAAAGAGCAAAGATTTCACTTATTAACGTCCTCCAAAACCTCCTGGTACTTTCTAAATGGAATTTTCATAGTCCTGCATCACATTTAGACACATGTCTAATTTAGGTGGATCATCACAATTAGTCCCAGTGACTTTACAGTGAAGCACAATTGTGCTTCGATTTAAGGCTGTGCTCAGAGGGAGCCTCACGAGTTCTTGACTTCAGGCTTGAGAAAGCCCGTATCATCAAGATGACAATAGAGAATACTAAAAGTTCCTATGTTACTTCCCTTGCTTTCCTCCCCCATACAGAGCTCTTCCTACATAAGTATTTTTCTTCCCCAAAAGATCCAAAGACATATTCCCCTTTCCCCACCAAATCTCAGGTCTCCTTTAAATACATAACTTCGCTAGCATGAATAAGATCAAACACAGATAAGATAATATTGTGAACACTCAAACCAAAAATTATCTAGGGCCCTGCTCAGTGGAGACTCCAGCTCCATGGGTACTGTCCATGGAGGCTCTTCAGGGCTCTTAGAAGTTAGCACCCATTGAGAATATTTAGCCGTGGTCCATGACCCCCCTCAGACTCTGACCTTCCACCCCATCTCCACCGTCTCCTCAGCTCAAATAGCAGAAACTCAGATCCGAACGGCTCCCTGATGGCAGTATGGAAGACTGCCAGTTCTGACGAAGCCAGGTGGATTCCACAGAGCACGCTCTCTGTGTCCACACCAGGGGAACATTCTTAGAGTTTGACTGCTGTAAGCTTCTCCTAATTTACTCTCCTAGCAACAGCTATTAAGGCTTGATTGACACTGTTTTCTTGTTTGGTTCTTTTGCAATAAATAAAGCCACAATGAGTAATTTTATTGTTCTCCCACCTCAGTTGTTCAATTTGTGCAGCTGTTCCAAGAAAAAAAAATTGAGTCAGCATTAAAGGAAGAAGAAGTAAGTTTCTACAGGTTTCTTATTCCTATTATCACAAAAAAGAATCTTTATAAATTTCCAACAAATGCAAGTACACAGAAGCAAACAGGTATGTGCATGACTATTATGTTAACTGATACATTGTCCCATATCATTTTGTCATCTCAAAGTTTGTCATAAATGAAATAAATTACATTAGAACTATTCAGGAAAAGTCATAAATATCAAGAATTAATTTCTGCATTAAGCATTAACTTTGATGGGGTCAGGATTTCACTCCAGTTCCCCAGCCATACAGTGCAAGTTATTTCCTGCTGTTTTCTTGTTTCTGTTTCAAACATTCTGATTCACCATTGGGTTAATCATCTACTAAATACTGTCTCCAGGTGGTTTGGGTTTACTGTTGTTATCTCCATGGCCCCAAGGGACTATACCTTCCAAAGAACTGAGGGGAGCCCAAGCACTGATATTATGCAAGAAATAGAGACAGAAACAGAATACATCAGCAATTGTATCAGCATGCTTTCATTTATACCACATTCTGATTTGAACACACATGATTTTTGAAGCACTTAGCATACACCCTGAAGTCTCAAGTTGCTCCAGATTGTGTAAGCAGGTAAAAATGGTATTTGTTAAAGAGGCACAGACAATCAAGAAAAAAAAATGTACCTTGAACTAACAGGTGGGGCACAATTAAGAGAAACTTAGTAGGTTAAAGTTTATATTTAGCATTTAGGTGACTAATGTTGTGTCCAGTGCACTCCTTTATCCCATATTCACATTGAGTTTGAATGACAATTATCACACGTATGACGCTTTTAGGAATGGGGTTCGGTTCTTACTTCACCCATGGATCCTGTAGGGAAACCATTTACTTTACCTTAATTTTTTCCTATAAAACAGTGACAATATTTGCCTTTGTTACAGAGGAATTAGAATGGTAGATTTATCAGTGGTTGTGAAATGCTTAACTGCTACAGTAATAAAGGCCATAATCAAAGCTTGGGATTTTAGAAAGGCAAGTTTGGGTTACACAGGAAAGCTAGTTAATAGATTGAGGAATTGGATTCAGGGCTTGAGAATCTGAATGCTCAAGATCATTATCAGACATGGAATTATTTTAATTCAAAGGGGCAATGATGTTGCTAAAGATAAGTGGAAAAAACAGACAGGAGTATAGAATTCTTAGGATGAACAAAGAGTTTGCCATTTTAAACTCTTTAAGATGTTCATCTTCAAAATGTCAGCCTCCATAGAAATCAAATTAAACTGTTCTCAAGTTTTTCTGAATTCGCATGGGAAAAAAATGACTGAGGTTTGTTAATCTTGTGAACAAAAACCGTGAAGAAGTCGTTCTTCTATACACTGACAGTGGGATGTCAAGGAGGGAGGTAAGGCTAACCAAGGACTGGATCAAGTATTGAATAAATATTTTGTATCACTTTTCAGTAAAGGTGATGACTAAAGAGGGTAACGATACATCACCTTGCCATGTCTATCTATCCACCACTACTGTTCTTTCTTTCCAAATTCAGTCACAGATTCAAGCTGTTGCTCTGCCTAGATACATCTCATTTGATGGCTCCTCTAAGGCCATGCAGATCAGGATGTGTTCCATCATTTCAATTTTTTTCATCTTTGTAAGTCTCTGTATTACAGTAGACCACATTCTGGAGGTTAAATTTTCTCTTGCCTTCTTAAGCAATGGTTCTAAGGTTTTCAAATTTCTCCATCTCTTTGTGCAAGAGCAGCATGAAGTTTAATGACATGAAGTTTTTTCATTATTAAATATAGGAAACTCAATGATATATTTCAAAAGCCTTCTGAAGCTGAAGAGTTTCCAGAGCTGCATGATTGTTTTGAGCAATTTCAATCTACAACAACAAGAGGTATCCAAAGAAAACAAGAATAGAGCAATAGAAATTATATCCAAGCAAAAGTAAAAATTAGCTTTCTATACTTCAGAATCAGAGAATTTGGAAAACATCCAGTCTTTATACTGACAGCATCTACAAACCAATACCAAGAATTTTTTAATACATGTATTTACAAGTCCTGTGCAAGATTGAGAACAGCCAATGTAATATCTATACCTAAAAATTAAGCAAAAAGGTGATCCAGGCAACTACAGACTTTCAGCAGTGTACAGACTGAGAACAGATTTTAAAGGAAAGAACTTGAGGAGAAATTGAATATAGATTAATTACAAAACGGGTTTCAGAAAGGTAGATCGTCTTAGATAAACTCAGTATCTTTGTAAATTAGGTAATAGATTTCTTAGACAAGGACAATGGATTGAACTTTATTTTTGAAGATAGTAATTATTTTTACAGGAGAACTGTCAGAAGAATAAGGAACTGCCAAAAGGAGAGACTGTCACAAATGTTTTCATGGTTGGTCTCAGGAATGACCCCATTTAACATATTGATTAGTGATACAGGAGCTACAGGAGGAAGAAGCACATGTGCACCTGTGAGATGTACAGATAAAAAAACGGGGAAGCATCATATTAGCAGAGGATTGGATCATCAGGCAAGGAGAACCAGATGATTTTGTTGATGCAAGTGATGATATGAGATGGCATTTAACAGCACAACTTGCAAAGCCAGGAATTTAAGGTCCAGTAACTTGATTTTTTTCTTGACTATATGTATTTATCAGTTGAAGATAGTGGAAAAAAAATATGAATATACTAGTTTTCCTGGATGCTGACTATCAGTTGCCATGCAGAGTAACTTTGAAAGTCTATTGTAATTGTAAAATCTAATGTAACTGTAAAATGAACCATCATCTAAGGCATTTTAGTGTTATTTCATTGTTCAAAGCATTGACAAGGTCTCATTTAATCTACATAGAGTTCTAGTCACTTTTGTTTATGAAAGATGACCTGAAAACAGAAGCAGAGAAAGACTACTAGTGTGCTTATAGGAATGGAGAATTAATTTTATGAAGAGAGATTGAATGGGATGGTTTGTTAAGCCTAGACAAACAGAAGTTGAGAAGGGATAGGATGATTCTTCAGAAATATGTTCAGGAGTAAGTGTTAAAGACAAAGAACAGCTATGTAACTGGAAAGGTAACAGTGGCACAAGAGCAGTTGTTTTAAAATTATAATTAATAAATATAGATTTTATATTAGCAGAAGGTTTCTAACTACTTTTAGAGGGGTTTTTTTCCCAATATAATAGCAATGTAAAGAACTGCAATTGCTTGAATATGGTAACTTATGGAAGAGTTTGCGCTCTTAAACAGGTGAATTTCTGGAACAGGGAAACTGCAGTACAAGTTTTTGGGTATCCAGCGTGGTGTTGAAACCAGGGGAGACTGACGTGAGACTGAATGGCAATTTGTGCACATCTTCCTCATATTCTAGACATACTGTGCTTAAGAGTTTCTACTGGTCTCTCAAACGGATCAGGAAGCAAGAAACCCCCTTCCTAGGCAGTACTTGTCCCTCCTCCCTCTCCGTCAGCACAGTCAGGTTGGCAGCAATATGTAGCCTGTCTTTTGCCTTTCTCTGAAGTTTAGGTATGATTTGCTTCCTAGGATTACCAGAGTGATTCATTAAACTTCAAGAATCTTCTTTTGGAGAGAGCCTCATCTGTCATCTTCTTTCAGGCCTTCACACTTCTGTAAACTGATGTTAGGTTTAAGAGTTTGTTAGAGGATGCAAGGAAGATTTTGGTGGCTCATGGAGCCTGGTAACATGTAGCACAGAGGTTACATGAAATCTTCCAAATGAAGCCTTGTCTGTGTGGTTGTGTCTGACAGTAGTGGACTTCTACAAACTGATGGTACTTCAGGTTTCATGTGCCTGCAAACGTCTTAGCGCTGTGATGCTGCATTAGGCTGATAACAGTAGTGACCTGCTGCATTGAAGTTTTCTTCGGAACTTTCATATCATCATATCAACAATATGGAGTTGCTTCTCTGGACAGATTCAAAACAGCTACAATAGTATGGGATGAATACTTCTGGAAAGAAAAGAAAAAGAGGTTTTACAAAGTGTTTTTTAACTTATTATATACTTTTTGCTTCAATTTTAAAGTGAAATATTACGATGTCTTTATCTTTTGTTTTTTGGGGTTTTTTTTTTCCTTTTTTTTTCTTTCAGTAGTGAAAATCAAAACTAAACTGATTGGGGTTTCACACATGTTGGAAAAACCACTAAAGATATATGCAAATTTTTCATGGTATTTTTTTTTTCTCTCTGATTTCCAACATAATTTTTACCCGAAGACAGTTAGACTTTCACAACTCAGAACTGGCTATTTTCGGAGTGAATCATTTTTAAATTAGTGGTTTTACAATGGATCTGAGAAAAGCCTAAGTTTCAAACTGAATTTTGGCTTCTCACAGACTCAAAAGGAGATTGGTGAACTATGAGAAACGAGTCTACCACACAGATTCACTCATCCTCATATAGACTGAAACCAGTGGATTTTGCGTATCAATGGTATAAACGCATTATGATTTGCCTGGTCATATTTAGCAGAAATGTTTGAAATCTCTTATTCAAATTGTAAAATGACGTAATGTTAACAAAGGTGGAGACTTTAGATGGACTTAATCTCCATCCAGTTGCGACAATGTGGAATGAATTGTTCATACCTACATGATTATGTTAATGAAGACACAATTCATTTCTGATCCCTTACCACTATCACCCTGCTTCATAAACGCTATATCCATGTCTTGTAAGTGCCTTGTCTAATGAAGCCCATTGGACACTTACAACTCTTACTGGCTCCGGTAGTTATCTCTTAAATGTTCCAGTAGAGCTGTCTTCAAGCCTTGCACAATTTTAATATTTTACTGTTTTTAAATACTGAAGGTTGTGTTTCTTAATTGCTTCTGTTTTTTTTTAATATATAAAGCACACTAGATGCAGATAAAGTATTTTTAAAACCCTAGAAACCCCATTTAATATGTCAAATTAACCAACGTCAAGGATAATAACACTGTGTTTTACACATATACGAGTGAGCGTGTGTGTGTGTCCATCTGTGGGCATGACTAGAGATAAGGAAATAAAACATAAATCTTGTAAATAATAAATCAATAATGACAAGCCAAATTGTTGCTCAAGAAGAAAGCAGCTGTGTTTGGAGGTAAAAACTGGGTTTTTTCAGAAAAACTTCTAAGATTCACTGATTTTGACCATCTTAGATCAATAATCCTATACCCTCTTTTGGAAACTTTACAAGTGCCTTAGCCTGAGGCTGTATCCTAGTAATATATTATGGGCATGAATTCTATTCTCTGTATTTTTAATGGTGGATACATGGTAGAGACCACTGTGGTAAAGATGAAAATTGAATTCATTTTAAGATTTCCTGATACATGAAATATTTACCAGTAGAAAAATCTCTCAAGAAATTGTTACATACACAAATGCTGTAGAAAGTTTGGCTAAAGAAACCACAAATGCACANTTGTAATAATGAAAGCCACATACATTAGCTAGCCTTTGTTGAGGACTCTCCTGTCTATCACAAGACCTTATGGTTTCTGAGTACCGAAGTAAGGTGCAGAGATAGGTAGAAATTTCTGTGGGGTTTCCTTTCTGGGCCAAGAGAGGGGAAATCTCCAACCTTGGCATGTTCACTAGAATGCAGGGTTCAGGGATGTTAATCACTGCTACTTTTATCAGACAGCTTTATTAAGATCAATGGTTTTTGTTACCAAATTAGAAGGGACCTAGAGCAAACTTCTAAGCAGTTATTAACATGAGTCCACATTTGCTGGAAGTCTGGGTACCTTCACGTGCACTGCCATAGCTGGGAGTTACACAATATCTATATCATTTTTCACAGCTTTGTCATTAGCTGGTAATGATTTGATTATTTTGCAGATGAATCACAGTATAAATCTCTTTCACAAACACTACCTCCAAGTATTAATCAAAACCATTAAGGCAAAGCAGTCAGTGCAAATTAAAAAATTTGCAATTATGTTATACATTTTAAGTACTATTTTTGCTTGAATAATAAAGTAATGGTTGGATTTAAAGAACTCCACTCTGTTCTCTGGGTTTTGAGTGAGGTGGGACTGCAGGAGCTTGTTTGTGGATGTAATTGAGAATAACTTCAAAAAGAAAATAGACTGACATCATCAAAACTGAAAGCTCAGGTGCTTCCCAACCCTCGAAGTGCCTGAATTTACTAGGCTCCTAATTTTGAGCTACTGAATTTATAATTGCACCTGAATTTTATTCCATGAGTAAATGCACCTTGCTTAGATCTCTGTCTTCACAAGGGTCAGGAAACCAGACCAGATAGAACTGTTTAGGGTTTGAGTGTTGGAGCCCAAATCCCTCTTACTGTCAGCATTTGTTTCAGCAACTCTGTGCTTAACTTGTTGGCTTCTGTGAATCGTATTCATAGGTGCCAAATTCTCTCTATGCAAGCAAGACAAGCCAGGCTGCACAACTTTGTAACACAGTGTCTAAAAGTTGTGTATTGGAATATTTGCAACATTTCGCATTTGTCAAATTGCTTTGCAGATCTACCCCCAAGCTCTGTATGAATTTGGCTGACAATATTCCTTTTTATTGCAGTTAGACTGGGCTAAAGAATCAGTGCACACAATCCACTGGACTGAATCACCAGTAGGTATTGAAACCGGTGGGTTTTGTGAAGTCACGGATCAGTAATTTTAGGCTAGCCCTTTTTTTTTCAGGAGAGAAATGAATGATTTTTGTAGTAATTACAGGACATTACACTGACCTCGATGAAATTGTTAATCAGCAATGTGATGGATACTTGAAATTAGGCCTAATTAATTGTTTGGTAGCACAGATAGGTAATACAGAATGAGAGGTGACACAATTTTACTAACAGATTTCTACTCCGAGGCATTCTCAGGAGCAAAAGTTGAGCAGATACAGCAACACACAGCCAGCTAACCACCACACAGCACCATCTAGGCAGTTCCTGAGGTAACTCACATTGCATCACTGCGTGTTTATGTAGAACAAACATATTTTCCCTTGACGTGTTTGTGTAGAAGTTTTTTAAACCTCAGGTTGCCTCCTGCTTTCATTTACCCCGCTCTACCTGCAAGTCTCTTTTTCTGTAGAATTCTTCTTACCCAGAAGAGTGACAGAGTAGGAGCAATCATTGTAATGCAAAAGCTGAGGCAGAATGAATAAACAGCTGGGGGACTGCTAAGGGCATTGAGGAAAGCAGAGCTGTGGAGTCTTAAGATCAATGGTAAAGTGGCCAGACTTGCTGTTCACAATCGAGACCATGCTTTCGAGGCCAGTCCTCTTGAGTGTGGCATAGCTCTAACTCAACAGAAGGGATTTGGGGACTCATAGACACTTCCACCACATTAATTTAGATTTAAGCTCATATTGAAGATCAGCTTTCCTGGCTACTTTGGCTCACCCTCTAGACAGCTTCTCCAGATGTGGAAAGTCAGCTGTGGTGTAGGACTGGCTTTGATTTGAACCCTGCCCATGAAGGAGGAATTTATTTGACTGGCAGCAGATCACACTTGAGTTTGCTCACCCATCAGTTGTCTAAGTTCTTACGTGAACTCAGACGCTTGAAGCTTGTGCTCAGGAAAAAGGTACATAGGTTGTACAGACTCATGGGAACCAAAAGCTGAGTGTGTACACCACAGGCTGGCATTCCTCCAGCGTAGCAGATTGGCTAGGTTTTGATATTCAAGTGATAATAGCTGAATCACTGTATCAGACAACCAAGCATTTTTATAGGAGGGTTTGGCAGAAAAGAAGATGTTACTGTTAATCCATAAGTTGACTGTTGAAGTTTTAGAAGCTGTTGTGGAAAGGCAGACAGAAAGCATGAATCACACAGTAAGAAAAATCAGAAGATAGATTGACAATCATAAAGAGGTCCGACAGTGGCTCTGCTTAGAGAATGACAGCTTAGAGAACATGGATGCGTTCTGTGGGACTTGCATTTGGCTTGAGATCCAACTACACACCATGGAGTAATAAAGGAGACTTTATTGCTTGACCTGATTTAACAACAAGGTTGCTGTCCAAAGGGCAGCCTGCTGCCCTCCCCACCCACATGCTGGTCTTACTCCCCTTGCCTCAACCGTAGCAATTGCGCAGCTGAAGAGTGAGTCACATCAGTAAACTAACTAATTTTTTTCTAATGTGTTAATTTTCTGTCAGATCAGTGAACTGAACTGAATCAGCACTGAATGCAAGTGAAGTATCAGTAAGGTGTGCTTTGGCAAGGGGAAGGAGAGAGGCAGCGACATGCAGTTAAATTGAATTTTCAAGTGCCGAATTGAAACTACATCCTTGGATCCATGGAACCAATGAAACCAGATTAGCTCCTGGTTTAAAGTCATATAGCTTTACAGTTTTTAATAGATCTAGATCCGTTGATCTAGATTGGTTTAGAGGTGTAAATTCACATGCTGGTAAGCAACTAGTTTCTCTTCCTGTTTTCTTCCTGTTTTTCAGCAGAAAGTTCTGATTCATCTACTCTTTAGGAAAACCTTTTTGAAAAGAAAAAAAAGAAAAATCTGCTATAAATCCATAAAAAGCAGCTTGAAGTCAAGCAAAATAATATTTTGCTTGCTAATCGTATGGGATTATTCTGAAATTTTCTCCAGCCAAAGACAATTCTAAGACTCTGGACTCCCCGTGCATGAGTATTTATGCATGTACATCTGTGTACATGCACTTGTGTTGCAAAAAATATTCTATATTAGCTGCTCAGTAATTCTTTCATTAGTCTTACAGTAAAATATTTCCCAGAAAAGAAAATGGAGAATTCCATGATAGGAAGCAAGAAAGATATAATTGCAAAATGCTTAGAAAGCTACAAGCAATAATTTATTTTTTGTAATAATGAAAGCCACATACATTAGCTAGCCTTTGTTGAGGACTCTCCTGTCTATCACAAGACCTTATGGTTTGTGAGTACCGAAGTAAGGTGCAGAGATAGGTAGAAATTTCTGTGGGGTTTCCTTTCTGGGCCAAGAGAGGGGAAATCTCCAACCTTGGCATGTTCACTAGAATGCAGGGTTCAGGGATGTTAATCACTGCTACTTTTATCAGACAGCTTTATTAAGATCAATGGTTTTTGTTACCAAATTAGAAGGGACCTAGAGCAAACTTCTAAGCAGTTATTAACATGAGTCCACATTTGCTGGAAGTCTGGGTACCTTCACGTGCACTGCCATTGCTGGGAGTTACACAATATCTATATCATTTTTCACAGCTTTGTCATTAGCTGGTAATGATTTGATTATTTTGCAGATGAATCACAGTATAAATCTCTTTCACAAACACTACCTCCAAGTATTAATCAAAACCATTAAGGCAAAGCAGTCAGTGCAAATTAAAAAATTTGCATGTCTAAATTAAAAATTACAGTAATACATCATAAATAAATCTTTGAAATTCTCTATGGTCTGTATGAGCATCCCCTTTTTGTGCCTGTAATGAGCCCATGAATACATCTCCTTTTTCCCCCATCTTTTTAATCCGGCTGTAATCAAATTTTATAGGTAGAATTCAAGTCTCTCACTTTGAAGTCCACGTCGGATCTTATTTGAGAAAGAAATTATTTTTCTCTCTTCGTCTTTCTGAAACCCAGCAAGAGTGAAAGACACAGACGAGTGTGAAAGACAAGAGTTCAAACCCATCACACATAATCACCATGTCTTTGGCTGTAGCAAAGTAAATATTTGCAAAGGGTGATATATCTTATGCAAATAACTTTGAACTCTGAAGAAAATGACTGAGTTGTGTTTTAGGTACTATTTCATTTTAGAACTATTAACACCTTATTTCCAGCATGGAAAAGATTAGAGGAACCCTCATTAATATAAGCTACTACTGAGATTTAGAACACACTCTTCTTCACTATAAATAAATTCAGAAATGTTAAAGAACATCTCAGCAACCTTGCATTTTTCAGCTAATTACTGTCCTTCACTTGGAAAGCAGTACTCGGGGTACGGAAGTTTGCTGGCCTGTTGCTGCCGTTCTATTTACAAGTTGATGAAATTGGCCTGTAACAAGAATTTTGTTCATCCCCTTTCCCTAACCTCTGGCAAAGGACATTTTGTGAAGAAATTTCTTGCAAAGCAGCAAATACAGATTTCAAAGTGTTTGCCAGTTAACACTCTTCAGAACAATGACCTCCCCTGCATGAAGTATGCTGTCACTAGTTACAGTATCAACTGTTGTTTTGTCTGTGATCTTTTGGCTTCACTGTCTCACAGCAGTCTGATGGCTGAACAACCGGCTCCAAAAAGGGGCCTTTGTACTAACTCTGGAATGACACTGAGAAGGAATCCTAGGATCCAAAAACTTTTCCCCTCTAGTGTTTTCCTTTCAAGGTCACTGGCTTTTCTTTTCCTTGAGGGTGCACGGTAAAAAATTACCCATACAAGATTAATACTAGAAAAAAAAAATAGGATTAAATAAAAGCACAGTAAAATGAATAAAAAATTGCTTCTTGAATCTGACTAGATTTACATATAAACTATACAAAACATAAAAAGAAAAAACCCCATACCTTGCATGTCTTACTTTCCCCTGCCAATAATTCTCCATGTGAGGAGACATGGGCTTGGTTGATTTATCAATTGCTTGCTCTGCTGTTTGGGTGGCTAAGGACACAAAGACCTTTACGATAATTAGTAACTTACCTTTCAGAGGTAACATGACACATACCTAAGAATGTACTTCAAGACAAGATTGAGTATCTGCTCTAGCCGGTTTCTGTATGGTTGCTTTAAATGGTTCATTTGTCATTTCTTTTGTTGCATTCCACTGTACATGTGTAGATAGTTCGACATCAGATTTTCAAATTAAGAAGGAACCCTGAAGTTTGCAGATGAAATTACATTTCAGGAGTTTTTGTTTCATGGATGATTTGATTTAGCCTTCCAGTCCACAGATAGATAAAAGTAGTTCTTAACTGTTAACTTCTGTTTAGATTTAGGAATTGAAAATCAAGACCCAGTATTTTGGGCTAGTGCTTTTATTTCTGGTGGCATTGTTGTGCCACTTCACTATTAGATAATAACTAGTGGTTTGTAATTTGGCAATTCTGTATTATTTTCCATTTATACATTCAAAATGGTTTTCAAAAGTTTACATTCCAAACAATATTTTTCGAATATAACAATCAGTTTACCTGTTTTACTCAGATAATTCAGACATGAGAACAGCTGACAACTTGTGTCTCAGCATATGAGGTTCATTAGAAGGTCTGGGCTTAGGATCTGATTGTGCTTATTGATCATTTGGACAAAACAAAACAAACAACTTGCCAAACAATGCCATGAATCCACTAGATATGAGAGAAAAGAAATCACTTTCAGATGCGCAACTCCATATCATTATTGAAACAAGAATGAGAGAAACCTTTTATAATTAAAAAAAATACACTGAATCCATCACTTCAATTAAATTCTATAAAGACCATTCAGGTTTTTAAAGATGGAAGATCAGATCCTGCCTTTTTATACCTGCAATTGAAATGTCACTAGCAATTTACTCAGCTTTTATTTCAGATTTCTTTGAATTGATTGTAGCAAAAGAGCCTTAGAGCTTAGAAAACATCACTTCCAAGATTATTTTGTTTCATCAAGGCTCAAAGAAAACTTTGAACTCTACTGTTGTGAGATGGAACAGGACTTGTTTTGGGGAGGTATACAAAGCAAAGTATCTTCTGTCCCTACAAAACCCATGCAAGTATATACTACCACAGCAGCTATGACCTCGCATTGCCACACCAAGATCACAGAGGAAGGAACTTCCTATGCAGCTGACCTAATGTTCAAAATTTTACCAACACTAAGGTTTATCAGAAGCTTTCTTCTTATATGGATATAGGGACAGATGAACGTCTCCATCAGTGCTAAACCAGTATTGCAGACAATAGAATTTTACAGACACCCCCCTGCCCCCAACATATATTTGCATATCTTTTCCCTTCTATAAGCTTCTGATCCTGATTTCTCATCAGCTTTTTCTGTAGAGGACACTTTATGTAAAGCCCCTGCATGAAAACACAACAGTTTTTCTGTTTAGAAAGTCTCCTAGAAAGCAAGTTATGCTTAAAGGATTTAACTCAAAAGAACACTGTGACTTTAGTACATGAGTTATTATTTCTACTTTTAAAATTCTGTGCTCCAAAGTTTTCTCCCTACTAATCTATGTATGTGTGTAGTAATCATCATGTAGAAGTTCATATAATGGTTCTTAGGATCAGATTTACGCTCACAAATCTATTTTATTCGCAGATTTCAGTGAAGTAACCCTCTCATTTTTGTTGCCTACAGATCTAAGGGCTTCAGAATTGCCTTCAGTGCTCTACAGGTAGGCGCAGTCCGTCTACTTAATCATATATATTGGATTTGTTTCTTTAAATGGGGAAGGCAAGAAAAAACATCCCTCTCTCAGTGCCTTGTGGTTCTTCTTTACCACGAACCTGTCGGAGTGGGTAATGACTTTGTAGCTGGCTTCATGCATCAGTTCTTCAAGTGGAGAGAGGGGCTGCATGCCCATGGGTTAAGGAGCAGCTGGATAAAGGGATGGGTACTTTTATGCATAAGGAAAGGTTTGTATACATAATAGTACGAACTCTGCTTGAGAATAATATTATCAAATGTACTCAGAAAGAAAATGTCAGGTTTCCAGCTTGAGTCTTCTAAGGTCCAGCTGTTGAGAGGGAAATATATACTTAGCGTTGACTATTTTGACATTATCTTAAGAAGGCATTTTGTTTTATTTATAACATTGAATCTTCACTTTATAATCTGACCCTTCCAGGCTTTCCATATGAAATTATAAACTTTGTTCGTACTGTTCAGACGGAGGTTTGTCCTGCTAGAAATTGTAAATATAATTTTATTCTTAATGAAAATCTAGGATCATTTAGGAAATGCAGTACTGCTTTTGGTTAAAGAAGGAAGGAAGGCATTTAGTCTGATATAACCTGGCACAATAGAATGAGTCTGGGATTTGTTAAAGTATTCAATCATTATTTGGTGTATCTAGATTGAGGAGCAGCTGAGTTCCCTGTTGTCCAGTGTGCTGTCCAGGTTGGGCACCTGGCAAGATTGCCGTGCTGCAGCTCACTTGCAATCCTACACACTCAGCTCTCCTTCCTGTGCAATTCCAAGTGCACAGTAGCATGCCGACAGCTAGGATTTGAAAAGTGCTGCTGAATTCACAGGCATAGCAAAAAGGACAGATGATATTGAAAATCGAGAGCATACATACCTGTAAATCTTCTACTCAACTATTTTTTGGAATGAACATGTAACAGTTAGGTGGGAAAATTCCTTTTATTTAAGTATGTAATAGACAGTATTTTAATCAATGCCTGCACTAAGCAGCAGTGAGGTATTTTCTAAAAAATCTGCTGAAAAGCAATAAAGATTCTCAAGCCAACCTGGCGATGCATGTTGATGTTTTGTTTTTAACTATCCAATAAGATTGCTCAGATTAACAGGTCACTCAGACTTTTGCAGGCTTTCTTCGTACTGGTGGGACAGGCAAATGAACCAGATAGGCTTTTTAAGTAACTGCACAGATAAAGTCTGGACAGTTTTACTATATATGACTTGCCAGCTCAAGCACAGAGACTGACAGTGTGGAAACAGCTTGTCAGAGCTCAGGTCATGGTTAAAAACTGCTAATGTTAATGCTGACAGCCTGTAAAGTCCCTGCTATCCATGATACCTTTAGTCAAGTTATAAAACACTCTAGAGGACTGTATCTATTTCCTTCTTGTTCACTATTTTATCCATTTCTGTCATTACTGAAAATATTTAACCAATTTTGTGAATATCCCTTGCTTTAATCTGTGTGATTCAAGCTGAAGCCTGTCAGTGGTACCCTGCACTGCAGCATCCAGCTCGTTTGTAAAGAAGAGGATGTGCTTGCAGATAGCCAAGAATGGCTATTGCCCACATAACATCCTGCTCCATGATGCTCCCTTGGCTGCATAAGAATGGTCTCTGATTTAGCTGAGATTTGGTACAAATGAGGTCACGGAGAGGGGCAGGCAGGTGATGAGTTCAGTGGACACTCAGAAATAAGCACCATTGCTCCAATTCTGGTGAGAAATCACAAAACAGCAAGAGCTGTATTGTCTTCCTGCTGAGTTTCTTTTCACACAAAGTCCACAGAAGGTAATTGTACTCAGAGACCTGGGTACTGAGGGCAAACCTGTTATGTAGGGTAGTCCCTCCTTGCTGTGAGACATGCTTTATATCTCACATACAGTCCAGCACTCTGCCTATGAAATGAAACTTCTTAAATGCAACTGTTTTATTATCCTTTTACTCTGAGATCAAGCCTTTTCTTTCTCTGTGTACTTATCCAATGCACTCTATTATCATCAAGTAGTCCCTTGCCACTATAGAACCAACACGGCCACTCCTGCTGTACGTCAGATCTAAAAGCGGTATATTAGAAAAAGTTGTCACAGATAAGAGCAGTGGAAAAGATGCAACCTTGTGATATGCTAGGCACAGATTTAGCTGTGTAATTAAGGAAGACTGGGAACCTTTTTTGCTATTTGTTCTACTAGAATTTGAGAAGTTGCTTGCAAATTCATTAAGCCTACTCTTGGCCAAGGAGAAGAAAATACAGCATGGGAGTAGTGGTGTTTGCTATAGAAGTCAGACAGGCTCAGAAATATCAGGATGCAAGTAAGAATACAGGTAGAAACAGAATACAGTAGAAATACAACTTATAACAACAGAAATAAAAGAATCAGAGCATGGATTTCAAGCCCAAGAATCCCCCCCATTTTTTCTGGGGTTTCCCCTGCCAAGCTAAATGCAGCAGTGCCAAGTACTACAGAAATAAAAAGCTCACGAGTTAACTCCATGTTGTCAAAGACATCTCACTATTAAAAAACAGTGTATGTAAGAGCAAAGGAGGAGCTTAGACCATTTACATCTGAGCCAAATCTTTTCCTGAAACAGAGCGTACTAAACAGAACAGAGCTATTCCTTGGAAAATATCACAGAATTACAAAATGATTGAGGTTGGAAGATCATTCGGTCCAGCCTCTCCTTCTCAAAGCAGTCAAATTTATCTTGTAATAGCTGTGAAAAGAACTATATCATAAGTATTGAGTGAGTAGTGTGTAGCGAGAACATCTAAAATATCATCAGTTGATATACCTACTTTAAAAAGCTCTTTGAAAACATGTTACATGGCCAACTAGTTCAGCAGTGTGCATACATTTCAGGACAAAGTAACTCATTCCCCAAAATAACTTTCCCAAGTTAGAATACTTTGTCAGTAGTCGCTGTTAATTAAAACAAATGAGAACTTACTGCACCACACTTCGTGAAGCCTTACACCAATGTCATCTGCAGTAGTCAGCTTTAATTTGGTCTTACAGAATAATTAAACAGACTCTTTTTTTCATCATGTCTTTTTAAAAAACAGTCAGTTTGGTAGAAATTCTCCACTCTAGAAAATGTGTATATTGTATAAACTTTTCTGCAGCCCTTTGTCCTTGTTTTCCATTCTAGGTAAGCATAAGACATATGCTTGTGGCATAGAAGAAGGTGATACTGAAGTAATTGCTTACGCATGACAAGTTAGATGTTAATTATTAGAGCATCGTCCCATGTTGACTTTCTCATCTAAGCAAATGGCATGTAAATTAATGAAGCTTGACAAGTAGCTTCCTATTTTGGCAAACTTTTAAAATTGTTTTGGTTTCAGAATACTTGGTAGCACATAGATGTTTGAATTTGAAAAGCCTTTTTTTTGCTTCTTGATTTTGTCAGCGTGACTTGCTTCTCTTCTTTACCAGTCTGACATGCTCTCTGTTATTCTAGGTAGTGCTCATTTTTCACACTGACTTCTGGTACCTTTCTTTCTAATCCTTTTCTTGAAAAGTTCATAGTCCTCCTCTTTACAACTCTGAAACTTAAATAGGTTTTGTAAGATGCAACACAGCTCTTAGTACTTCAACAGCAAAAGAAATTGCTAGGAATCTGACATGTAATGTAAGCAGGAATGAATCTTGTATGAGCCCTGTAAAGTTTTCTCTTTGATGAAATATGGCTTATTATATGTTCTCTCTTCATAACTAGATGCAACATTTGGACCGAAGGAGTCCTAACATTGTGGGGTAGGTGTTTTGGGTTTTTCTGTTGTTGTGTGTGGGTTTTTTTTTTTAATTGACAAGGCCACTGTGGCATCAACCCTGTTTCCTGATGTAACAAATGCCTCCTTTATAGTATTAAAATGTAGCACATGTAGCACCGCTTCCTTGGCTGAAACATGCTAATTCTAATCCGTTGTAGTGGGTCTACACTGATTTATACCAGCTGAAAACTTGGCCCACCTTGTATATCAGTTCTTTGCATAACCAGACAAGGGGCTTTTAGCCTTATGCGAGTAACATTCCTATTCATTTCAATGTGAGCTTTGTCTGAGTAATCCTGACTGCAGGATTTTGCCCTTAGGCAGCAAAACCAATGGGATGCATGTAGCTGAGACAGTTAAGAAGAAGAGTAACGTGTTGCCTATGAGGTGAAATACTGTAGCACTAGGAGAAAAGAATAGAAGGAAAATTTCCTGAGGTCATTTCCTTGGATAGCTATGAAGAAGCTTTACATGAAAACACAAGTTTGTCTGGTATAAGGTAACATCCTCTATCGGGACAAACACGCACGCTTACGTGCACTACTAGAGAATTTATCGCAATGAGCACAAATAAGCTTGTCAAAGTTTGTAGTATCTGACAAGATAAAAGGAACAGTCAAAGTCACAATATGTGTAGGGCCAAATGTTCATGCAATTTATGTTTCTAATTTGATTCTATAAGACAGAATCTGGCACTTCAAGAAAGTTACTTGCTAAAGAGAATTGACATACTTCTTATGGAAGGTCTGCATGATATCTTTACTATCTTACTCAGTGCTTACTAGAAAGGGTTTTTTTAAAAATTGTTTCAGTAGGTTCCATATAGTAAAGTCTGTTGCTCTGTATTTAAATCACATTTGGATTGTGGTTATGCTTTTCCTTTCTTTTTCTTCTCTTTTTTCTTTCTTCCCCCCCCCCCTTTTTCTTATTTCTTCTTCTTTCTTTTCCTTCTTCTGTGGATTCTCAGCTGTAGGTGACATTATTGTGATGGTTGCATTTCAAAGACCTCACCTGCTCTGTCATCTCTGAATTTATGTTACACTTCATGGTATCAGCTCTAACGATCTTATTCTCTCGCTCTCTCTTTCCTTTGCACCTCTACTCACTTCCTGACACTTGACACAATAAAACACTTTTTCATTTAGAAACTGTATTTAACCCCTTTTTGCCAACAGCATATTACTCAAAAAATAAAGAAGAGTAAATCAGTGGGACACTACAACTTTGAGGATTCAAATTTTAGTTTATTGCAAGTAAATATATTTACACACTTTCCATAAAGACTGGCTAGATATAAACAAGAGAGTTCCCTGTGCATATCTCTATTTAAAAATTCATAAATGAAACATGGGCTCCTTCAACTTATTTTTTCCATCAATCTTTTATAATCAGGCTTCCTTTCCTGGCAGTTAAGACAATAAAAGAAAACAGCCACTGCTAAAGACAAACTTAACTCTTTCATGCAGATCCTTTCAACCAATAAAAAACTTTAATGTTTATGACTTGGCACATTTTCTTAGATGTTATGGCTTCATTTACATATACACTAAATGGTATTGTTGGGAAAGACCTGATTTAAAGAGCCCTTGCCTTTATCTGTTTCATATAAAGAGCAAAACACAACTTATTCATCAGAAATTCTAATGAATAAGTGAGCAGTGTATTTAAAAAATATGATTATCATTCCAACATGTAACCAGTATCTGTAAGAAAAATATTTATGCAAAAGCCTGGTAATAACCATCCACAGAAGTTGCATAAAATAAATTCCTTACTTATTAATTTAATTTCATTTTGCTGAAGACATCATTAGCAGACAAAGTTGTAATTCTTTTAAAGTAGTTACAAATTCTAAGTACTCAGTGAATATTTTGAATCATTAATATTTAGCTTATTCGTTATTCATATGCTGTTCACTTCAGCTATTTGTGGTCCATTATTGGTATAAGAGCAAGAAATCTGTAGTGAATTCACATAAATATGTATTTTTGAATAGCAAATGATTATTCAGTAAAGATTCAAGCATGTTGGTTTTGGGGTTGGTGTCAGTTTTTTTCTTTTTTTTGAGAGGGAGGTTTACGTTCTTATTGTATACCCAATCTATATTATTTTCTATTCCTTGAATCCACTCATTTCTGTGTTTCTGACTGAGAAAGGGCCATAAATATAGTGGAGGAAGTTAAATACAGACTTTACAAATATGGGTACAAAGAGATATGTAAAATGCTGTGTCTTCAGTGAACAGATGGACCAAGAAGTTGTTGTGAATCTGGCTAGGAACTATGGTGAATGATATTTCATTAGCCCATATCAGTTACAGATCTGTTGAACAAAAGAAGACTCCAGACATTTTCTGAATTACTCTCTTATATAGGCCAAATCACAGTTGTGAGAGCAAATGTTCACAAACAGCCGCTGATCTGGGTGCCCCAGATTTTAAATGCCCAGTTGGAAGCATTCTGGGTTTGGTGGACTTGCAGAGTATTTTTTTCTGAGACCCAAATCCAAGGATATCTCAAAATGGAGCTTCAGAATACAAAACATCAGGTAGAAACAGCCAGTTTTTAAAAGTTATGTTTCTCCATCATACGCTTTCTCTACTATCATATGGACATTATGTCCTCAGGAAAGGTGATTCTTTCTTATTGTGCCAGAGAAAGACTGAGCAGACATGACATTAAGACTTCTCTTCAACCTTAGACGGTTCACTTAACATGTCTTTGGCATCATTCCTCATCCATACAATACTAGCAGTTAGCTCTGTAGGGTGCAAAATAAGTGTGGTAGTATTTCACATCAGTCAATTGCATTTCAAGGAAAAAAGTCAGATAAAAGAACTATGCATATCTATAATCTAGGGCAATATGGCCTGAATCTTGAGTGCTACTGTGATACAAGTAATTAACATTTTCTTCCTGGAATGAAGGCTGTCAACACATTTTTTAATAGATTCCATGAATTAAGTCATGGTTTCAAACAATTTGGTTTGAAGTTGTGCAGGAAAACTGTGGTGAGCCATTAAAAAGATGACTTACCAACTGTCAAAAGCAAAATAAGAATTAAGAAGGTGAAGAGAGAGAGTGCTGTGTGACAGCCACCATAGATTTCCCAGACTGAACCTTCAGATGTCTCTTTACATATGGGTCTGCTGGAAACCTTCAATGCAGGTACAGAAGTCACACCTGCATCTGTAGCAGGAAACCGTAATTTCCCTGTCAGTCTTTTCTTACCACCTATGTAAAAGATTCTAGCAAAAGATTCAGCCTGATGTTAGTGCTAATTGCAATTTTATTATACTCATTGCAAATAGCAGTATTGAAATGGTATCTTTTTGAAAAAATTAATGTATCCTAAAATCTTTTGGTGATCAAAACTCTTTTGGTGTTAACTTCCTCTTAGGTAAACAATTAAACTCTGCTTTCAACCATAATCTGAAACGTATCACCTTTTAATTTTTTTGTAGAATTAACTCCCACTGCCTGTTCCATGATTCAGAAACATCGATGTATGAAGCTGTCAGACTGTAGGTATTGGAGGGTAAGGGAAAGGAATATATTGTGCCTCACATAGAACCAGGGAATTTATCACTGCCACTTTTTGGAGCTTGGTACAGCCTCCTGTGAGCACTACTGTGGCTCCAACAAGCAAGCAGACACTCTCATCTCAAAATCAGTAATACCTCACATGGGTGTTAGCAATGCCTGTAAAGTAGGAGATGTACTCAGTTATAAATATTAAATGCTACTGAAGGAAATGCTCGCTTTTCAAAGCTACAGGAAATCAGTCTTTTGAAGAGATCATTTCCGTTAACTCTTTTGGTGATTCCCATTCATCTTTGCCCTCTACTCTGCTGGTAAATGAGTAACAGGGCAAAACAGTAGCCTTTAACGTGAGGTATGGAAGGCTGAAAGTAATTCAAAAGGCTATTTTTTTGTTGCAGTAAATAGCCTGTCTGAACCAGATACAAGCTTCTGATGTAACACTGTTTGTCTTGAAGTACCTTCAACAGAGCAAATCTGCTTTTGTTTTGACATTTTGCTGTCAAATTTCCTGAATGCATAATTACAGATATATTATAGAAATGCAAGTGCTACAGTCAGGTCTGCTTCCTAGTCATAGATAGATAATTCCAAGAATAACAAATCCATTATCACCCTTGCTACTGACAACAACAATAACAAAATCATTGTATCAACAAAGGAAACAAATTATGCTAACACTTGCAAAGGGAGTATTGTATTGATCTGGTATACAGGTAGCCATACAGAAAAATATGCTCTTCTACATATACTACTTTTTAGTTTTTAATTTTTGGAGTGAAACAGGGAATTACTCTCTAGCAAGGATCAAAGCCACAGATATTCCTACTTGTTTTAACAAAAAATGTATGTGCCAGGTTCCCAATGGGAACAAAACAGAATAATCAAGTCCTGGTTTGCAAGGTCCACTGTACACTTCATGTTTGTGGCAAGTTAGCTTGAGTCCTCTCACATTAAAGCATTTTCTCTTCATGTTGAATGCTTACTTGTTGCAAATCTTATGGCATTTTAGTGCAAGACACTAAAGCAAGTTTGCAAATAGGTTTACTGAGACGTGAGCTAGACTGACCTGCTGCAAAGTACAAAGGGATGTATACTCATCATAGGACAACTAATAGGTGTCTAAGTCTTCCCAAGTTATTCCACACGACTTTGTTGGGTACTGGGGTCAGCTCCTTGCTTACCTGAGTGCTCCATACTGCACCGAGAATGTTCTAACCCCTCTAACAAGTCACCTTGCTTAAATGCTAGAGCTGAGCCAGGAGCTCCTTATAAGATTCCAGCGCAGGATGTTCACCCAGCTGTACTATGCTTGTTTGTCCAATGGTCATGCCTAAAATTGTATCATGGTGCCATACATAATTCCTATACCAGATCATTCTCCAGAATGCAGAATAATTCCAGCTGGGCTATAATATACCAAGTAAAACATCTAGGGCAAATGCTTAGCAGATACTTATTTGTTGCTCCAATCTATGCAAAAACATTTCTCTTTGGTCTTATCACAGTAATTAAAAGAAAAGCAAATTCATATCACAACAGAAAAAGAATTCTTTTCCACTTCTAGCTTCAGTATCTTCCTTCTATTCCTAAATCTTTCAAATACACAATTTTTATTCCACAGCCACTTAGGGTGTAAAGACCTTCTTTATTCCTATGCAGCTAACAGATTGAAATCAAATCAAGAGGAGATACTTTTTCACACGGGGTATACTTAATTTGTGAAACTCCTTGGCACAGAACATTGTGGATGATAAAATATTACATGTATTCAAAAGACGACTGGACAAATGCATGAAGTAAGACTCCATTGAAGTTTTTCTGGCGTTAAAATATTCCTGAGCTGCAAAGGGAAGTAGCGCTACAGTTTTGTCTTGTTCTTATACTCTTTCCAGAATATCTGCACCCAGACTTGTCAGAAACAGGATGTTTGCCGTGATACAGATCTTATGTTCTTATCTGTGCAAGTGTCCAGAAAGGCTTCATGAACCAAGGTTACAAAATATAACTTGAATCATCAGGATGACTGAGGAAAAGAAAATACCTTAGCCTTACTGCCATCACAGCAAAAATTCCAATTTTTGAATAAAATAAAAAAAAATTGACCTTACAGAGATCCTCTATCTTGAGTCTTTCTAGAACCTCCACATGAATAGTAACCTAGTGCTGATTAATCAAGCTTTGCAGTATCATGGATCATCACCTTTATGTCTATGAATTACAAGGGAAAAAAGTCTGTGGTTACAGCATAATTATATGATCCTAACTATACAAACACTTTCATAACTACCTGTGTGTGTACCTATGCCTGTCTCTGTGCTGTGTTTTATGATGTAGGAGATAGATAGTAACTTCTTCAGAACTGTGCTTATTGTCACTAAAAAAATGTGATGATTTATCTGCCCACACCAAACTAAGCACCAGACTAGCTACTGATAAGTAGCAAAGTATTTTTTGAGAGGTTTCCGTGTGATTCTTCATGCTAAGGGGAACTCATATGCAGATTTCTGTCGCTACCACTCCAAGAGGAACTCAGCACAGTTCTAGGAAATTGGCTTTTGACATCCTGAAGATCTGAAGCCAATTACCTGCAGCACTAGTCAGATTTTTCTGGCTGAGTTTGAAAGCAAGATACCATGCAGCATATTTACTTGAAGAAAATATCTAGGAGGAGGAACAATGTGTTTTCAGTGATCTTGTAAATCCTCAGTGCCCTGAGGTACAGGCCATCATTTGACTAGAGATCTGCAGGTGGCAGTTTGTTTATATTCGTTCAGGGACACTGTGACATTCACTGGTGTTCTCTCCATGCTACTTATCAGCTCTTTGAAAATGGTGTTAATGCAGATGAAGTGAAAAGAATCATGGGAAATATCTGTCTTGATCCTGAGCCATGCAATCACATTGCTTTCTGAAAGGAATTCAGAATAAAGTACACAAAAATTCCCAGGGTCCATGGAGCAGCAGGGAGCATGACAGCAGAGCAGGGCACATTGGGGTGCCCAACTACAGTGCATGGGACCTATTAAAAAGTATTGCTGTGCCCTAGCTGAAATTACAAGCAGTAACATTGCTACCTATAAGTGAAACACTACAGCACAGTGAACCTGCATAACCTACTGGGAGTGTCATGAGAAGACATGACCAATCTCAATTTTTTATACTAATGCAGCAAATCCTGTTATGTATTATCTCCGTATCATTTGGCATGCATTGCGCATGGAGAACATCTCTTCTCAAAGAGACATGAGGGAAGACTGACTCCTTTTGGTTGCTGGAAATAATGATGTAAACTGGATCTGTGACCTCTAGTAGTTAATGTGCTCCTCAATGACATACAAGCAGTCATCCCTGCAGGTTCCTAACAATGAATGGGACCACTGTCTGTACATCTTTCCCAGTAAAATAAGTGTAGTTTTCTTAAACCAGGGAAAGTTCTACTCCAGAAATTATACTTTGTTGTACTTCAGTGAGATAGTATCACTTTTAAACTTAAGTGTGTATACATATACAGTCCATGACAGATGTGTGTGTACACATGTACTATGCGTGTGTACCAGTTGTAAACATCTGTCTAAATGAGTGTGTTGACAATGAATTACTCAGATAGACTTGACTTTTTTTTAGTGTGAATTAACAGCTTCTTGACTTGTTACTACATCAACTGCTAATTAGTTCCTGAGTGTAGTTCAAGGTGTTGGCATTCATTACAAAGCTTTCTGTGGTGGTTTGGATCTTTATCTGCCTCGAAGGCAGAATCTTCAGGCAAAAAGTTCTTCAGTTTATACAAATCAGATCAGAGCAGGAAAAGGAAAGGTGGGTCGCAAGGTCAGGAATTGGAGTTAAAGACAATGCATCATCTAGATTTGGCTCCAGTAACGCGAGCAGTGCTTTGCTTTAAGTTAGGATGATGACTTTAACCATCAGGACTAAAGCCAAGATTAATAGCTAGAATAAGATAGGGAAATCATAACTGGGAATTTCAGGAGATTACTGAACTCCATTTGAGAGAAGCATGTAATGTTTATCCCTTGATTCTGAAAAAAAATACATACCATAGTAGGTGTGATAACAAAGACCCTTAGTAAATATCACCAAGCTAGCAGTGATAATTTGAAAGCATGACAAATGCAATGCTGTCGTTAGGAATGGTGAAAAGGCTGATCCAGGGAAATAAATAAATCCGTAAGTTCTTCCCTAATAGTATTAATGAATTCAGAATTTGAAGGAGAAGGTAAATACATGGAAGCCAAAGGAAAACATGAGATAAGGCAGCATCATCTTTCATGCTGGCTAAGAATATCTGGCTTTTATTGGATAATAGACTTCTAACAAGATGTAGCATAATATATCTCTCCTGAAGTTTTCAAACTAATTCTACATATGAGCACTTAAAGTAAGTCAATTTTGGAAAGTCTTTACCACTCAGCTCCCAGTGAGATTTTAAAACCCTGATTTTATTTAAATTAGTTAATAAAATAAAGTTTGTTTCAGAAGCAGGTGATTAAGCATACCTTTTGGAAGCAAAACTTAGCTTATTTTTCCTAACCTACTACTTAACTTGCTACTAATGCATTAAATGCACCTAGATGCAGATACAAAGTCTCATACCATTCACACATAAAATATTGGGCTATGTTGTCTTTACCAAAAAAGGATGTGGCAACAATAAATTGGTTACTGCACAGCAAAATGCCAGAAGAGGGAAGATATTTTGTTCTAGAGTATCCAGCTGAGATAATCACCAGGTAGCGGGGAAAAAAGTGTTGGGTTCATCCAGCTATTTCAAGACAGCAACAGCCTAATGTCTCATATGTTTTCAGAGAAAAAGAGCTATAAAAGCCTTGCCTGAACTGGCTATAGTTTGTCTCCATCTTTTTTCTTCCTCTTGACTTTCAGGAAAGAAAACATTTCTTTAAATACTCTGATCATAAGCTGTCATGGAGGAGAGTGATTAAGGTTTTTTTAAAAGAGAAACCAACTCTTCTGCTCATTTCCTATCTACCTTTTTCCTTCTTCAGGCTTGATCTGCCTACTGCTAGAAAAGCCTTCCTTTTAGGGTTTTATTAGCAATTGCAATTCTTTGATTTGCAGAAAAGCTATACTACACTTTATTTAGTATGCTGCCAGATTTCATTGTTTGGCAGGGTTTTATTTTTCATGAGTTGCTCATTTGCAAGAGATCAACTTGTACAGAAGAATTTATGGCTACTGTATCCATGTTAATATGCTACTCTAGAGAAAACTATCTTTCTCTACAGAAGGTTTGAAAAAAACAGTGGCATGGTGTCACAGCTGGAGTGGTTAACCGTATAAGAGCTTTTGCATGGAGCAGTGTGGAGTTGTCCATGTGCCACACTTTCCTTACTGTAGAAATACACAGATAATGGGTGCTTCCTTTCACTTGTAGTGGTAGAAAAGTGTTATCTATTTTCAAGACTGGCATAACTTTTCATAGGAGTGTTTCATGGAACTACCAGTGGAAAGCTCCTCATTACTGTTCTTCAGCACCTTTTTCTCTTCCACTACAACTTTTATACTTTTTAAGAGGTATAACAATAGAAAGTCCCAAGTCTGATTTTGTTGGTGGTGCTAGGTGCTCTGCAGATGACTGTAAAATATTCATCAAAAGCAGTGAAAGAAAAGTGAGACTGGATAAGGGGGATTTCTATCCCCCCCACCCCCCTTTTTTTTTGAGGGAGTGAGATTTAGTCTCTTAGTATTAAGATTTTAATCTATGTGTGAAACTAAGAGACTAATGTTAATCCCAGATCTAATGTCTGACCCATGCATTTCCTTTTAAACAAAAACCACAAGCAGGACTGCTTCATCTCAAAATCAGAAATATTCTGATTTTAATTAATTCATTCTGTGAATTACTAATGATGTAAATA
Organism: Steatornis caripensis; assembly: GCA_013398225.1. Lineage (NCBI taxonomy): Eukaryota > Metazoa > Chordata > Aves > Caprimulgiformes > Steatornithidae > Steatornis > Steatornis caripensis. The sequence continues at coordinate 479,845 of VZSC01013501.1, read as the reverse complement.
TATGTTTTGCAAGCATATACACCATACTATGTTACATATGTAAAGTTTTCAGCAGGTAAAGGAATAAGGAAACTTCATATACTGTTCTATATACCTGCTACTTTGCTTTTTACACGCCATGGAAATAGATGTTTTCTCTTTACGTACATACTAAAATCAACATCTCCAGATTACTAGTCTTGATTTCTGTAGTTGCCTCTCTGTTGTCTTGTAAGATCACCCCACAGCCAGCCTGCTGATGCCAAGCTGCCTGGTTGCCCACCTCCCTTTGGTCTTGGGTGGTGTTCCCCTCAGTCTCAGGTGGTTGTGTAGCTGTGGTGCTGTGCAGATCCGTACAGAGCCATGTAGCTGTGGTGCTGTGGGGAAGCACCGCNCTGGTTGCCCACCTCCCTTTGGTCTTGGGTGGTGTTCCCCTCAGTCTCAGGTGGTTGTGTAGCTGTGGTGCTGTGCAGATCCGTACAGAGCCATGTAGCCGTGGTGCTGTGGGGAAGCACCGCCCTCACACTTCCCCTGGCCAGACCCCTGCCTGAGGCTGCTGCCACCTGCCCCACAGAGCGAGGTGGGTTACTCCATGCCCCAGTACCTCTGAAAGCATACAGTGCCACATAAGAATGCCTACATTGGAAATTTATTCAGCTGTTGGTATTTCCACCCTGTGTGCTGGGCAGGATGGCCTCAACCCACACTGCCAGGAATCTCTCCTGAGAGTCCATGAGGACAGTCTACGAGTGTGACTGACCACCACCAGAGCCAGGGGTGGACCTCTGCGCAGACAGACCGACAAAGTTGTGGCAGCTTCATTACCCTTTCCTTTTGCCTCGAGGGGTGGTGGGCTCTCCTCATCTTCCTCACCCTTTCCTGCCCCCGACCCACGTTGCCAGCCCTGTTCTGCCTGGCAACACCTTCCCTGGCACGTGGTCTGCCACCAGCCAATGACAGATCTCCGCTCAGCAGCACCACGCCCCTCCCTGGGCCGGCAGCCATTTTGTCTCTTGGTGATGGCTGACCGCAGCCTGGGCCTGGCACTGAACCTTTCCCGAAATCCAGCAGAGGCTCAGGTGCATCACTTCTGAACTGGTAAGAGGCCTGCCTGCAAGGCCCTGCCTCCAAAACCAGCGATGTGCTGAGAGAGAATGGTTATTTATAGTTGGGACACACGGTCCTTGCTTGTCACCTTGTCCCATATCACCCAACCCACTTCCCCCTTTCTCCCTCCTCTACAGCTCTGAGTTGGCATGCTGGCACGATTTCCCACAATCTGCAGTTTATCTCCTGACTTTGTGCTCTTGCAGGTACCTTGCCTTCACATTCACACTTTTTTCCTCCACAGAAAAGCTCTATGAGGGTTTTCCATCTCTCCCAGACCTGCTGAAGACTCTTGTGCGCTCTGCTATTCTAAGGCCAAGCTGGAAAGCTTTCTACAAGAGAATGTTCAGGTAGGGAGTGATGAAGGGTGATGGTGGGATATGAATGTCCCATCTCCAGTGGGAAAGGCTATCATGTTACATCAAGGATTCAGGCAGGCTAAGCCTGTGAGGCAGGTACTTGTTATGCTGTTTTATTGTGTGCTGCCAGATACAGGTATAGACAGCTCTTTGGAAACTGGAGAATGCTAATAGCCTAGGGATCTGGATTCATGTTCTCTCCCTCCTTCCCACATTTTCCTGATAAGCAGAAGAGCTGGTAGATAATGGTGAGAGGCAGACAGAATTCCTTACGGGAAATAGCCTGAGGAATCACAAGTGGGGCACAGCTCATGGGCTACCAGAGATTTCTCAGGGCTGCTAGAAAGGCTTGTGGAATAATTAGCATGTCTGAAGCAACTCGTGCCTAGGTCAAGCAGCACAGATATAGACAGAGTCCCTTCACCTTGGGGCACTTTCACTTTGCTTATATCTAAGGATGATCACGGCTCTCAAGGGAAAGCTGACAGAACAGTGTTGACAGGTCTTATAAATACACTCGGTGGATGTGTTAACACTTTATGCTGGTGCAGCTGTTATTGAGTGCATTGGGCTCATCTTTTACTTTCTCAATACTTCAGCGATCAGGACAAAACTTAAAAATATGAGTATGAGTGAACAGCATCCAAACAGACACAGGAAAGTGTTTTAGAAGGTACAAATGGTGCTTTCTAGATGTTGTGAAATTCGTAGTTTTTCGCCAAGCTGCAGTACCACCAAATCAGTATCAATGTCCCTTCTTGCTATCTCATGGCTGTCAAGGCATGTCATGAGAATATACATAAGACCTGGATCAGTAGGTCCAGGTATCCTTTTCGAGTTCTATAGCCATTTGATTTTTTTCTTTAATTCACCACAAATCATAATCAGTAACAGAATATTTATGCAGCAATGAATAAAAAGGTATGTTCACTAGTTCATACTGATTCATGCATGATAGGATCCATTTGTTTCATGCTCTAAAAATTCCATATTAATAACTAAAAACTGTTTCCATTTTTAGATTTTTAGTTACATAACAGACATTTTCTCTCTTTAAATATTGTTTGAAATCTACCTTCCTTTACAAATGCCAATCAAAACCTCTTTCTTTAAAGAAGCAAAACTGCAGCTGGAAAATTGTTTCAGCAAAAGTAATCAAGGTAGCATGTTGAGGTAAAGGCAGAAAACTGTGAATGTGAAACTGAAGGTATAACAATATGAGTAAAATATGGCTATCCACCATGCTGTTCAATGTATAGTAGTCTTTCAAAGACAAGGTTAACTTTAATTCAGTATAGGTAATGAGTTTTTAGTGCTCAGTGAACCTAGAACACTTTGGAGTTTTCCGAGCTTGAATAAGTACAGGAAAGTTGGAGCACTCAAAGCAAGCAGTAAAATTTTTTTCAACTGTTGGGTTTCTGGGAAGATTAATACCCTGCCTTCATTTAGGCTGCAAATGAAAGACAAGAATCTATTAGTACAGAGGTAAACAATGAATAATAAGGACAATAAGGAAAAAAAATTTAGATTTCTAGAAGGATTCAGATTAAGTTTACTGCATGATTCTATTTTATGCAAATGATGTATCCTTCTACTGTATTTTATCCCCATTGGAAGGAAATAACACTCAGGCAATTTCTGCTAAACTACTCCATATTGCCAACCACAAGTGTTCCAAATCACAAATCAGACTTTTAAATAATGAGATCAACTAAAAAATGGCATTAGTTTTAAAAGCTGTTCGTGTATAAGTATGCATGTGTATTCTTCTAGACTAACCTCCCAGTATTTGAGACTTTATCATTCCCACATCTTTTTAAAATCTTTGTTCTTTCTTTTTTTTTATCTTCACAAAATAAGAGGGCTAAATATTATAAAATTTGCCATAAAATAACAAATATTGGCAATGTCATGTCTCCCTTGGGCCCCAGTTAATAAAATGCAAATTAGAGATATCATAAAATAAACTCCCAGGACAACAGCAAACCTTGTTTTTCTGCTGTGTTACCACATGGGGTAAATAGTGGGTGGGCATATACAAGGGTGCACAATAGAGTACAAAATAAACACAAACTCATTTTATTTGAGGAAAAAAAAGCCCTGAATTGAACTGTATTTAGTGAGACTTGAACAATGAGTATGGCCTAAGGACTAGAGTAGCACTGGTGATAACTCATGCCTACTGCAAAACATATTGCAGGGCAAATGGAAAAATAGTCTCAGAGTCTTATTTATTTATCATCCATCACCAAAGGCAAGTGACTGCTAAAGGAGCTTATGGTAGTTCCATCAAAGAGGGCAGGATGAATCTGAGCAAGGTTTTTTTTCCTCCAAATCAAAGGATTAATGGGTATGGTTTTTTGGATGTTCAAGTTGGTCCCTAGGTACCTGTAAGAGACTGAAAAATCTGTGATCTCTAGTTAGGATCAATGGAAACTTGCAGCCATAGACATGAGAGTATAATCAAATTACTATTTTAGCCTAGAAGAAGTCTAAAAACTTACATAAAAGAAGAAGATCTATTCCTTTTCCCATCAAAATTACATGGTTTTGCTATAGTAGATTCACAAAAACCAAATCTGAGCAGGTTTTGGTCATTGCAGATGTTTCTGTAGTTTCCCAAGCCTGTGTTGGCTTGTGCAGGATGAGTTTACTGCTCAGCAACAGGCACATGGAATGAAATCAGTAATTGCTGCTGCCTGTAGCCACGTGTTTGGATATGCTGTAGTGCTTTTTAGCATGATAGAAAAATATCACAGAACTTTAGAAGAAATGGTTACACCTGATTAAATTATTTAAAATCTCTAGAGTTACATCTATTTTTATGGCATTAAATTGACTTACCTGTTAACTTAGGGAGTGTTCAAAATCCTACTAAAATTTTATTGTACTTAAGCTATAGAGGCATCTAGAATGGCACAGTGAATTATGAAGCAGCACGGAGACATACCATTTCTCATTAAAAAGCCTTTACCACAATTAGATAGATCTCAGAAGCATTCTTTCTATCTGTATTGCTGTTCAAACACCATTTTTACTATTCAAATGTTTTGAGAATTGATTTTAATTTCCATTACCTTTTTGCTGTCATTTCTTCNTTTCTCATTAAAAAGCCTTTACCACAATTAGATAGATCTCAGAAGCATTCTTTCTATCTGTATTGCTGTTCAAACACCATTTTTACTATTCAAATGTTTTGAGAATTGATTTTAATTTCCATTACCTTTTCGCTGTCATTTCTTCTGGGCTAGGGGACTACTGAGAGGAGAGCAGAAGCAGACAGTAATAGAAGACTTACGTTGGCATGAAAGGCTACTGAGTTCTCCGGAAATAATCTTTTCTATTTCCACTGTCCAGACTCCAGTTTTGAAGGGGAAAGGAAGTCTTCTTCCTTTCCCTCAGAAATTTAATGAGAGAACTTAGTCCCCTTTGGTGATGTTTTGACTGACCGGGAGAACCTGAAAGCAAGCAGAAATGGTCCTGTGAAATACCCTACAAAGATATTTTTGCTGGGCAGCAAATTACTTGGAATTAGTAGGTCATATACTTGGTATAAATAATTATTGGGGAAAATGAAAGACTGATTCCATAGCCTTGTGTGCAGGTCTGTGCACACACCTGTCATGTATGGATACTTTTTCTATTCATTCCAGCCAGAAAAGAATTTGATACAATTCACACAGAGGGAGTCTGCTCTTATTTATTTGCTTGTTAGTGCATTTGTTTTTCAGTCTGGTCCCACAGACTTGAATTCTCTCTTGCACAAGGCAGTCAGGATTCACCTTGGTCACGTGGTCTAGAGTCTCAGCAGCAAAGCCAAACTTCTTAGGTATTTCCCACAATCCATCCTCAGTTTCAGGTTAAAATCCACAATTCATCTTTTACTATTGCCCGAAATACAGGAAATACATGTATAAAATAATTCATGTCAGATTTAAAGACATGGATGTCTGTCTAGTTTACTTGTTTTTCAGTGTTAGTCATGGATACTTGCTGATTTGCACATATAGACAAATATCTACACCCTGAAGTAGGCAGATGTAAAGACTTGATTTGCATGCATATAGCATATATTTGCAAGAATGTATGAGACATTCATGTCTAAAATAGAAAATCTGGCTCAAGGTATTTTTCCAGTCTGAGAAAATATTATTTATTTATTTATTTCTCAGATAATTAGCATAGAATCTTACAATGCATTTTGACTTAGCTGTTGTTGATTTGGCTTAGGAAGTATATGGTTAGAAGAGATCAGTTAAGAAGGAAAATTTACCCCCAGATTCTCCCTTGAAGTTAGTAAAATCCTTGGCCAACTACAGGTGAATAACAGTACTTTTTCAGCCTGTATTGGGATAGTCTTTTCTGTGTGTGGGAGTTCAAACATGTCCAGCTAAGCCTAAAGAGAATAGAAGTTAGCATAAGGGAATTTGATAATGGAAGCAAAAAGCTAAGTGGCAAGGGATTGTAGAGGCACTGTTAAATAATATCTGAAATGTGGAGCAGAAAGCAACTAACGTTTGGATCAAGGTGACTTTCAAGTGGAAAGTATTGTTCTGCTATGTAACGAAAGCAGTATTGGTGTGATGATAAACTTTTCACGTGGCCAAATTAGAGTTTAAATGTCAAAATGTAACCTCATACAAATTATTAGACTTGAGCACTTTTGTAAAACATTTACTTGAAAAATGTTTATAACAACTTCAAATAAGTAAAAGAAATAAGTATTTATTAGGACCATTTAGTAGGGTGAATGTGTATGTATTTGGAAAAGAAGCTGGTTTTGTTGGTGAATGTACAGAGACATTAGGGAAGAAAAAAGACTGCTTGATGACTTACTCCCAAACAGCAGCTTGAAATAATTCCTAAAGTTAGTTTATCTGTATTTGTTCCTGTTAAACTGCAAGTTTATTTTAAAACATTTTCCTCTGAACTTATTGAACCACATCTTTGACCTTTACTCAAAACTAATGGATTTTTATCTTGTAGTTGCTGGTGTTGAAATGTGTTCCCTTTGTCTTTAAAGAAATATAGTTGTTGGTGAGAAGCTGACTTTATTGACAGGCATATTGTTTCACTTTAGATTTGGATTTCTTAGTGTTTTCTTTCCAAGCGCACAGTAACTTAATTTGTACAAAATATAAATAGTAAGCCCAGTTGCACAAATGCAAAAACATGTATTTGCCATCTATTATTAGTATGTTTCCTTTCTGTTAACACAGGAAATCTCACACAAACAAGTGCACTGATAACTGTGATAAACAAGTTGCTGTAGTGCTTAGTTTTCTACTGCTTGCAGACTTGAGGACTGCAAAACATACCTCTATTAAAATGAAAAAAAGAAAAGAAAGAAAAGCAGAAATGGCATGTTTTACTTAAGTGACATAAAAAAAGTGCACTTCATCCCTACATGTTCAGAACCAAACTCATAACACAGTAAGTGGTATTGTTTTTGGTACTTGAACTTGAGTTAACAAAACCAGGAGTCAGCTCAAAGCCTCAGTGTTTTGAATAAGACTTCAGATACCTGTTAAGCAAAAATACTCATATGCAGCATACTGAGTTTGTAGCAACTGACCATCAGTAGCCAAGCTGGAATTTCCCACTCTCTCCTACACAGTTTGTGGGTACTTTTAGACATGAATTTGTTGAGACTTATTCTAAGAAGAAAATTATGAGAATTGCCTTCCCGGGTGAAATGGCTATGTGAAGTGCACCTACAAGCATTCTACACCTATGACATACTTCATACCTTACCTTTTTTTGTCTGTCGCATCTAAGTTTGCCTCCCCCAGGGAGTGTGGAGAGACTTTCATTTTTTCATACTTTCTGGTGTTGGTTAATTGTTATGTCCATATCAGCAGTTCTTTTTTGAGCAGGAAGAATCTTGATCTAGATGAAATCAACTTAAATACATAAGATGTTCCTTAGTTTTTGCCCTTATTTTATATTCCCTACTATTTTCAAGTATTTAGGAGTGTAATAAAAACGATTATGGAAGTTCTTGGATATCCCAAGACTAAGACTGATGCTACAAGAAGCTTCTCCTCAGCCTTGCTGCCCCCTCCCTTTATTTCAGAAGGTGTTTGACTACCTTTAAATTAAGAGGAAGCATCATCAAATTTTAGATCCCTGTAGTGAGAAAATTAGGGATAGTATCAAGTAGATTATCAGTCTACCCTTAAGCAGAAAGTTTTGTGGAGCACAGAAAAAAATATAGGTCAGACAGTGCAGAAAAGATAAGGGAAGTTAGCTAAACTATTCAATTCGTAGGAAATTTTTTGACCAACTTTGTTTTTGCCAAAAGGTGATGATTCACAAAAACAAACTACAAAACAGTCTGCTTAGATGCTTTCCTGATTCAAAATTTTGAAAGAATAAAATACTGAAACATCTCATATTTACATTTTAAAAACACAAGCTTATTAAGGAGACTGAAATAAAATGACATTTTAGAGTAAAAATGTTAACTTTTTTTTTTTAAATGAGAGGCCTAAGCAAAATATTTTGACTAATGTGAAATGTGTTTGGTGTTTCAGGTCATGACAACGTTAATGAACCAACTTCTTTTGTCATGGTTTAGGATAGGAACATTTCTCAAAATGGGAAAAATTCTGTATTCTGTAAGTTAGGTCTGTCAGTTTCTTTGCAAAACCCAGTAAAATATATACAGCGCACTCTAAAAAGACCTCATTTTTATAGCTGGGACAGACTGAGCTCATGTGTTAAGAAGTTTTGTGAACAACTCCCTACATTTCACAATTTGCGTATAACGCTTATAAGCAGCAGCCCTTCTTAACTATACGTACCTACAGCCCTTGAATAGGTTCTCATCTCATAATCACTGGAAAAACAGTGTATCTTCTCACATGCATTTCAAGTATTTCTTTAGCAATTCTCTTTGATAATGTCAGCCTCCTTTTTTTATCTTTCTACTGTTTCTCCTTTTTCAGTTGCAATAGCCAGATGCTTGGCTTGACCAGGACAATCCAAAAAATATTGGTTTATGCCACAGCATCTCAAAGATTTTCTTTGAATCACTATTTTGTGTTAAATTTTCAGAGAGGACTTGAGATTTTCCCTGAGTTTAAATCTTCAGTACAGTTAAAAAAAGTTACGCATAGCAAAAAGTGAGATAGGACCTTAGAACATTGCAGTATTGCCCAACGTATATGGCTACAGCAGAACTATGATGGAAGCTTGCTCCCTGAGTCCCAACCTTTTTTGTTTTTAAAAAAAATGATCAATGCATATTATAAAAATGAGTTAATCACCTTGTTTTAAAGCCATCCATGCACATTGATTGTCTTAGGCTTGCTTATTATCTCTTTTCATAGTCTAGAGAGGTCTGAGAACGGAACGGGGCTGATGCTTACCTGCTATGTAAACCAGATTGCAAAACACAGACACATGCTGGGACAGAGGTGAGATATGCTCATTGCAGAGCTTCTGCCAGAGTGTCCATTTACAGGATGCATGTTAAGAGCTAGACCTAAACCCACTGAACTTGAAGATTAAACTGAGGGCAAAAAAAGAAGGTAAGCAGTAAGATAAAGGAAATTTTTTTCTATTCTGTGTCTTAGAAGCTGAGTCATAGAAAGATTAAATAACTTGCCCAAGGTTAGAAGGATGCTTAGTGCCCTACCCTAAGCTGATCAACTATTAGTTTATTGTTTTACCCTTCTTAATAGACAATATTAACCTAGGATGAAAGAAGACACTTTTCATACATCTGAAAAAAAACATCCTTTCACTCTATTTTTCTGGGCTTTTAATTTTTTTTTAATGGATTTACTACAACCCCTTGAGAAACCCTTGAAGCCTAGATCTCATCTAATAAACTGGGTCTGACAGAAGAAGCATCTGCTAATACAAAAGACCTAGAACTTGCCAAAAGTAGAATATAGGGCTTAATAAGAACACTTTTGTGGCTCGTACTAGTAAACTGTGTCTGAATGGAAAGATCTAGAAACTGATACTTACTGTTGTGAATCCCCATTACATCCATAGATGTTCTAGGCAAGTTCAGTTGATGTGATTATTCTGTGACCTTTAGCTGCCAGTGGAGAGTAGCATGCTTAGCAAACGGAGCATGAAGCGAATGGAGATCTGGGAGACAACACATGGTAAGCCTATAGAGATAACTGCGCCTGTGATGCAGAGAAAACTGTCTAGGGAGCATGTCAGAGAAGAAAGGATTTGTCTATTGTCTGGTGGAAGAAAGTCTTTTGGTGTATTATATATATGAAAATACAAAATATATACATTATGTATCTCTATGAAATATGTGTAGCTAGGAAATTGGGCAAAAGAATTGGATGTAGGCTATATTAATTTTGATTTCTGGTACTTGAGCTAATACTGTATCAATTTGCTTAACCTGTTTATGCTAACAAAAGTATGCCCAGGAAATAATGAAATAATTTTGAAAAAAATACTACCTGTATGAAAAAGTCATAGTCCTATTCCATGCTTTTGGCTCTGTATGTGATAACAAGCCAAATAGGTTTTACAGAGCATGGTAAGATGCACTTGGCTCAAGCGGTAGTTCATTTCAGTAGCACAGTTATAAAAAATGCTGTTGGATATGTGAACTTTTCACCTAAAATTAAAGCCTCTTTTCCAAGTTTTGTGTGCGTTGTTTCCTTGTTCTTTCTGAGACACTCCTCCAGGTGCCCTAGTGAGCTTGCCAGAGCTTGCAAAGAACAAGGATGAGGGAATAATGGATTATTCTATTAATTTGTTATTCTGGATGAATAGTAAATTATTCTAATAACATTTACTATTCTATTCATTTATTGCTGGAGAATAATTAGCCAGGAATGGCTTGTAAGAAGTTTTTTCAAAATTAGACTTTAATGGTTTTGCTGCGTTTATCTTCACCTATATGAAAATATCTTTGTAGCTCTCCCCACTTAACTGTTCCAGTCTCCTCCCCCATTCAGACATGTATCTATTTCCCAAAGCTACTGTATTGTTAAAAAAATGTTAATCTCCTCTCCCAAAGACCCAGCTTCTTCCTTCACATAGCTGAACTCCTGTTTCAGACAGAGACCCTTCCTCTAGTCAGATGCATCTTGTCTGTGCTAATGAGAACCGTATGTGAGTGGGGGAAAGACCTGTACGAAGATCAAAGAATAGGTGTGTCTGTATGAGAATAGAGTTTATAGGTAAATGAAAGGAGGTGATTATGGAAAGATACATACATGAGTAAGGGAGACATGCATTGTCTGCACAGGTGGTATATCCAGCTGAGATTTTAAAGTTAATGGGACTACAGAAGGGCTCTTGGTTTGCATCCATGCAGAGAACTCAGTGTTGCTGTCTTGACTTTGACCAGTGCTTCTTTCGGGCTACGATGTTTGCCATTACTAGATTTCACTCTAGCTTTTGAATTCTACACTTTCTTTGTTTGTATCTCCTGGTATTTCAAATCCGTCAGTCTGAAGAAAAAGATGTACTCATGGTAAATCTCCAGATGGCCTTTCTCCTTGTCAACGCAGGAGGAGCTGAACTGTGTTTTGTTGTTTTGCTTTAGAGCTGTTGTGGAGGAGGACTGTTTTTCTGCATGCTGCTACCCACCCAGAGTGAATATTCCTCTATCTCTAAATCATTTGCATATGTGACTGAATTCTATATTCGTCCAGAATCAATTCTTCATCTTCTCTAGCTTCCTTTCCTTCCTTTTATGGAAAGAAGGAACTTTCCCTCCCTCTCTTTGTAGAACAAATTTAGCTTCTATGAAACATACTATTAAACATACTATTCACTGTGAATATGAGGCCAAATAATACATAGGAAAACTTAATGTTACCTTAAATCCAGTCTGTCTTCTTTTCCAAAGTCTTTTCACTTAACAGTGTAATTATGGTTGACAGAAGTAGTATAGATGAGACTGAATGCCTGGTGCATGACCACTTGCATATTTAAATTGAACTTATCTTGGGATCCTACTCACTTCCCAGCCAGTTTGGTGCAAGAACATCCATTACTCTTTAATTCTGGGCCTGTGAGGTATAACTTCAGGGTACAATCTTGCAGCAGCTACAGATATCCTTCCTTGTGATGTTGAACTTTGGAGTTCAAGTGAACTAAGCCCGGAAGAGCTATTGCACTAGCTTATACTGCTCCATCTAATCCTGTATCCTGTCTCTGACAGGGACCAATAGCAAGTATCCAGGGACTGAGATGAGAAAGCAGTTAATATACAGAATGTTTATTCTCCTGATCTATCTTTATAGCTCACGGCAAACAATAGCTTAATTTATCCATCAAATATTGAATTGTTACATTCATTATCTAAACATTCCGGTAGGTGAACCCTTAAGCACCCGTACAGCTTTAAAAAAATTTCCCCCAGGTCCTGCCCTAAGAAGATAATGAAGTTTCATCTCCCTTGGCTTTGCCAGGGTCTGGATTTTCTCAGGTTCCTCTCAAGAAGAATGCCTTGCTTCTTGTGGTTCTGTGAGACTATGTTCCTGATTCAGTCTAGCTGGAAACATCTGAGGAAAAAAACAGACTCTTACTGAAACTCAGGATGACACTAGTTTTCACAAATGTCAACAGGAGGGAAAAAATTCTTACAAAAAAGGCAGATTTGAAGAATCATATTTGTGGCCAAGGTCTGGTCCATTGCTTTTTAACAGTGCTGTAGAAGCACTGTATAATGAAAAATAGCTAATTTAAGATTAATGCTATTTTCACTAGGCAAAAAGCTATTTTCCTAAGGGATCCCAGATTCCCCACTTGAGAGCACTTTGACTCATTAACTTACTGCAACTGTAGAGATAACAAAATAAAAATATTAAGAATAAAATAAAAACCTTCTGGGATAAGTACTTATTGTATTTTTTCTGCAAAGATTGCTTTAGGTGCGATATCTGGCAAACCTAGGGTAGAACGTGTAACATGAAGCACAAGGGGGAGAACATTATCTGTATTGGCAGATCTTGTCAGTGGGAGAATTTCTCTGCCCCAGTACTTATATTGCAAAACTTACTTGTTTGCACGTACAGCCTCTACATTTTAAGAGTTGCTTTAGGCTGTAAAGAGAGAAAAATAAGTTAACAAGTCAAAGGTTGTAATGCTTCCGACCCTTTGTCTGGGCAGGTTGATAAAGATGGTGAGAGATGTGTAGATTTGATTTGTTTGGCATGTGAAATGGTCTTGAGTTGCTAAGTGAAAGGAATCCTTTATGCAGTCCTGTCACTGTCAAACAGAACCAGTTGGGGCAGGGTGAGTGTCTTTTTTGACATTGCAAAAGAAAAAAAAAAGAGATTGAAAATAGATTGCACTTATCTAATATCACTAATGAAACCACAGTGATGTCAGTTCTGATCAAGCTATAATCGGAGCTGCTGATTGTGTGATAACAGGCTTCCTTTTTACGTGTTTTCTACATGTTTGCAGTGGAAAAGGCCATAAATGATTAACTGTGGGTGAGTGGAAATAGTGAAGAAAAAATAACTTTGCCACAACAACAACAAATGAGAGAAGGAGAGGACTTCAGAGTGAATGCAGAGGGGAGGAGGAGGAGAAGAGGATTCTGAGTATTATTAAACATCTGAAAGAAGACTCATTTACTTTATAAGAAGTAGATCACTCACACGGACACATTCACAACTTGGTGGTCATTGAAATTTGCGTAAGTGCTATTAATCAGCTTACCACAGATTATCATACTTATTTCTTTGGAAATGACACTTGAATTTAAACTTAGTGTTAAAAGGGAAAGCAGTAAAAACATGACTTGAACAATAAAAAACTCACAATTTGCTTAAATCCCTTTGGATCAGATTCTGTCGCCTTTACTCACTGTGAGTAGAACCTTACCAAATAAAAAGTCCTTCCTCAAGCCGGTGGGGTCAGGAGAGCAAATGTTGTTCAGTGATAATAAAACCAACAAAATATCTTACTTAAACCTACCTCACACTTTCAGGATTCTGTAAAAAGTTATTGCACAGTATCCTGTTTGCCAGGCACAGGATAAAGGATTACCAAGGAGTAGATTTACACTGGGTGGATAAGCCAGTCACAGCCCCTCCCGTTAGCATCACTGATGTAGTTCATGCACTGTATCACCCAACTCAATTGCAACTATGTTTCTGTGTCACTGCTCCTGTTCACAGTATGGCTGGATCTGTCCTTGTCATTGCAATACAGGTGGTAGACAGGTAACAATGAACCTGGAATCGAAACTCTTTTTTTAGGAAATGTGCTCAAATATAGCAGAAGAAAGTATAAGCAGAGTGTCTGCTTGTAAGTAACTGTAACTGGTGGATACTGTTGGTAAGGTAGTGAATAACTGACTCTATCAGCCTTTCTCTAGCTGCGCCCCACTGCTGCTTGGAAAAAGAGAAAATCACCTCAGCAGACTAGATAATAAACATACTTAGCTGGCTAACCAGTGATCTCATAGAATCATAGAATCATAGAATCATAGAATCATAGAATGGTAGGGGTTGGAAGGGACCTCTAGAGATCATCTAGTCCAACCCCCCTGCTAAAGCAGGTTAGCCTAGAGCAGGTTGCACAGGAATGCATCCAGGCGGGTTTTGAATATCTCCAGAGAAG